>JAMPIV010016930.1:0-292500 GCA_024509875.1 Oreohelix idahoensis
ACACTAACTCACAACAACTTAGCATTGCTCCCACTATAGCAAGGGATCATTCATTCAAGCAAACAAACCCAAAAAACACTCCTTGACAATAATATATTAGACAGCATGAAAGATTAAAAGAAAAAGATATAAGGACAACAGAGAGAGAAGTACCTGGACAATGTGACATCATGGCATGGAAAGAAGTCAACAACAGAATTGATAAACTATACTGAAGGCAGAAATTGTAGAGAGAGATGACCATCTGCACCACCAAGTTTGAGAAAGGCAATAAGTATAAACATGTTTTGAGTATATTAATGTCTGTTCCTACTGAACAAATGTCAAGAACAGCAAATAAGAGAAGACCAGAAATGCAAAAGGAGTTTAATACAGATAGAGAAGGTCCCAGTATAAATGGTCATGAAAAAGGGAGATTGGGAGCTCATCGGTGGTAGATCAATAGCACATTGTTTCTACAGATAAGATGTTAAAAGATCTTAGCGAGAAGTCAGTCCACAGTGCTGAGAATATTCTAGCTAATCTGCCTGATGATGATCTCACATACTTCTTGGACGGGAAAAAAGATGCCATTAAGTTTTCACCTGCCAATACAAGATGTAGAATCGTACACATATCTTGGTAGCAATATAGACAAAGTTGGAGGGACAGACACTGATATCAAAATAAGAATACAAAAAGCAAGAGGAGCTTTCATTGCATTGGGAAAATATATGGAGATCAAGAGAAATCGGATCCAACACGAAAATAAGAATCTTCAACTCAAATGTGAAGTCAGTCCTATTGTATGGCTCTGAGACATGGGGAACAACAAAGACAACTACCAAAAAGCTACAGACTTTCATAAATGGGTGCTTGCGTAGAATAGAGGGATTAAAATGGTATGACAAGGTTACCAACGTGGAACTGATGACAAGAACTAGACAAGTGCCAGTGGAACAAGAGATGAGAAGAAGACGATGGAGATGGATAGGACACACACTCACTGAGGAATAATTTAAAACCTGTTGATTTAAGGCCATTAACAATAGCAAGGTTCCCTTGGTTCTGGGAATAACCCACAGGGGGGTGCAAAGAAGGGGAAAAGCAATGGGAGGGTAGGACCCCAAAAAGAAGCAACATGGGAGGAAAAGAGGGGAGCTGGAAAAACAGAGGTGAAATAATTGATTAAAAGGGAATAGGGGATTAAACCCATGGGGAAAAGAAAATTGAGGGGATGGGATGGGCGCGTTTGGGGGGGGGGACAGGGGGAGACTGGGACCAATGTTGTTTGTTTTGAAGGCCTATTTGCTCCTTTTTGGGGAGGGGGGAAAGGTTTCATGGAAAGTTTTCTCCTAACCTTTTGTGGCCAGTACAATAAAAGCAAAGTTGGGGAAAGATGAAATGGAATGGGGAGGCCGGTCAAAAGAATTGGATAAAGGGGATACCTGAAGCGGGTTAGCTTTGGAGGAAAAAGCTAGAAAAATCTTCGGCAAAAAACTATAATATATTTCCCTTTCATTGTCTCAAAGGGGAAAGGAATTTGGGGCAGTCAGGGGTAGGGGGGGGGGGGGGGGGGACAAATAAAAGGTAAGGGGGTGGGGACCTGAGAATAGAAGATGGAGATCAGGAAAAGGGAAAAAGGGGTGAATCATGCTAGATTAAAACAGTTGCAGGGTCAAATCCATTTGTTGTGTTCTCTTCTTTTTGAAAAAAAATCTGGGGACCGAGGAAAACCCTGGGAGAAAATTATCCCTTCCCACATTGCTGCTTTAACTTTTTTCTTGTGGAAAAAAACATGGGTACATTTTCCAGGGGTGTGCCACAAAAACAACAATTTCTTGGGTGTTGTGGAAAAAATTGATCCATATGCGTCATGTGGCATGCGATAATGGATATTTTTTTAGTATTGGAAAAATTACATGGTTTAATAAAAAAAACAAGGCACACCACGGGGTCTAGGGGCCCCACAACGGCATTATAAAACGGGGGGGCCACAAAGCTAATAACTCAATAAAAACGCACCACTCTTGTGTAGAACAAGGACTCCAAAAAACCTTTTAATCACATTACAAGGCTCACATATAATATATATATTTGTGGGATCTCTGCTTAAATGGGACTATGTATATATTTTGCTGGGGGCCTTTACAATAGGCATCACGATTCTTACACTTTGATATTTAATAAAAATCAGGGGGTTTCTGAGCGGGCACAGTCGGTTTAGGGGGGGGCTCGGGGGGGGAACATGGGGCTATAAAAAAAAATTATTACAATGAAAAAGTTATCCTTACATTTGGGGATAAACTTTCCTTTCAAACCACATATTATTCTGTGGCGCATTTAAAAATTCTCAATGCCAAGATCCAAAGAAGAGGTTAAAGAATAAAAAATCATGCAAGGGAACACACCTTTTTTTAGCCTGGGGAAGAGGACTTTTTCACCACACATAAAAACGGCTTCTCTTTTGAAGTAGGGGACAACACACCAAGAGGGTTCCCTAGCAGGGGACGGCACCTCACTTCTGGCATTCTCCTTTTTTTTCCATCGTTCTGCTTGGGGGGGCTATACATTATAGCCTACGGGTCATATTTTCCTGTTTGCGGTGTAGTTCCGGTATAATATGAATTTGTTAGAGAGCATAATAAAAAAAAACGCTCTCCACAAGGAATATAAAAACCCATTGTGAGGTGTGCTACCAAAATAAACTCATAAAAAACCACGTTTTAGCTGCATATTTTTTATTTTAATGTAATTCGGTGTAAATTCGCTGGTGTAACATTAGGTAACCCAAAAAGTGCCGAGCTTCCAGCTGGTTGAAAAAACGCACGAACAGTTTTGAGAAAAAACTTTGATGGGAAAATGTTCGTCAAAGGTTTTAAGTCCCATCCAACTGTCCCTTTTTTTTTGCTATTAAAATCAGATTGTAATAAAATTTATAATCACGGGATTACTCTTTATCCTGTTCTTCTCTTCTCACTTTTGATAATGTATTAAAAAATTCCCGGAATAATAAAAGGTTATTGAAGTTTACTTAATTTTTTTTACTAAAAAAAACAAAAAAAAAAACAAGGGGGCAACGTTACGCGTTTATAGTGTGGCCCCCAGCGCGCGGGCCAAAACCTTCTCGGGCTTTTTTTTTGCACTCACCCCGCTTCATTTTCAAAACGGGTTTTTCGCTTGACCAAAGGGACCAAATCGGGGGGGTCTGATTTGCATTTTTTACGGGTTTTTTCACCATTAGGATGGGCAGAGGAAATTAGGCTTTAATTTCGTATAATTGCAAGCTGTAGACAAAAAAAAACAAAAGTGGGCAAAAGACGTAGATTTCTCGAAGTGGGAAGTTGAAAATCTGTTTTTTACAAGATTTTGGGACATTTTTTAAGGGTTGTTGTGTGTTAATAACTCTTTGCATGGTATGAGAAAGTGGATTTGGGAGCCATTTTTTTTTTTATATTCCTGTAAAATATCACCACAGAACTTCTTTTTGATGGTTTGCTGGTTGGGAAAGCGATTTGACTTTAAGTAACGCTCTTTCTCAGGTCAAGAATTTTAGCGAAAAAATGCAGAAGCGAGGGGCTAACGTGGTTACATCGTGGGACCCGGGGGATTAAAAACTCCTGATGTCGATCCAAAAAATTTTCGGCATGCCACTTTATGTTGGTTTTCGTGTTCAGAAAACTTCATCACATCTTCTGATTTTGAAATGTGGATGGACTATACGTAAAGTAATACTCACTTATTAAAACAACAATGTGTTTTTGAACTTTTTAAATGGTAAAAACTTTACATTAGTTTTTTTAATTTTATTTTAATTTAGCAATTTTAAAAACAACGATCACACTACAATAGTTGTTGTAACAGCGTGGAATTTGGGAATGTGTTATCCACCACCATTTTACAGGGGGGACATTCACCGCATCAAAATCTAAAATTATTTCACGGGAGCTTGAAAAGGCTAAGGGGAAGTTTACCAATCTGAATAAAAAAAAATGGCCTGTTTTTTTGAAATTAATGTGTAATTTGAATGAAGGGGGTTTTATTTTGCAAAAACATAAATAAGGGTGAATTATGATCTCAAACGCGGTTGGAAGGATATCGCAAGGCCAAAGCCAATTGAGGGGGGTCAAGGCTAAGGGGGGACAGGAAAAATGCCATAATTAAAAAAGCTGATTGCTGTACTGAAATGTTCCGGACTTCACAGCCAATTGTTGATAGTCTTAAAATTTCCCCCCCGAAAAAGAAGATATATTATAGAAAAATATTTATCCCGTTCACAATTATAAAACCTCTGATGGGTTATAATTAGGTTTAATACATATTGTTTTCAATTCCAAAATAATATGAAAAAAACTTGCCGATATGTGGAGAAAGTGGCTGTTACGTACATTTATTACCTAATGGGGGGGGTTAGTCTTCGGGGTCCTGCCAAATGTACGCACCAGTCTTAATCTAGTTATATTATTTGTGCGTTCGATTGATTCTCGCACTGACGTGTACAATGCAGTGTGAGTTGCTTTGGACGCACGGGTAACCTAGTTTAGGGATTCTGACGTCATGTATTGTATGGGGCAGTATGGACCATGTTGATATCCGTGGAATATTTCTTGTATTTAGTGGCAAGTTTTCGTGGAAGCCATTATTTTCTATTGATATTATATATATTGGTCTTCATGTCGAAGCCAATAGTGGAAGTATCATGTAAGTGTCGCCCCATTTCACATTGAATGTTTATTGATTTTAATTGAAGTATCAGGCCGCTCCTAGTTTTGGTCTAGCGGGAATTCATCGTAGTATGTCATTCCTAGAATGGACAGACGGAGTCGATAGCCTTGTTTGAATTACCGTAGAGGGAGGATACCTACGAGTAAACGAAGTTAATTGAATTGTATGCTTCACATGTTTTATATGCCGTATTTTCGTCAATGCCAAAGTCGTGGCATGGATATAGAGAGGTTAGTCAACACAGAACTCTAACCTGGTCGTATTGTAGTGGATGACTTTGTTTGGATTATATATATGCTACATAAGTATTGTATGAAGAAAGTCTGGGAATTTTACGGGTATGATATCAAAGATTGATCCTTGAACATGAATCCGTTTACCACGATAGACGTCCTTGGAAGAAGGTCAACGGACTTCATTGTAAATGTATATTAGAGGGTAACAGAAGTGATCCTCAGCTCACTTGGATAGAAGAGGACTTGATTGTTGAAGAATCTCCAAGAATTTAGGAGTATGATCAGCAACTTTAAAGTATGACATTTGCATCTGTAATCTGTAACCATGACCGTCTTGTGTATTCCCGCCTGTATCGTGTCAATAATTAACATGTACTTTCACCAACGACTTGCGTGCAGTCCTGAATTGGAAAATTGACTATTGCTTGTTGGAGTTCAACTTAAGAACACTTCTGAGATATTTTCATTGAGAAAACCATTTGCGTATTTTAAGCTAGCATAGACCAGTGACACCATACACTAGCTTACAACTACCTCTTGACCAATAGAATGAACATCCAACAGTAAATGGTATGCCAGTGTGGTCTGGAAATAAATAATTTCACAGGAACGTACTCAATCCAAGTATCGGTTGAAAAGAAGATTTGTACTTTCAAGGTGACAACATCTCAAACTTGGAACCTAGTGTGATGATGAATCAGAATCAACTTACGGTTACCAAATGCTCAAGGTCATCAATCAACCTCCACGTCAAGTTTTACAGTGACTGACTGCCTTGGGATCACCTATTCGTCATTATTACGTGCGAGCTGTTGTTATATACGCAGAGCGAAGTATTTTATCCTCAGACGTACATCCACGGAGACGAGGCACATTGTTTTTTCCCGGCACACGCGAGATGAGTATAACGTGCTTTCGTTGTACATTTTATTACTTTTAGCTGTGCCTTCTATACTTATGTCCATCTTTACATTTTCCATGTTATATGTTGTACATTCGTCGTGGGAGGTAGGGAGGTTGATCTGACGAACGAGATCCATCTCGAAGCCAATTCAGGCTCTTCGTCAGACATTCTGTAGGGCTCAACTTGTAAGTTTCAATTGAGCGATAATTCCGGTCCAAGGCTAGAAACCTTGCCGAAGTTCCGATCGCTAATTGTTCCTTATAATAGTATCTGTTTAGCTGTTCCGTTAAGTTTTAATTGTTGTTCTCGTAGTTATTTTTACTCGTATTTAGTTTTATGATGAATTTTGTTTGTATTATGCGTCCGTCTCACCTTTCCTGTCGTTCAGTTTTTTACAAAACCTATGTTTTTACACTGTGTTGTCAATTGTCCTGTTGAGTATCTGATCGTAGTTGTCATCGTAAATTTTTACGATATTCTATTTTAGTTACACATTTCTATTTTTGTTGATTTCTACGATTGTGTTCACTCGTCTTTGATTATCGTGTCTTGTCGGTAATGTTTCTATTGTCTTTCACGTTGTTGATTTCATGACATTTCATTACATAAATTACTGTATTGATTATTAACATATTTCATAATTGTATGATAACAAAATATAACGTTCTAGGACAGGAACGAAGAACACTTGTTATAGTAACAAGGTTAATTAATTTACATTGATTAATTATCATTTTATAAATCAAGAGTATTGTGACTACTTATAAAGCATAATGTATTCACTAGATTATTTCATTAAGCAAGCAAAAGCTCTTCAGATGGCTCCTGATGAAGCAAAAGCATTTGCACTTGCAGAATACAAGAAAGCTCAAGAAATAGAAGCCGAACAGAGAAAGTTAGAAACTTTAAGACTAGAAAAACTTCAATTTGAGGCAGATCAAAAACGGATTGAGTTTGAGGAGGATGAAAAGAAGAGGAAATTTATAGCTGAGGAAGAGGAGAAAAAAATGAGATTAGCCGCTGAATTAGAAGAGAAACGATTTCAGCGAGAGGCAGAACAGAAGCAAAGGGAGGCTGAAGAAAGACTTAAAATTGAGATGGAAGTTAAACAAAAGGAAATTGAAGTTAAACAAAAGGAAATGGAAGAAAGAAGATTAATAGCTGAACAAAATACAAAACGACTTCAGCTTGAGATGGAAGAGAATGAAAAAAAACGACAGCATGAACTAAAATTAGCAGAGTCAGAATATGAGAGACTTAGGTTAACTCAGGAAGCT
Organism: Oreohelix idahoensis; assembly: GCA_024509875.1. Classification (NCBI taxonomy): domain Eukaryota; kingdom Metazoa; phylum Mollusca; class Gastropoda; order Stylommatophora; family Oreohelicidae; genus Oreohelix; species Oreohelix idahoensis. The sequence continues at coordinate 7,122 of JAMPIV010016930.1, forward strand.
AATTCTCAGAGAACTTTTGAAAGCCAAACTTCATCCAGACATGATCATTTTAAGGAAATTCACCTTAAATTACCTAAATTTAATCCCCCGTCGGATGACGTAATATCTTTCCATCATACTACCAGTATTAATGAGAAGAATGATTATAATGCTCTTAGAGCCGCACTTCTGAAGAAATTTCAAATGACAGAAGATGAATACCGATTAAGATTTCGTACATTACTACCGCAATCAAGCAGAAATTTCAGTGATTTTCTGTCACAAATACGACTAACCCTAGAAAGATGGATCGAATTATCCAAAATTGAAAAGTCGTATGAAGGTCTCTTCGATTTACTAATGCGCGATAAGGTACTATCGTCTGTAAATCCTACATTTCTCGCATTTTTACACGAACGGAAACCTTTATCTATGAAAGACTTAGAAGAACATGCAAAAAACTTCTGCACTGCTCACCCAACCATGGATCTAAGTAATGCACAGATTAAGAGTGAATTGCCTGTTGCTTTTTGCAGCACAACAAAACAATTTTTCACGAAATCGTTCCTTTAGTGCTGACAGGTATGTCAATAAGGGAAATAATTACAATTTTAACAATGATAACTTTTACAAAGGGAAGCAATTTCAACAATCTGCTCCATTTAATGTTTCTTGGAACCAAGCTCACAGATCGCGAGATTTTGGTAACAATAATTTTAAAAATAATCAAGGACATTATAATAAACAAAACTGGAGATCAAGATCTCAGGGTCCGCAAAACAGACAAGGTTCTTGGAATAAAAATTTTAAAGAACATCATAACTTTAATTATACAAATTATCGGACTCATCCAAATTTTAACTCAAGCAGAAATGACAATTATGGCAATTTTAATGCAAATAATCAAAATCGATCGCGTCGTAGAGATAGATCGTCGAGTAATACGGGTAGACATTCTAATGTCGCTTTAAGTGATACACAGGCTAACATTGAACAGGGTAAAGTATCTGAAACTCACAATGCTATGTCTTGTTCTCTTGATTGTACCCAGGTGAAAGACTGTCCCGAATGCTCGACTCTTTTCCAGCCTAAGGCGATCACGACGCTGCGTTGCGGACATACCTTGCCTAGTCTACCTGTAGTCTGTACGGCCACTGCTGCGTCAGTACACCAAGGACAGGGCTCTCTTAAGTTTAACAAGGGATTTGTCAACAACATTTCATGCTCTCTCCTATTTGACTCAGGTTGTAGTACTGTGGGCGTCCGGACTTCGCTGATCAACCCAAGTTGTGCCACGGGCAGGGTTGTCAAGTGTGTGACTTTTGGTGGCACCGTTGAAACATTTCCCACTGCTATTATTGACCTTAATACTCCATTTTTTTCAGGAAAGATCCAAGCATGTCTCCTTCCAAATCCAATTTGTGATGTAATACTTGGTCGCATACATGGTATTAAAGAGTGTACACCACAGCAAATAGCTGAATGGGAAGAGCGACATATTCAAACTGCAAATGCAGTAGTGACTAGAGCGCAAGCTACTAATATGTCGCATGATACACCTATTGAACCTACAGTTCATACCACTTGTGATGATGATGCTCCTATTTCACGGGAGTTGTTTGCAACATTGCAAAAGAATGATGATTCATTAAAAAAATTTTTTTCAGTATGTGAACAAAAAGAATACCAGCAACAAACTTGCAAAATCTAGACATGACTTTATACTTAAAAATGGGATTTTGGTTAGAGTAATACGGGAAAAGGATTCATCCTTATGTTATCAGATCTTAGTCCCATCCTCTATGAGATCTCGTATATTACGACATGCGCATGACTCGCAATGTGCGGGCCATATGGGTTTTTCGCGTACCAAATCCAGAGTGCTTTCGGCATTCTACTGGCCAGGCGTCCATAGGGACATCACTCTCTATTGTCGGTCCTGTTTGATATGTCAGGAAGTTAAGGTACGGGGTCCATTTCATGCGGCTCCTATTCAAGCTGCGGACATCCCGATTAGACCATTTGATAAAATGGCTATAGACATTATTGGTCCGATGCTTCCATCTGCTAGAGGGCATACGCATATTCTTACGTGCATTGATATGTGCACTCGTTGGCCTGAGGCCATCCCTCTCAAGAACACTTCATCTGCCAGTGTAGCAGAGGCATTGATGTTAATCTTCTCACGCATTGGTTTTCCACGGAAAATCTTGTCGGATCATGGGGTTCAGTTCATTTCTGAATCCATGTCTCAAGTTATGAAGACATTAGGTATAGACAGATCTCTTAGTTCTATTTATCATCCGATGTCAAATGGGTTAATTGAGCGTCTCAATAGGACACTCAAGCAGTTGTTGGGTAAGATGACCCAAGACCATCCCCAAGACTGGGATCGGGTCATACCCGCTGCTCTGTTCGCGTATCGCGAAGTACAAAATCAAGCCACAGGGTTTTCTCCATTCCAGCTAGTTTTTGGCATGCAACCACGCGGTCCGATGTCGTTAATCCATGACTTATTGGTTAACGAGAATATTGAAGAGGAAACTCAATCCTCTTATAAGTATGTGATCTCTCTGAGAAAGAGAATCATAGATGCTTGTAGACTAGCTACTGCATCATCCGAACAAGCCAAAGAAAAAGCTCGTCTATTTGCAAACAAGTATAGACGTCTTCGCCAGCTTATTCCTGGTGACGAAGCTTTTGTATTACTCCCTGCGCATAACAATCGTCTTTTAATTACCTGGAGAGGTCCTTTCAGGATCATCTCAAGAATATCCGATGTCGACTACATCGTTGATGTTAATGGTAAACATAAAACCTTCCACATTAACATGTTGAAGGAGTATTACTCACGTCCTGATTATCTACAGTCAGTGTTCCAGGCAACTGACGATCCTACACCTCCTATTCAACACTATTCTAGTTTGTCAGTCATCCAAGAAGAAGAATCTTCTTTCGATGATGTACAACTACCAATACCAGTTGTACCACTCCATTCCACTGAGAAATGGAATGATGTTACAATCTCATCTACTCTTTCGGCTGATCAACGTCAGCAAGTCTCTAATATTCTACACTCGTATGAGGATGTCCTCACTGACATCCCAGGTCATACGTCAGTCATCCAACATGACATTATTCTGACTGACGATACGCCTATTCGAGTTCGCCCATATCCTATCCCTTTACACTTTCGTGATAAGGTTGATAAGGAATTGGATGAGATGCTTCAATTAAATATAATTGAAACATCTTCATCACCATATTCTTCTTCTATGGTAATCATTAGGAAGAAGGACAACAATATACGTCTTTGCGTAGATTACAGGAAATTAAACAAAGTTACAAAATTCGATGCGGAACCGTTACCTCTTTTAGACGACTTATTGAGAGAAATTATCTCATGCCACATTCTTTTCGAAATTTGACCTTTCAAAGGGCTATTGGCAAGTGCCACTCACTCCTAAAGCAAAGCCATTCACCGCTTTCTCGACGCCACGGGGTCTTTTTCAATGGAATTTTATGCCATTCGGATTAATGAATGCGCCAGCTACCTTTGTACGCATGATGCGCCGCATATTGTCTCATCGTCCCGATGTCATTACTTATATAGATGACATCTGTCTTTTCAGTGACTCTTGGGATGAACATATTCATGGATTAAAAGCTTTACTTTCTACCTTACGGGATTATAACTTAACAGCGAAACCTTCAAAGGCTTTTGTCGGTTTTCATGACATCTCATTTCTGGGTCACCGCATAGGTCATGGTTTCATGTATACAGAAGACAGTAACGTCTCTAAAATTTTAAACATCTCAGCACCTAAGACAAAAAAACAAGTTAGGTCGCTTTTAGGACTAATACAGTTCTATTCAAAATTCATCCCTCATTTGTCTACTATAACTGCACCTTTTTCGTCTCTACTGAAGAAAGGCACATCTAATGTAATAAAATGGTCGCAGGATCACCAAACGGCGTTAGACTATATAAAACAATTTTTTTCAAATGAACCTTTTTTGAGGTTGCCTAACAAAAATCTCACTTTCATTCTTCGCAGTGATGCATCTTCTTACGCTATTGCGGCAGTTTTGATGCAGGAATATAACGGCACCTTATTTCCGGTGATGTACGTGTCCAGAAAACTTACGGAGAGCGAACTCAAATACTCCGTTCTGGATAAAGAGCTCCTCGCATTAGTGTGGGCAATCACAAAACTGGAACGTTACCTCCTCGGCTCACACTTTGTGGTGGAATCTGACCAAAAAGCTCTTACCGCACTGAACACGAAGAAGAACGTTAAATCATCGAAGTCAGCGCGTTACGCTATAGCGCTTCAACCATTCAATTTTGAAATACGAGCTATTCCTGGAGTGAAGAATGTGTTCGCAGACTGTTTGTCGAGATGCCCAAGCGAACTTGTCGAAACTAAACCACTTCCAGATGGTGAAAAATCTTCACCGATAACATGAATAACTTTGTACATTATCATTGATTGTACATCTATAAAGACTGTTTATATAACCGAAGTATTCGTATAATTATAACTTTCAGTATATACTTACTTATAGATTATAACATTACTTCTTGTGTAAGTAACATTTTATTAGTATGGAAACATTGTTAAGAGCGACAAATATACATTTGTTATTCCTATGGAACATATTACACTACATATCGTGTTCGAGAATATCTTTTATCGTGTATGGAACATTGAGAACATCGTCTCGTCGATTACTAACTAGTTGTAACTGAACATTGACATATTGATAGTGATATTGGAATTACTTAGAATATATTAGTAACTGGTTATTTGTTAGTAATTAAGAAATATATAAATTAGAATAATTCAATTTAATCTATTTAATTGATTATGGATCACACACATACTAACTTTCTTAGTTGTCACGTAATACCTGCATTCACAGGTCTTAGTTATGATATCTCACTGTTAGATCACTAGTCAACCGTACTAGTGTTAGAAAACATTAAGGGTGTTGATTCTTAAAGTGTTTAATTTTGCATTGCTTCATTTTTGCACATTGTATTTTCAATGTTCTGTTTTATTGATTCTCTTGTCCTTGATTATCATCAGTGTTGCTGTTCATTTTCTTTTTTGAAATCATATGTTTTAAATTTTTTTTTTTTTAAACTTAGTTGAATTTTATTATCATCTGTTTTTTATGGGTTTTTCATTTTCAAACTTGTTTTTACTTCGAATATTACCACATCGTTCCAAAGTAGGTCGATGGTGGATGTGTGCTTTAATGCATACTATCATTTAGTTATATTGATTTCGTTTAATATTCTTTTCTTAATATGATATAACTTTATGCATTTCATATATCTTGTTGTAGTTTTGACTCACCTCTCTCGGGTACTAAGTTCAAAAAAAATTAATAGAATTAATTTTTTTAAGGGGAGGTAATAAGGGAGCTGTTACGTACATTTATTACCTAAGGGGGTAGTCTTCGGTCCTGCCAAATGTACGCACCAGTCTTAATATAGTTATATTATTTGTGCGTTCGATTGATTCACGCACTGACGTGCACAATGCAGTGTGAGTTGCTTTGGACGCACGGGTAACCTAGTTGAGGGATTCTGACGTCAGGTATTGTATGGGGGCAGTACGGACCATGTTGATGTCCATGGAATATTCCTTGTATTTGTGCCAAGTTCGTGGAAGCCCTTATTTCTCTTGATCTATTTATATTGGTCTTCATGTCGAAGCCAATAGTGGAAGTATCATGTAAGTGTCGCCCCATTTCACATTGAATGTTTATTGATTTTAATTGAAGTATCAGGCCGCTCCTAGTTTTGGTCTAGCGGGAATTCATCGTAGTATGTCAATCCTAGAATGGACAGACGGAGTCGTTAGCCCATTTGAATTACCGTAGAGGGAGGATACCTACGAGTAAACGAAGTTAATTGAATTGTATGCTTCACATGTCTTTATATGCCGTATTTTTCGTCAATGCCAAAGTCGTGGCATGGATATAGAGAGGTTAGTCAACACAGAACTCTAACCTGGTCGTATTGTAGTGGATGACTTTGTTTGGATTATATATATGCTACATAAGTTATTGTATGAAGAAAGTCTGGGAATTTTTACGGGTATGATATCAAAGATTGATCCTTGAACATGAATCCGTTTACCACGATAGACGTCCTTGGAAGAAGGTCAACGGACTTCATTGTAAATGTATATTAGAGGGTAACAGAAGTGATCCTCAGCTCACTTGGATAGAAGAGGACTTGATTGTTGAAGAATCTCCAAGAATTTAGGAGTATGATCAGCAACTTTAAAGTATGACATTTGCATCTGTAATCTGTAACCATGACCGTCTTGTGTATTCCCGCCTGTATCGTGTCAATAATTAACATGTACTTTCACCAACGACTTGCGTGCAGTCCTGAATTGGAAAATTGACTATTGCTTGTTGGAGTTCAACTTAAGAACACTTCTGAGATATTTTCATTTGAGAAAACCATTCGCGTATTTTAAGCTAGCATAGACCAGTGACACCATACTACACTAGCTTACAACTACCTCTTGACCAATAGAATGAACATCCAACAGTGGCATTACACCATTTGTAAATTAGGACAACAGCAATGTGCTTATATGTTAAAAAAAAAAAATCAAGAAGAAGAAGAAACTCTGAACAAGAACAAGCCAGTAATAGTATTAGTACATGTAATTCTCTATACATGTAAAAACAAAAATAACTTCTGGAATTTTAAATTTTCCAGATGACTCTAGTAAGGAGTCATCTGGAAAAATAAAATTCCAGAAGTTATATGGATGGGAATGCAACCATGCTTGAGGTAGGACTGCTTGTTTTTTTTTTTTTTTTTCTTGATATAGCTACAGACCACAAAGTAACCACTACAAACAGATTAAAAGTGAAATCGGAAGAAAGGAAGTTAGCAGATAAAATAAAACTTATTTAGAGAATGCGTTAAGATGTGTCGACGAAAAACCCAAAACATAGACTGAAATGGAACAAATACGGAGATGTTAAAGCGTCAGAGGGGGCCAGTCAAAGAAAAAATTAAACAGCGTTATAACTGACAAGAATAGGATGTTAGAAAGATATTTGATGCGGGGGAATAATTTGATAATTATTATTATATTTATTTTTATGTTTCTCAGGAAACAGTCCACCAGACGTCCTGGGCTATAAGTGCATTAGTCTCAATGCTTGGACACTCTTTATTATAAATCTTGGCCTGCTAGTTCCCATCAGGTTATCCTCATAGATTCCATTGTAGCTAGTTATGAACTATTAAACATGGCCATTCATTCCATACACCCTGGCCCGCGTAACCACAGGTACTCAGTCAATAAGGCCTAACTGCTTTTGACAATTTACACATTTATTAAACATATACTCCATATTGAAATAGGATTCGAATCGAAAGCTTTTCTAGAGTGACATGTTACTACTGTCCACTTGCAATTGATACTTTCAGCTTTAATGGAGCAGACTCAACTTACTCGTGCACAAGAATTACCCACACACTCTGCTTAAACTAAACTGGCATTATATAATAATGCATGCATAAGCCACTGAAATGATGGTAATATACATCTTGCAGGTGTGGTAATCATATTCCTTCAAACAAGGCACATACTCTGAAATCTAGTCCTAACGTGGTTGTGTACGCCATGCATACTGGTCAAACTGACACAAGCGGAATAAATCCAGAGACGCGTTCCTGACGGCTGTTTGTGCCCCCTATACCAGAGCGCTCTTTTAGTTTCGGTGACCGGAATTCTGACACCGGGTATAAAAAATTTTCGTGTGCACCGTAAAAGACTAGTTTAAGTTTTTGGCGGGGAAAATCAGCTGTTGTGTGTGTAAAATCTTCTGTAAAATATATAATCATTACAACACTCGTTCATGGATATAATACAGCGCTAAAATTCTTTTGTGTACTATAACTTTGTTTCTGCTCTATTTTTGATTGCATTTTTATTTTTATTTGAAATTAGTTTTGACGGAGTTACAGACTTTTGAAAACAGCGTCATCATTTGAGGAAATTCATAAAATAAGTAATCTTTTTATTAATTTAATATCTAAAAATCGGCCCATTCGTTTGAGTTTATAATTATAAAGACTTCTCGAAGGAAAAAGCTAAAGATTAGGTAAAACCATATACTTTTTTTTTTTGGTTTCATATCTTGAGAATGTGTGGTAGTCAATTTTGTGAGTTTGGCATTACAAGAACAAGCATATTGTCACCAGATTTTATAGCAATTTAAATTACTGTAAACTGCATTCCTGATACTCACAAATCTTAAATAAGGTTGTACAAAATAATTTTTTGTAAAGCACCATCTGTTTTTGCATTTTCATTAATTTATAATGATATTTAGCTACGTATATAAGCGTCAGAAAACATGTAATAAAATCTATAGATAGATTACTTCCACATACTTTGTGGATCTTTCAAGTCTTGTTAATCTTGTATTTAAATATGAATTTTTTTTTTTAATTGTGTGTGAGATAAGGACCGTCATATTCCAGTTAGCTTTGTTCTTTGGTGGGACAATCCTGTGCACATGACGGCTGCCAAAAAATTCTAAGTAACTGTTTGTATATCTTCTTTCATTTCACAGATAAAGCACTGACATTCTACAATCCTGGTGTTAGACTTGATAGTCCCAAATATTCCTCTATCTTTATACATACACAAGTAAACTATACACCATAACAACGAAATGGAACATACTGTTTTGCATCATATGGAATTGTGCCAGTGCACTGTTGCAGAGCCTGTGGCAAGAGGAAGCAATTAACTTCCAAAACAACAACGTTCAATTCAGAAAGCACTGCACACTGCTTTTCTAATTACGTTAATGATCTGTTCTTTGTTTTTGGAATTAACGTATCAGATGATAAACCCACCACAGCATTCGAACTATATTTTGTAAGAAGTGTTACTTACGAATACAAAACTCAAAAAGGAGGGCATAATGAGAAGTGTCTTGAAACAGCCAAGTTTACTATCGGAAAACAGTCAGCACATCTGGAAAGACTTAAAACCAATAATTTAAATATAAGTGCAATGTCAACTGTGCATTATGATTGAGTAATTGGCCGCCAAATGACGCGTGCACCATGAGGTGAGTGATGGTGCCCGTGGTCTGGTTTTGTGAAGTGTGTAGATGATGTACAGTCAAACAATGATCATACAAAAACAGGGCAATCCATACAAAGACGTCAGTTAACTCACGACGTATAAAGTCAATGATGCTTGTAACAGCTAGTGACGTTTTTCTGTATCATTTATTGTGGACGCCACAGTGACAAAATGTATACGCGAATATGTAGGTACATCAGACAGTCATTATCACAGCAACAATGTCAGTATAGCAATGGACGGTAGACAGCATCATAATAAAGGTGATTCACAGGCATGTCAATACATTATAAGGCTGTAATGTAGTCGGGAAAATTCTCCATCCCTTTCTATCTTAGCCAGAAGATAACCAGATGTATGAGATCAGTTCACTCTCCTTAATCTGACTTCAGCAAGACAGGCACGTCTGCCGAAGTATAAATAATGTCCTCAAAAATATCCTCTAGATAACAAAGGTTTTCCAAACCTAGTTCATGTAACAAAGTAGCAAGTAATGGTCCTTGGGACATGCATCAACCGATGCAGTACAATACAGCGACATGTGAGCTGGGAAAACATCTCGTGACGACGCCTTTCGAAGACAGGCTATGAATCAAAAATCGCTCACGACCAAAAATCGATAGAGTTAATGAAAAGTTAATTTACCTTGCCTTCAGGAAATACACAGAAATATTACGCCTCCCGGCATGTGGAAATACACTAGAGGTATTATCTCGAATAAACGAAATATCCATTAAGAGGACTTCACATTCCTGACAGAACAAAAAAATAGCGGAGATCCCCTCTCAGCGAGGCATCTTCCTAGCTATTCAAAATCGCTCACTGACTGGTGGGCGGAAATCGATCGACCAAGAAGCAAGACCAGTCATGCGCAGTCCAGCGCAAAATGACCACAGCTCAGAACTTAAGACGCAAGGACCTTTACTACGAACCAGCGTAAGAATGATTACCTTAAAAGGATAACCCAACAGGTTGCCAACCGTTTTTCTGAGAAAACGGCCTAGCATAGCAAACTTAACTGCATTCAATACCAACGCGAGGAGACAACTGCTTACCGAGAAAAGTGACTATAAATTTCAAGCAGTTGTTGCCCTTGCGTTATAAAATATATATTGTAATAAAACGATGTTGCGAGAATTTCTCACGCAACATATCACCACCTCCTCCCGATAAAAAAAAAATGTGGAACATATTTTTTTTTTTTTTTTTAAATATCAAAGAGCATGCGATAAGCGGCTCAAAACGCACGAATTATGCGCTGATAATTAATTAAATTGCCTAACATGAGGCTAAATATAGAGTGTCTGGTGAGGATATACCTCAACAGAAAAATAAATATGTCTCAAAAAATATTCACATCGGGGAGGTGTCACCAACACACATCACGTTAGCATGTAAACACAATATACGTATGCAAGTTACCATAGACATCAATAAATAGCATAATCTAATATTGTCTTTAAAAATGGATGTACAAATCTGATAGGAAAATTTAAATAGTACATTATTTGACATGTAATGACATAAGTACATAGTAAAGTTAAACTACATGACGATCCAGGACATATCCTCTGGCATTCCGAGGGTAAGTACACAATCTAGAACTCGTCATGCTTGATAATAGTAAGGTAAGTCCTCAGCTCATCAATGACATTCTGAGAAAGTACAAGCAATATAATGCTAATTAATAACTAATATGCTTCATAAGGTACAATACATTATTAATAATTGTGGCTGTTTAGTAAACTAACGGCCCTTATATTAACCACTCAGTCTTCCTCTATCATCTTAAAAAACGAACAGAAGAAGATGATAACAAAGCACGATAGTGTGTACATATAAAGTGAGTACAGATGTGCTAATCTATTGTAGTAATATAGGTGTGTTATGACTCTGTAATATATGGAAATATAGGACAGAAGTATTAGTTGGAGTCATGTGGGCATCTAGACAAAATGTCAGCCATCACATTATCCGCACCACGGATAGCTCGTACCGTGAAGTGAAAAGGTTGAAGAGCTATAGCATATCGAGTGGATCTCGAACTCTTCAAATTCTTAGTCTGAATAGCTGTAAGAGCTTTCTGATCAGTCTCTAGAATGAAATGTGCGCCCAGGAGGAATCTTTGTAGTTTTAGAATTGACCAAACCATCGCTAACAACTCACGGTCTAAAACCGAGTAGTTCCTCTCTGCCGCATTTAGTTTTCTAGAAATGTACATAACAGGATGCAGAGTATTTGCATATTCTTGCATCAGTGCTGCTCCAATCCCAGTGGATGAAGCATCACTCCGAAGAACAAAAGTCCTATCAAGAGTAGGTAATCTTAAGATGGGAGGAGAAGAAAATATATTCTTGATTTGGTCTAGTGAAGATTGGCATTCTTCAGACCAACGGACCAGATTAGGCGAACCTTTCTTCAACAATGTTGAGAGAGGTGCCATGATCGAAGATAAATTTGGAATAAATCTCCCATAAAATTGAATTAAACCTAAGAGACTCCTAACTTGTTTCTTCGTTTTAGGAACAGAGATGTTCAGTATTTTGGAAGTATTGTGGTCTTCTGTCTTCAAGAGACCATGACCAACACGATGACCCAGGAAAGAGATTTCACCAAAACCAACAAAAGCTTTAGAAGGTTTTGCTGTCAAATTATTCTCACGTAGAGTGGACAGTAAGTCATATAACCCTAAATAGTGATCTTCCCAGGTATCACTGAAGAGACAGATGTCATCTAAGTATGCGATGACATCCGAACGATGTGACAGAATTCGACGCATCATGCGAACGAAAGTGGCAGGGGCGTTCATGAGACCAAAAGGCATAACATTCCATTGAAATAGACCCCTAGGTGTAGAAAAAGCAGTAAGAGGTTTGGCATGCTCTGCTAAAGGCACTTGCCAATAACCTTTAGACAAGTCAAGTTTAGTGAAGAATCTAGAATTAGAAAGTCTAATCAGTAGATCTTCTAACAAAGGCATCGGTTCAGCATCGAACTTTGTGACCTGATTCAATTTGCGATAATCAACGCAAATTCGTATGTTCTTATCCTTCTTCCGGACAATAACCATGGAAGAAGAATATGGTGAAGTCGATGGTTCAATTATATTTAATTGAATCATTTCATCCAATTCCTTTTCCACTTGCGACTGAAAGTGTATAGGGATAGGATAAGGCCTAACCCTAATTGGATTATTGTCGGTAAGAATTATGTCATGTTCTATGACATCTGTGTGTCCAGGAATGTCAGTGAGAACATCCTGAAATGTTTGTAACATCGACGAGACTTGTCGATGTTCGTCACCAGAAAGATTAGGAGAAACAGAAACGTTTTTCCAAGATTCCGTGGAATGTAATGGAACCACTGGAAGGGGAAGATTGACATCAGAGAAGGTAGATTCCTCATCCTGTATGACAGACAGGGATGAATAATGACCGTGAGGTGCAGGAGCATCATCCGTTGCCTGGAAAATAGGCAGCAAATAGTCCGGACGTTCGTGAAATTCCGAAAGCATGTTTATGTGGAAAGTTTTATGCTTTCCATCAATATCGACCACATAGTCAACATCGGAAATCCGAAAGACTATTGCATACGGACCTTTCCATGCAATAAGAAGTCTATTTTCCCTACTGGGGAGTAGGACGAATGCTTTGTCACCTGGACAAAGTTGTCGTAGACATCTATTCTTGTTAGCAAACTGCCTTGCCTTCTCTTTAGCAATTTCTGATGAAGCAGTTGCTAGCTTACATGCCTCAATGATCTTTTGTCTAAGAGCAATGACATACTCATATGAGGATTGAGTTTCATCGCTAATATCATCGGCAGTGATGAGATCGTGTAATAAAGACATAGGGCCGCGCGGACGCGCGCCAAAGACAAGTTCGAAGGGAGAAAATCCTGTGTGTTCATTAGGGACTTCTCTATAGGCAAAGAGAGCCGCGGGTAAAACCCTGTCCCAATCTTGAGGATGATCTTCAGTTATCTTACCAAGCAAAGTCTTGAGCGTTCTATTCAGACGCTCAACTAACCCATTAGACATAGGATGGTAGATACTACTGAGAGATCGTTCAATATGTAAGGTAGACATTACCTGTGACATAGTGTCAGATATGAGTTGAGTGCCATGGTCTGACAATATTTCTCTGGGGAACCCCAAGCGAGAAAATATCAACCAAAGAGCATCTGCGATATCTGTAGTAGATATGCTCTTAAGAGGGATAGCCTCTGGCCAACGTGTGCACATATCGACACATGTAAGGATGAACTGATGTCCTCTGGCCGACTTGACCTTAAAAGGGCCAATAATATCTATGGCCATTTTCTGAAACGGCCGAATAGGAATGTCAGCAGCCTGGATAGGCGCAGCATGTCGTGGTCCTCTAGATTTGACCTCCTGACATACCTTGCATGATCGGCAGTAAATACGAATGTCCTTGTTGACAAAAGGCCAAAAGAAAGCCGCAAGGACTCTCGACTTCGTACGGGCAAAACCCATATGTCCAGCACATTGCGAGTCATGAGCATGTTGCAATATTTGCACTCTCATGCTCTTGGGAACAAGAATTTGCGAATGCGCCGACGTAGTCGAATCTTGTACCATACGTACAAGTACGCCGTTTCTCATTGCAATCCAAGATTTTCTATTTGTATCCTGATTCGGATCACCTTTCTTCGCAAGAATGAAGAATTTTTTTAAAGAAGGATCTTCTTCTTGCAATTTTATGAAAGAGTCACGAGTGATTACTAAGTGACTATCTTGGCTATCAACTTCATTATCACTATTCAGTGAAGTTTCGGGTGTTTGTAGAGCTTGTGCTCTTGTAACCACTGCATTTGTAGCTTGCATGTTATTATCTTCCCAAGCAGCAATCTGCTGTGGGGTACACTCCCTAACTCCGTGAATACGACCAATAATAAGGTCCGCAATAGGATTAGGTAAGAGACAAGCATGCACATCTCCAGTAAAGAAAGGAGTGGCAATGCGAATTACAGCAGTAGGATATTTTTCTAGAGTGCCGCCAAATGTGACACATTTAATAACCTTTCCTGTAGCACAAGATGGATCTACAAGCGATTGTCTAACACCAATAGTGGTGCATCCGGAATCGAAAAGTAGTGAGACCGGAGTATCATTAACAAGACCCTTATGTAGGATTAAAGAACCCCTCCCGTCATGCGCAACAGCAGCAGGAAGAGCGGGAAGTGGGTGACCACAACTCAAAGTAGTTATGGTACCCGGTTCGAATAAAGTACTGCATTGGGGGCATTTGTTTGCTCTCTCAAAGTCAAAAGCAGAACCAGTGACAGCGTCAAAGTTTTTATTATCAACAACATGATTACAGGCTCCCTCAGTTTCCTGTTGTACAGAATTAGCCTGCTGATATCTCTTTTTTTTGTGTTGAGACCTACCGCGACTATTATTACCTCTGAAGTTATCAGAGTTATTATTATCTCTGCAGTTATTATTGTCTCTATTGTAATTGTTATCATGATTCGAATTCCAGTTTCCACGATTACTATCATGTTCACATTGATGCGAACATCTATTTGTTTGGTTTTGAGGTCTTCGGCAGGAATAACCTCTATTACCATATCCTCTTTTGAAATGCCTATAATTATTAGGGTGATAGTAACGAGTACTATCAGGTTGTCTCCAATTCTTCGAAGAAGAATCACCATGAAATTGATTTCCATGATTTTGACAGAAATTACCGCTGCCCTTTCTATCAAAATTTTGTTGGGATCTACGAGCAAAGTTTTGACCATACGGTGCTGCCGAAGCAACTGGTAAACCTTCTTTCACCTTAGAGTTACCCATGGTTATGTGTGGGTGCGCAGTTACATATTGGCAACAGAAATCTTCCATTTCTTTTATTGTTTTAGGTTTACGTTCATGAAGGAAAGCAAGGAAAGACTCATTGACAGACGACATGACTTTGTCTCTAAGTATTAAGTCCATAAGTCCTTCATAAGTTTTTTCCGTCTTAGATAGTTCAACCCATCGTGAGAAAGTAATGCGTATTCTTGCAATAAACTCGGAGAATTCAACTCCATTTTCAGGTAACATGTTTTTAAATTGTAGACGATAGCCGTCTTCGTTAAGCTGATATTTCTTTAACAAAGCGGCCCTGACAACCTCATAATTGTTCTTGTCAGGTTCATCCACCATATTTAATATACTTAGAGCTTTACCTGTCAGTATCCCTGATAACTGATAAACATATTTTGCTTTGTCTATGTTATGAGCTGTACATGCTTGTTCAAATCTGTCCAGATAGAACATTATGTCATCACTGGAAGGACTAAATGTTGGTAACTTAATCTTAAAAGTATCATTATTAGCCTTACCAGAAGATGAACCCTTGTTTGAATCATTACCATTACTCATGTTCATCAATTTCAATTTTTCCAACTCTAAAGCTAAGACCTTTTCTTCATGTTCCATTTTTGCTTTCTCTTTCCTCTCATCAGACTCTCTCTGTAATCTTCTTTCCTCAGCCTGAGCCTCTATTTGAAGTCTTTCAGCTTCTTTCTCAGTCTTTTATTCTCAGCCTCTTTTTCAAGTCTTTTATTCTCAGCTTCTTTTTCAAGTCTTTTATTCTCAGCTTCTTTTTCAAGTCTTTTATTTTCAGCCTCTTTTTGAAATCTTTCAGCTTCTAGCTGGAGTTTTCTTTCCTCAGCTTCTGATTCCCTTTTTTGTTTTTCCATTTCCATTTGGAATCTTTTTTCATCCACCTGCATCTGCAGTTTCTTTTGTTCAGCTTCCATTGCTTTATCATATCGAGCAGTTGCAAATTCTTCTAACTTATCACCAGTCTTCCCAAGCAATTTACCCTGCTCAATAAAGTGCTCAAATGTAGACATGATGAGTAATAATATGAGTTCAAAAACCTGAAATAATTAACTAATTTATTTCAAACCTAAGTGTAACAAGTCTTAATTAAGCACTTGTATATTCACATCACATTATATTATCCCAGTCTCTGTGGGAAACAAGTCTCCAATCAAAGAACTTGTATATGAAATATCAACACTCAATTCTTGATCATAAGTGCACTTCTCATTCAATAGTGCACGACACTATTCATCATTCATTTATCATCAGTGTAGTAGTAACAGTGCATTAGCATAGCCCATTAACTAATTACTATAACTGTAAACAATGACTATGTAAACACATGCAGAATGTAAACATTGAAAATGTAAACAATGCAAACAATGTAAACAATAACAATGTAAACAATAACAAAGATCAGCAACAATACAAAAACGTTCGCAGAAATCAACTAAAAATAAAGCAGAAATTAATGAAATATCACAAAAAATGTGACGATATCTGCGATAGAATTAAACAAAATACATGACACCACAGTGTATAAACAAAAATGTTGTATGAAACTAAACTATAGTCAAGAGTAGGCTAACAAATACAAACAAATCAAAACAAAACTAAAGAATGCGAAATAATAACGAAAACAATATTAATACATGTCATCACAACTAACATAAATAGCAACAGAAGTCGCTTAGCAAATTCCAGTATCGGAAATTTGCTCACCCTACAGAAAACGCTCACAATAGACGACCTCTATGACGTGGCATGATCTAAGGGAGACACCACCCAACCGAGAACCCGCTGAAATATAAACATATAAATATACGAATAACATATAACAATAGATATGAGATATACACATGAGAGATACACAGAAGACTCAGCAGAAGTATAAGGGCACAGTTTACATACAAACAGGCCACTTAACTTATAGGCTTCCAATCGTAGAACAGCAGAAAAAAACGGATGTCAATCAACGTCCTAAAGAGCGAAGCTCCAACGATGATGGCACATCTGAACTGCTTCCACTGCTAACACGATGGTACTAGAGCTTCTGAAATACTGTATGTTGAGTTGTTTCGGCACTTGACCCTCTAATCCAAAAGTAAGTTGATGGAAATCGGTACTTGGCCTTCTTCAGAAAACAACCCGTTTCAACCGGCACTTGACCTTCACAAAAAACGACAGCACTGGAACCTTGACAGCAGCAACTTGCTTGACTTGCGTAAAAGATAACAGCAGTCCGAGTTATCCGGCAACATGTAACAACGCCGGGTACTGTCAAATTTCTGTTTCAGTCAAAAAT
This sequence comes from Oreohelix idahoensis, assembly GCA_024509875.1. Taxonomy (NCBI): domain Eukaryota; kingdom Metazoa; phylum Mollusca; class Gastropoda; order Stylommatophora; family Oreohelicidae; genus Oreohelix; species Oreohelix idahoensis. Next base: position 24,391 of record JAMPIV010016930.1, read on the forward strand.
TGAAATTTTGACTTTTACCGGGCAACGCCGAGTACTTTGAAAATTTTGAAGATGTTGACTGTCTTGAAGAATGTTAATTTCTTGAAGGATGCTGATGAATTCTTGTTGAAAATGAAGTGGGTAAGGGACCCCGTGTTTGCTGGTACCAGATCAAACCAGCTTATGGCCACCAAATGATGACGCCCAATTTATATTATGATTGAGTAATTGGCCGCCAAATGACGCGTGCACCATGAGGTGAGTGATGGTGCCCGTGGTCTGGTTTTGTGAAGTGTGTAGATGATGTACAGTCAAACAATGATCATACAAAAACAGGGCAATCCATACAAAGACGTCAGTTAACTCACGACGTATAAAGTCAATGATGCTTGTAACAGCTAGTGACGTTTTTCTGTATCATTTATTGTGGACGCCACAGTGACAAAATGTATACGCGAATATGTAGGTACATCAGACAGTCATTATCACAGCAACAATGTCAGTATAGCAATGGACGGTAGACAGCATCATAATAAAGGTGATTCACAGGCATGTCAATACATTATAAGGCTGTAATGTAGTCGGGAAAATTCTCCATCCCTTTCTATCTTAGCCAGAAGATAACCAGATGTATGAGATCAGTTCACTCTCCTTAATCTGACTTCAGCAAGACAGGCACGTCTGCCGAAGTATAAATAATGTCCTCAAAAATATCCTCTAGATAACAAAGGTTTTCCAAACCTAGTTCATGTAACAAAGTAGCAAGTAATGGTCCTTGGGACATGCATCAACCGATGCAGTACAATACAGCGACATGTGAGCTGGGAAAACATCTCGTGACGACGCCTTTCGAAGACAGGCTATGAATCAAAAAATCGCTCACGACCAAAAATCGATAGAGTTAATGAAAAGTTAATTTACCTTGCCTTCAGGAAATACACAGAAATATTACGCCTCCCGGCATGTGGAAATACACTAGAGGTATTATCTCGAATAAACGAAATATCCATTAAGAGGACTTCACATTCCTGACAGAACAAAAAAATAGCGGAGATCCCCTCTCAGCGAGGCATCTTTCTAGCTATTCAAAATCGCTCACTGACTGGTGGGCGGAAATCGATCGACCAAGAAGCAAGACCAGTCATGCGCAGTCCAGCGCAAAATGACCACAGCTCAGAACTTAAGACGCAAGGACCTTTACTACGAACCAGCGTAAGAATGATAAATGTGGACTTGCAATTTAATGTTTCAATTAATTAATGTTTGACGCATGAAACCAAAACAAAACTTTGATATCCATTTTCTGCAGGTTTTCTACTTTTGATTTCTGTAATTTTGTTATGCATGTTGATTGTGACCGATTTAGTGAAAATTGCATTATAAACAAACCATAACAAAATATAAAAAAAAACGTAGAAATTTTACACTGTTTCAGACTTATTATATCTTGTGTTCTAATTGTGATAAAATGTTTGTTCTTGTTCTAAAATTTACTCTAACATTTCTAGTCTAGCTTTACGCAAAATTAAAGCCGGTATTTATAATAATAAAGTAGCCTAAAAGCATTAATTAAGCCCTATCAAAAGTAGCCGCTGTAGCATAGTGGTTAGTGCACTGGCTTCGTAGCGCAGTGGTCTATGGTTCAATCCCCAGATGAGGTGGAAATTTTTTAGGCCACAAACGGCTCCTGGGTCGACCCAGCCCCAAATGGGTACCAGAGCAACTCTGAGAAGGTTAAGGCGGCCGGCGTGATGCCGACCACATCACCCCTAGTGTGCCGACGGTCAAGATAATATGGGCCTAACACCATATTCCCAATATGCCTCAATGGGCGTGTAACGGGTTCCTTTACCTTTTTTTTTTTTTTTTATCAAAAGTAAACATCGCCACATGTTTTTCCCATAAGGAAGTTGACCACGTGACCTCTGTCAAGTGGGCTATAAATAGCGCGATCGGGGAAAAAGGGGGAAATAACTAAAAGATCGCTGGCAAACAGCCGTGGTTCGTGTTCCAGATTAACAAGCCCACATCTGCTACTATTTTGTGCAGAAGTCAAGATGTCACTTCCGGAAACTCATGACAACCGTCTGTAAACAACAACAAACCAGGAAGTGATCGTATACAACCAATGTTATGATATTTAGACATAACAATATTAAAAATGCAGAGAAGAAGATAGAGTTATATAACACAATCATAAGCCAAGGGGGTCTGTGCACCACAAAAGAGGATGTGGATAAAATTTGTAAAGGACGAAATGCCCTTAGAAATCTTAAGGCTTAGTTTAAGATACTTACTTAGTCCGTTCTCCTTCTACCTTGAGGTGTAGAGGTAAGATACAGATCATTAATATTGAATGATAAGCGGACATTAATATGAATGATAAGGACATTAAAACTATCAGGAAATATCAAAGAAATTTTATTTTGGACTTCTGAAGCATTTAGGTTTTGAGGCGTCATTGCCCTCTCACAGGGAAAGAGTGCACCATGATCATTCTTCTCCAGTTAAAAAATGTCTTTTTTAAATGCTAATAACCAGTTGTTTTAAAAAATATAGCGTTTAGATGTTGCTAATTATTGTTTAGATGTTGTTAATTATTGCCCACACATTTTTTCAAATGAAATATGGACAGTATCTTAAAAAAAAAATGTTTCTTCATTTTTCACATTTTTTTTTTCTTTCCCCTGCGACAAATTGGCCTCTGGACACATTTAAAAAAATTATACAAGAACAAATAGATGTTTAAAATCCTCTGAAAAAAAATGAGATATATTTATGTAGTATGCAGATTAATATGTACAAATTTAAACCTTGTACCTTTTATACTTTTTTGAAATATGATGTTGTGAATATTGACTTTCATTCAACAAACTATATTTTTCGGTAATGTGTTTTGCAGATTTGCAATTTTTGGTCTCAAAAATATATTGATAACTTTATCATGATTGTAGCTACTATAGTTTTCTTTTGTGTGACGCAGTAATATTCCAGACTATATGCTGTTTGTCCAGAGAAAGTTGTAAGATTATATTTAAGAAGATGGCAGTATTCTGAAGTTGGTGTGATGTAACTTTTTCAAATGTTGTGAAGTCCCCCCACATTCTTTTAAAAATGCTATAACTTTTTTATTTGTTGTCCTATTTAAAAAATAAAGTAACCAAATTTCCTGATTTTTACTCAAGGGCTTCAAAACTACATTGTTTTTCCTCTGGTGTTTTCTGTGCAAACAAAAATCACATTGTGGTACCTAGTAACATATGTATATTCAGAGATGCAACTGAAGGAATATGCCTTCACACTAGGTCAGATGGCCGTCTGTTTAATCTTTCAAGGCTGAAGGCAAACAAAAATCAGAAGGGTCATTATAAGAGACTTGTTGTTCGCTGATGATGCTGCAGTCGTCACTCAAAGCCAACAGGAGCTTCAGAGCTTGATGAATCGCTTCACTAAAGCATGCAAGGACTTTGGACTCACAATAAGTCTAAAGAAAACGAATGTGCTGAGTCAGGATGTGGGTGCTGCACCAGTTATCACTATCGATAACTATGAATTGGCAGTGGTGCACCACTTCACATACCTAGGGTCTACCATCAATGACATACTCTCACTGGACACAGAAATTGACAGCCGCATTGGCAAAGCTGCAGCTACCTTTGCCCGCCTCACATCGCGTGTTTGGGGAAACTCTAAACTCACAATGAAGACCAAAGCTGCGGTATATAATACCTGCGTCACCAGCACACTCCTATATGGCAGCGAGACCTGGACGACCTATGCTAAGCAAGAAGAAGGCTCAATACCTTTATTATGTGTCTTTATGTTAATGTACTGGTACATACAGTTAAGATGTAGTGACAGGATTGGTTCCTGTGGCTAAGATCACTTCTAGGTAGTAAATGTATCAGACACCGCAACAAGCCAAATCACTGAATTATTTGAGCCACAATGGGCGATATACATTTTTATTAACAATTCACGCTGCTGCAAATTCAATACAGTTCAAGCCAATAAACAAATGGCATATAATATGCAGTCGTCTGGAACGCTGTCCCTTTTCATTTTTAACATTTTAATATATATATATTATCACACTCGACACTGAGAAAGCTATACTCCCCTGTCAATGCAGATAACTAGATAACACCTCACAGAAGATCTTGATGTATTAGTGATGGAATAACTCATGGGATATACACTATAAGTCCGGAGCTCAAACACATGCGTCCACCCGTCATGACACACACTGGTAGTAGACCTTGCAGACAATCTCCTCACTTCTGCATTTTTAGTTTCATGTCTGCCAAATACACTATATCGACATGACATTACTTCCTGTAGTAAAATAAACAAACAATGAGCTCTGTTGAGCTACCCATTTACCGACACAATCGTTATGAATTTTAATCATAACAACCTTTTCCATTTATGGTCCGGTCTACGCCACAATCCTCGGCATCTTGTGGAAAGATAAAGTGACAAATGTCAAGGTGTTGTCATGTGCTGGCCTTCAAAGGATGTGTACACTGCTTAGACAGCACAGACTAAACGCTGGCTTGGCTATGTCTGGCCGCATGGAAGATAGTCCGCATCCCGAAGGGTATCTTCTACGGGCAACTAGCAGATGGCAAAAGAACAGTTGGGCAGCCGCAGCTGAGGTTCAAAGATGTGTGCAAGAGAGAAATGAGGGCATTGGACATAAATCCAGCAACCTGAGAGGATGAAGTTGCCGATACCGCACCAGGTGGCGCTGCGCCACCTCAGATTGGGAAAAAAGAAGCCCACACAACAAGCCGAAGCGAGGATAAAACATCAAAAGAAGCATCAAGAAAATAAGCAGCTGGAGGCTGTCACCTCATGGGCGCATTCCCATAGTCAGTTATGACTGAAGGGGCTATTATTATTATTATTATATGTACCATGTGGGTTTTGTACATTTTAATGTATTCTCCTTCCACAGAACATATAAATGGATATCGAACAAGAACTAGAACAAAACACCTGGAGATATAATAATGTAAGTGATTATTTTTTACTGTCAATATGCAAATTGTAGAAATGGTTAAGTACATGGGAGCATCAGGCGACCTATTACTCTTAAGGGTTCTACACGCAGTGTGGTACAACAAGACCATACCAAAGGATTGGGAGATTGCCATCATAACACCAACTTTCAAAAAGGGTGACAATCGACAATGTGGAAACCATAGAGGCATATCTCTTCTCAGTGTCCCTGGTAAAATCTACTCTAGAATCCTAGAGCAGAGACTCCGACGCCTAGCTGAGCCACAACTGGATGAGGTCCAGTGCGGATTCCGAGCGAACCAAAGTACTCAAGACCTAATCTTCACACTCAGACAGCTGAGTGAAAAGGCCCTTGAGTACAAGAGTGAGATCCATCTTTGTTTCATAGATCTGGAAAAGGCGTTTGACAGGGTCCCCTGGAGCAAACTTTGGGATTGTTTGGCAAGGAAGAACATTCCAGCACCTCTGATTCATGTTATACAGAGCTTCTACAAATCTTGCAGAAATTATGTGAGGACAGCAAACCATAAGTCAGAAGAGTTCAGGACCACCACTGGTGTAAGACAAGGTGATATCCTGTCACCTTACCTTTTCATACTCCTCATGGACGATGTCATTAAGGCATGTAAGGAGAGAACAAGAAAGTATTCAGTGGGGTACTGGAAGATGAGACAGGTCTGTATTTCGGAGCTGGCATTTGCTGATGATGTTGCCCTGATTGCTAAATCAGAGGCACATCTCCAATTCAACCTGCAAGTCTGGAAGGAAGAGCTGGAGAAGAGAGGGATGATCATAAGCAGCTCTAAAACAAAATCCATGGTGATATCACGAGAAGAAAGAAGACATCAGATTAAGCTGGGAGAACAGGTCCTGGAGCAGGTAGACCACTTTAAATACCTCGGAGCTATTATTGACCAAAAGGGAGGCATCAAAGAAGAGTTGGCCACTCGAAAAGCAGCAGCTGGGAGACTTTTTCAGGCCATAAATCGAGGATTCCTCAGCAAGAGAGAGGTTGGTAAGAAAACGAAGATGGCTATATACTGCTCCACCTATGTCCCAGTCTGACATATGGATGTGAGTCATGGGCAATGACTACAACCCACAAAAGCCAGATCCAAACCTCAGAAATGAGGTATCTGAGGAAGGTGGTTGAAGTAACAAGAAGAGACATGGTACGCAACCAGACGATACGTCAAGGCCTTAAATCCCACCCCCTGCAGACCCAAGTAGAACAGTCCCAACTAAGATGGTTTGGCCATGTCTGCAGAATGGGAGAAGATCGGCTACCACGACAAGCATGGGAAACAAAGAGCCAGGGATCCAGACCCCAGGATGACCCAGAGTCCGTTTGGAGGACAACATTAGACAATCTTTGAAGGATCGAGGACTAGAATGGAACCAGGCCAGGAGGAAGACAGCCGATAGGATAGTCTGGCCGCTCTCTATTCAAAACCTCTACACCTCACGGTAGAAGGGGAAGGACTAAGTAAGTAAGTAAGTAATATGCAAATTGTCATCATCATCATCAGTTGCCATCTCCACAACGAAGGTTGGCTGTAATGGATCTCCAACGTCTTCTGTCTCTTGTCTTGGTGGTGCACTCTGATAGACTCTTTCCTGTCCATCTCTTGATGTTATCTTCCCACTTATAGCGCTGTCTTCCCCTTGCACGTTTGCCTTCAACTCTCCCTTCTATTATGGTCTTCTGCAAGGTGTTATGCCTTTTTATGTGGCCAAAGTATTTTAGCTGCCGAACTTTGACCTCCCTCATTAGTTCTCTTTTCATACCTAGATTTTCTAGGACCTCCTTATTTGTTTTCATCTCTTTCCATGAGATACGCCCCATTCTTCTATATATCCACATTTCAAGAGCCTCAATTCTTTCTTCCAAATGTTATTCATCGTCCATGTTTCTGCACCATACAGAAATGCAGAATATATATAACACTTTATGATTCTCAGTTTTAATTTGTGAGATAACTGTTTGGATGTCAGCATATGTTTCATGTTGTTGAATGTGGCTTTGGCCATTCCTATTCTCTTCTTGATTTCTGTTTCACATCTGCCATTTTCTGTTATTATATGACCAAGATATACGTAGCTCTTGACTTGTTCCAGGATTTTCCCATTTACGCTTATTTTTTAATGTGGGTTTATCGTCTGTTTTGCTAATTATCATAGTTTTTGTTTTCTCAATATTAATGTCGAGTCCATATTCATGACTTATACTGTTCACTTGCTTCACTAGTTCTTGTAACTCCTGAGGGCTTTCAGCTAACAACACGGTATCATCTGCATATCTAAGGTTGTTTATTGACCTTCCACTGATGTTCAGTCCTGGTATGTGTCAGTCAGAATTGACAGTCAGTCAGAAAATTGTCAGTCAGAAGCAAATATAACTTTATACATTTTCAAATGCAGACAGTGAGTTCGTATTTGATTAATGCTTTACAGCATTATCTCCAAAACCTACAGCCACAATATCTCATCTCATAATCGGAACCTCGTCTACCCTGTAAAACAAGGTGTGAGGGACCCAAAGAGCACAAGGCTCCTGGGCAAAACATGTAATCAAAAAGTTTGACAAACAGGTGATTAGCCCATTGTGTCTGGACTTGCCCTCAAGTGTACACTTAATCGCTATGAAACCTTCCTGGTTAGTTCCAGCCAAAACGGACAGAGCCTCTTGTACCCGAAGGTGTCGAGGATGCCCTTTCCTCTTCTGCCAGAAGGCATTTATAGAGGAATACTCAGGACCCGAAAGTCTGAGAAAAAAAAGCCATAGACAGTGAGCAAAATCAGAAACGGACACGGCGATCTGTATGGTTTCACAATACTGGTAGGGCCCAAAATGGGTGTACCACACACAGTCGATCAAGACAGAAGTTACCTCCAGTAGATCCTCGTTATATCCCCTAGTCGGACAGGACAAGCCGAAAGCGACACCAGCTTACTGACTGCCGGCCCACGACTCATTGCGAGAGCGGGGTCTTTTTCGAAACTGTTGTCGAGCCACGATACGGAGATGCGATGACTTGTTCACATCACGACCGAGGCTGCGATTTACGGACACAGGAGCCAAACTACTGCCTCGCTAACCGATGAACTGGGAGGGCCGGTACCGGGATCGCTGCACGCAGTCTCTCGAGACAGCGACTGCCAGCCAGCCACAATATAATGCTCTATATCAGCCATTGCTGTGAATGAATGAGAAGCTGTTTAGGGTAAACAGTCTCACTTGTTCTGCCTGGAGGATATCCTGCATCAGCAGATCATTTATAAATAGTATTAATCTTTTCCTGTCAAGTTTAAAATTGCCATGTACTGCCCTGAACTCCACCTTTTTTTTTTTTTTTTGCATCAGCTTAGTTTGGCCTAGTTATATTTTCATTTTGGCACTCCCATTTTCTTTGTGCACTCTCCAGTTTCTTACTGCTATGTGTAGCTAAAAACATTTACGTCACAATAAGAGATAAGGGCATGAAGCAATTATTTTAACCAATCAGAAAAAAGTGTTTTGATTTTAAAATTTTCATTTCTGCATCTTGTAAAGTTTTCAACAGTAATTTAGTGAAGCCTAAAATGTAGTGTCAAGTTAATTGCTAGTAGCATAGTAGCAAGTGTAAAAACTTTTGAATCATGTATAGGTTTAGTATTTTTGCATGCACTGTTAATGGTTGGTACACCGATTCCTAGAATGATAATGTATTGTCTAATGCAAGATTATTGCAGGACAAGTAATCCGAGTAAGAGTCATTTCCCCCTGACCTAGGGACTTTTCTGTTGTCTAGTGTTTACCTTCTTTCTTTCTTACAAGCGCTTGCCAATACTGGTTTATTTTTATTATTTACTCTGCAAATGCCTCGAATTTCACTTTTTGTTTATCTTCAGATTTCTAACGCATAGTCCTGTTGCTGTCACAGTTTAGTGCAAACCCTTTTCTCATAAATCGAGGTGAACCAGTGTTCGCTGAGTCAGCCTGATGATTATGTGCTTGCTGGTTTAATGAATGTTTTAGCATTGTAATCTACTGACGGAAGCCTGGTCATTTATGAACCTGTTATCACCTGTTCACCAAAAAATTATGTACTGCCTCATAGAACTGTAACTTTGGCAATGAAGGCAGAACATTTACTTATTTAAGTCAAATTTGAGTTGGGAAAGAAAAATTACTTCGACTTATCCGAAAATTCTAGTTGTCAGAAGTTTTTTTAACAAAACCAAAGGAGACATTTGGCTGTGACCTTCAGAAATGCTTCTACTTAAGTGAAATTTGATTTACGTGAGTTCTGCTTAAGTGGACTGCACTGTAATTATATGAAAAGCTTGCATTCAGAGAAAGTCTACATGTAAACCACAAGGAGATTAATAAAAATAGAAACTAGGAATGTAAGAACATTGTATCAGGAAGGAAAACTGAACAAAGAGTTCAAATACCTAGGAAACATGCTCACTGATGATGCTAGAATGGATAGACAATATAGAAACAATATGTCAAAAAGCTAACACAGTGATTTACCAACTGACTCCACTTGCTCAGGCATCCACACATCTCCAGAGAGTTGATAAATAGCACATTGATGTCAATTCTTTGCTGTCAGTGTCAACATGGTACTCCTATTTAAAGCACAGTATCTGAAGAAAAAAAAGCTTTGTGTATCGCCAAAAGAGATCGAATGAGACACAAGGAGATTAGGAAATTGGTGGGACCAATGCCATGCACTAGCTACACAGAGAGAAAATAAAACTATGGACAGAAGATCTGCCTACGGGACACGGGATACCAAGAAGGTTGAAGAACTGTAAAGACATTGTGCATAAACACAGCATAGCGCTGACCAAAGCAACACATCTTATTCAGGAATGAAAACTGCTTCTCCTCAGGACACTTATCCAGGTGAACAGAGGAAATGAAATGTAAAACTAATGTGATTAAACTTGGGATTTTAGTCATGAATACATATATAATTTACAGTCCTGCAGGCTTAGCTTAAGAATTCACTACTATCATTGTTAAGTGTGAATGTTGTGGTAACATTAATCTAAGATGTTGAATAGGGCATAGTGCATCTTTACAGGAGCCACAGATGTTTTTAATGACACTTCAAGTTATTCAATCAATTCTCAGATTAGACAAACAAGTTTGAGAAGATGCATGTCAACTCTGCTGCAAACCTGCAGACCATGAATGACAGCAGCAGTAGCCAAGTGCCTGCCAAAGTGGCAAGAACTGACAGTTCTGACCAGATGAACTTCTTGTGCTTATCTGCGACATGTGGTTTATCTGGCAGTCAGGCGGAGGTGGACTTACCACCTCGTAGCAGCTCTTGTGATGATAAGATCCCTGACCTTAAGGACCTTGTATCTACTGTCCGTATGACTGAAGAAGAGATTCGTTATCACTTCGAGCATTTTAGCCCTGTATGTCCAAATGAAGTGCAGTTTAGTCCTTTACTTCCAGATGAAGAGCAGATTATCCCTGTGCCTCCAAATGAGTCAAGCCTCAACCAGCTGTTAGAAAACTGTATGGAAGTGGATTCGCTATGAAACTGAGTATTTTTTCATAACATTCTTTGTTAAACTGTCGTCCTGTTTCAAAAAGATCTGAGTGTCCAACATACTAAATTCATTCAAAAGACATGAAGGAAATTGATGACACACATTATGGCATTACCATTTGGTCATATCTAAAATAACAAATATTTTCACTCAAGATAGTGCTGCAATTTTCTAAGTAGTGTGGATAGTTACTGCAGGATTTTACTAATTAAACTTTTAATTTTGGTTATCTGATACAAACAGTAAGTCTAATTGATGGAAAAACAAAATCATCTACAAGGCATTGGAACTAGTGGCAAAGAAAAAAATAAAATAAAATTCACAGATTGCAATTTTTGTGTTTGTTGATTCAAAGCAGGTTCAAGAAATATGGCACAAAATTATGAACTTATATGGAACAGAAATCTACTTGCCACATAGACATCACACTGAATAAAGCAGCTGATAAACTAACAAAGAAGAGGGCACAAACTAACCAACCATTGAGCATGCTAACAATAAGACAAATAATAATTTAAAAATTTTTTAAAGCATATTTTAAACACAGGCTTTTAATGCACTAAAAAGCCACAAATAATTTTTCACGGGAGTTTATAGCTTGCAGTACAAAAAAATGTAACATCAAATTGACAAAAAGCGTGTCTCAAGGTTTCTGCCATGCTATAAGACTTTTCCTCTTTTTTAAACTGTTTATCTGACTTCCATATTTTTCTCAGCACTTATGTAAAAAACTATATATCCAGCTTCCTCTTGGGTATCCAAATGCCTTGTGCTCATATCATATGTTGTTTAAAACCCTTGCTGACGAGCTGACTTAGCTACGTTCTGGCAAGGAGTCCAAGCAGTTTTATTTTCTTTCTCTTCTTGCAGGTTAATGCATTGTATTGTTTGCACCTGCTTTCTGATTGTAGGGTTCCAAAGAGTTGTCACATAATCATGTATTTTATTTCTTTTTTAATATACGCCCACTATTACTCGAGGTAAAATCTCCAGTTAATATGTCTAACCCAGAGGTTTTCAAACTTTTTTGGTCCACGGCTCCCTTGACCTGTGCATAAATCACCGCGGCTCCTCTCTATACTATATATTATATATAACCAATTGTACCCAAAAAGATATTAATGACTTTCCCAAGCCACCGCGACGCCCCTGGGAGCCGCGACGCACAGTTTGAAAACCTCTGGTCTAACCTGAGACTGATTTTACGTGAGTATCCCTTTTTTCCCTGTACAATGACAGGTGTCCTCTCGCCATTCAGGCAGATACTCGCTGATTTCAGAGGTACCCATTAGAGCTGGGTCGGCTCAGGAGCCGTTCAGGTTATTCCAGTCCCTGGTCGATGACACTCTTTCAAATGTTCTCGCCAGGGCTTGAACCTGGAACACCCGATCGCCAACGCGGTGTTAAGGTCAAAGGGGAGTGATACGTACTATACTGATTATACAGTGTGAATTCAGGGTTGTTGCACTTGTCGGCTTGTTTAATTGTGAGTTGTTTAAACATTTATATGTTAGAAAACAGAGTGTACAGAAAGCGTGTGAGCGCTAGTCATGTAGTTATTCTGTACTGGTTTCGGCTGGCTGTGAATAGCTCACGGCTAGTCCGTGAACAGCCGGGTCCGGTGACTGTTTGGCGGGAGATGTGTGTTCCCGTGGCAGTCGGAGAGAAGTCTAAGTTTGGGCAGTTGACTGGAGTCAGCCCTGTGTCTTGTGTGTGTTCCCAAGGGTAGTGTACGGGAACGATGTTTGGCCATTTTTCGAGGTGTACCATTATTTGCCTATTTTAAGTGTGATTATCTGCAGATAAGAGAAGATAAGGTGTACTTTATGTTAAGGACATGTTCTGGGGCCTTGGTGTCTACAGGCCGATGTTTTGAATCATATTTACCTCTCTGATAGATTTATATTGTGCAGGAACGGCGCTAGGAGATGGGAAGGCCATTGTTCCTTATGGAGGGAGAGTTTTCTGGTGAATGTACTTTATTGAAGAGATTATAAGGCCAGGATTTGTGTAGGCCAGATTACTTGTAGACTGCAGAGCGGACAGTCTTTTGAGTATATATCTATTTAAGCCTGTACAGCGTTTTGTTAACTGCAGTGTATGCAGTCGTTGAAGGAGTCCTATATATGTAAGCCTGTGTGGCGTTTTTGTAACTGCAGTATCAGTAGTCGTTCTGGTGGATTTACTGATGTAACATTAGAACTGCGATGTAAACAGGGTTTACATCATACTGAACAGCTGTAACATTCTGTGCAATTGATTATTACTGATTTTTGTGTATCCTGTTGTACCTGTGTAGTGTATTGTACCGGATTGATGTTGCTGTGTGAATAAATCATGTGCTGTCAATTGGAAATGAACACCAGTCTGATTCGTTGATCTATGCTTGACAGTACAGGGTGAGTGACTGTACCCTCCATACCACTCACTACAGACTTTATCACCATTCATTATCAACATCTCGTTACTTCACCACTTGAACTTTATCACGCGGCTTCCCGTATTTTGTTTCAACTCTGTGTGTTTTCAAGGCTGTGTCTCAAACCAAGTAGGTAGTTTACTAGAGTGAACAGAAATTCTAGTTTGTAGAAGTTATCAGAACATAATGCTAACCATACAGTAATGTGCACAGTGTAAGGAATCTCAGACTTCGATTTTGAAGTTTTCATAGTGGTATAAAATATGCACCCATGTGCCTCGTCCTAGGGTCTGAAAGGGCAGCAAAGAATGGTAATACTTTAACCTGCCTTATATGTTTGTAAAAGGCAGCTAAGGAGGGTTGGGCATTGGACAGGCTACCCCATCTTGTAGAAACATTTACTTACTGACTTACTTAGTCGTTCCACTTTTCTACCTGGGGTGTAGAGGTTTGCCAGAGAGAGTGTCATACTATTCTATCGGTTGTCTTCCTCTTGGACTGGTTCCAATCTCTGTAGAAACTTTTAAGCCACAAAACCTCAACAACAATAAGGACAAATCAACTAAACAAAACAACTAATTCAACTCAGCCATCCAAGACAGGAGGAACTATGTTGGTGAGAAGGCATGAGACTGAAACTCTGATAAAACTGAAAGAAGTGTGACTCACCATTTTTTCTTCTGGGAAAACCTGACAGTTTGGCACCTGGAATGTTCGTACATTAGATGATCGAGGGAAAATCACAGGTGGCAGCTGAAGTTAGAAACTATAAAATAGAAATCCTGGGATTGTGTGAAACAAGGTGGAAAGGAATAGAAAGGAAGAAGTTAAACACAGGATGCCTCTTGTCACCATTTTCCTTCTTACTGGCTATTGACGGTACTATGAAAACAATAATGTCAACCAACAGAAATCAAATTCATTGAACTTTAACAAAACAACAATTTAGATTTTGTTGATGACCTTTCTCTTCTATCCCATAACAGTAACCAAATGACAACAGTTGATGAGAGATCACAGCAACTAGGTTTGAAAATATACAGGGAACTGATAGAGATGAAAATAAATACAACAAGCGATAACCAGTTTCCACTGGGAGAAACATCCACAAATGATGTGGAATCTTACATATATATTGACAGTAATGCAAAGTTGAAGGAACAGATAAGGATATCAAAATAAGATTACAAAAGGTATGAGTAGCTTTAAACAACAAACAATATGGGTAGGTCAACTAAAGGAAACAAGTGAATTCAGCCATCCAGGATAGAAGAAGGTCCTCTAGCAAGGAGACTTATGGCACAACCCAGAGAAAGCCGAAGGGAGTCTGACTCATTTTTTTTCTTCTAGGAAAGTCTTCAGAATGGACAACTGGAATGTTCGTACTCAACTCCACCTATGCTGGTCCCAAGCCCGGATGAAAAAGGAAGAGGGCGGCCTGCATGGAGGCCATAAAGAGGCAGCCCCTCCACCATGCAAAGGCACAACAGGCCAATCACCTGTTTGCTTTAAATCACGATTACGAGCAATACAAGAGAGAAAACTGGACTGATTCTAAAGGCGACGAACTGGAACGGACTACGACTTATGGAACTTGGAACAAAGAAGTATAAATGGGAAGGAAGAGGAGCTGGTGGAAGAGATGAGGAAAGCAAAACTAGAAATCCTGGCTATAACGGAAACAAAGAAAAAAGGACAAGGAGTCATGGATCTCGATGGCAACACGCTGCTCTACAGTGGTGTACCCATATCTGAAAGAGCTAAAGGGGGCGTGGGTTGCACTGTGGCCCAAATTCAAAAAGATAGTATCAAGGGATGGAACTTTGTCTCGGAGCGCATTGTGGTTGTAAAACTAAAAGAAGGAGAAACCATAGTCAACCTGGTCATAGTGTATGGGCCAAATGAGGATGAGAGAGCAGAGGTCAAGGAGGAATTCTTCGAGCTGCTTCAAAGGACAGTGGATGACTGCCTAGATGAAGTTATCATGCTCGGAGATTTTAATGCCAGAGTTGGAAATGACCATGCTAGATGGGGTGGAGTTATCGGAAGATATGGAGAAGATACTCTCAATGACAATGGAAAGCGACTCCTTAGATTCTGCAGTGAGCAGAATCTGATCATTACAAACACAAAGTTCCCCCATAAGCGCATACATGCATACACTAGATGTGAACCAACCAAGAATGAGAAGTCAGTGATCGACTATGCCATTGTTCGGAGAAGCTCATTCAAATATGTCCGAGATGCAAGAGTCTGGAGGGGGCCAGAGATTGGAAGTGATCACTACCTGCTAACAATCAAACGAACAACTGAAAGAGTTGCTCAGCCTAGGAACTGCCCAACATCACGCAAGAAACCAAGTAAACAAACGGGAGAAATGAGCATTAGGACCTACAAGCTGAGAGAGCCAGAAATTAAGACCAGATATCAGGGGCTTATTGCTGCAGCGGTGAGAAACACAGAACAACAACCTGATGACTTGGAAACCCTCTGGCTTAAATTCAAGGATATCATAAAGACAGCTGCTGCAGAAGCATGCGGTGAAGTCCGACTTGGGAACCAGAGAAAGAGGACACCTTGGTGGACAGAGGAAGTCAAAGAGAAAATAAGAGAGAAGAAAATGGCATGGAAACAATACTTAGGAGCTAAAAACACAACAGGACAAATGGAAAAATATAGAGAATATGTGGCACTCAGAACAGAAGCAAAGAACAAAGTGCTAGCAGCAAAACAGAAGTCCTGGGAAGAATTTGGAGAAAAGCTAGAAAAAGATGCACAAGAAAACCAGAAATTGTTCTATAAGACCCTAAAGAACCTGAGGAAGGAAAAACAATGCCCTCTCAAATTTATAAAGGACAAGCAAGGCAAATTGCTTACTGCCCCGAAGGAAGTAATGGAAAGATGGAAAGAATATTTCTCAGAACTCCTTGATGGTGAGCAAGGTCAAGCATCAGAAACGATAACCACTAGCACAGAAGATGAAACAAATGGTGATGAAGATGACATAAAGATGGAAGAACTGAAGGCAGCACTGGAGAAAATCAAGATGGGCAAAGCAGCAGGGCATGATGGTATAACACCAGAAATGGTTAAGTACAAGGGAGCATCAGGCGACCTATTACTCTTAAGGGTCCTACAGGCAGCATGGTGCAACAAGATCATACCAAAGGATTGGGAGATTGCCATCATAACACCAATTTTCAAAAAGGGTGACAATCGACAGTGTGGAAACCATAGAGGCATATCCCTTCTCAGTGTCCCTGGTAAAATATACTATAGAATCCTAGAGCAGAGACTCCGACGCCTAGCTGAGCCACAATTGGATGAGGTCCAATGCGGATTCCGAGCAAACCGAAGTACTCAAGACCTAATCTTCACACTCAGACAGCTGAGTGAAAAGGCCCTTGAGTATAAGAGTGAGATCCATCTTTGTTTCATAGATCTGGAAAAGGCATTTGACAGGGTCCCCTGGAGCAAACTTTGGGACTGTTTGGCAAGGAAGAATATTCCAGCACCTCTGATTCATGCTATACAGAGCTTCTACAAGTCTTGCAGAAATTATGTGAGGACAGCAAACCATAAGTCAGAAGAGTTCAGGACCACCACTGGTGTAAGACAAGGTGATATCCTATCACCTTACCTCTTCATACTCCTTATGGACGATGTCATCAAGGCATGTAAGGAGAGAACAAGAAAGTATTCAGTGGGGTACTGGAAGATGAGACAGGTCTATATTTCGGAGCTGGCATTTGCTGATGATGTTGCCCTCATTGCTAAATCAGAGGCACATCTCCAATCCAACCTGCAAGTCTGGAAGGAAGAGCTGGAGAAGAGAGGGATGGTCATAAGCAGCTCTAAAACAAAATCCATGGTGATATCACGAGAAGAAAGAAGACATCAGATTAAGTTGGGAGAACAGGTCCTGGAGCAGGTCAACCACTTTAAATACCTCAGAGCTATTATAGACCGAAAGGGAGGCATAAAAGAAGAGTTGGCCACTCGAAAAGCAGCAGCTGGGAGACTTTTTCAGGCCATAAATCAAGGATTCCTCAGCAAGAGAGAGGTTGGTAAGAAAACGAAGATGGCTGTATACCGCTCCACCTATGTCCCAGTCTTGACATATGGATGCGAGTCATGGGCAATGACTACAACCCACAAAAGCCAGATCCAAACCTCAGAAATGAGGTATCTGAGGAAGGTGGTTGAAGTAACAAGAAGAGACATGGTACGCAACCAGACGATACGTCAAGGCCTTAAATCCTACCCCCTGCAGACCCAAGTAGAACAGTCCCAATTAAGATGGTTTGGCCATGTCTGCAGAATGGGAGAAGATCGGCTACCACGACAAGCACGGGAAACAAAGAGCCAAGGATCCAGACCCTGAGGACGACCCAGAGTCCGCTGGGAGGACAACATTAGACAATCTTTGAAGGACCGAGGACTAGAATGGAACCAGGCAAGGAGGAAGACAGCCGATCGGATAGTCTGGCGCTCTCTCTTCTAAACCACTACACCTCACGGTAGAAGGGGAACGACTAAGTAAGTAAGTATGTTCGTACTCTAAACAAAGAAGGAAGATTGCACAGGTGGCAGCAGAATTACAGGATTTATATCCTGGGACTCTGCAGGACAAAGTGGAAGGGCACAGAGGAAGAAGTTGATGACACAAGAAATTGTGCTGTCATCAGGACATGAGGAAGAAAATACCCACCACAGTGAAGGGGTGGCTTTAATGCTGTCTAAGGAAGCACAGAAAGCAATTATAGAAAGGGAAGCAACAGGACCCAGAATGATAACGGCAACATTCAAAACAGCCAAAAATAAGATCATCATCCAGTGTTGTGTACCAATAAATGACAGAATTTTACACCAGACTTCAAAGTATCATGAATAAAATGAGAAGAAAAGACATCACAGTTCTGATGGGTGACCTAAAATAGGTGCAAAGAGCGGCTTTGAAGAAATCATGGGAAAACTTGGGTCAGGAACAATGAATGAAAATGGGGAACTATTCACAAAACTTCTGTGCTTGACATCAGTTGGCTATAGGAGAAAACATGTTTCCACATAAAAGAATACACAAAGCAACATGGATGTCACCAGATGACAGAACAGAAAATCTGTTTGATCATATATGCATTTAAAAAAAAAAGTTTAGATCACCATTGAATGATGTAAAGGTATGTCGAGGAGCAGATGTGGGCTCTTCTGTACAGTAATCGTAATCAGGTGCACTAGAGGAGAGGTCACAGCAGGTGAGTCTGAAAATACACAAAGCTGAGAATATATGCAAGAAATGATAACATTACACTTGAAGAAACCCCACTAAAAGATGTAGTCATGCGTATATCTTTGCAGCAATATAGACAAAGCTGGAGGGACAGAAATGACATCAAAATAAGAAAACAGAAGTCTAGAGGAGCTTTCATTGCAGTGGGAAATATTTGGAGAACAAACAAAATCAAATGCAACACAAAAACCAGAATATTCAATTCAAATATAAAGTCAGTCCAGTCCTATGGTATGGCTCTGAAACATGGAGAAGAACAAAAACAACAACCAAAAAACACTGTCATAATTAGGTGCTTGCATAAGACAGAAGTAGTGAAGTTGGTGACAAGATCATCAATGTGGAACTGATGAGAACTATAGAAGTGCCAGTGGAACAAGAGATGAGAAGACAACACTGGAAATGGATAGGACACACATTGAGGAAAACCTGTTGAAAACCAGGCAATCTTTGATCTGGAAAAATGCCAGGATAAGAGAGAAACCAAGGAACACACGGGGGTGGGGGGGGAGGGGGGGGAGTGGGGGAATGTCATATCTTACAAATGTCATTCTTGTATATAACATTGATGTTGTTTAAAATCTTAGACCCAATAAAGGTTTTTTTTTTTAAAAAAAAAAAAAAGTTCTTTAGTTTAGGTTTGGAGCAACCTGGCGCTACGACTACTATTGAACAAAAGCCCTTGACTCCTACGTTTTATCTAGAGACCTCCTACCGACCAGGAAGGTTAGTGAACCAGCGCTAACCACTGCCACGATTATGTGAGTGGTTCATTCCACTTGAAGTAAGTTCGAACTAGTTTTGATTGAAGTCTCGAATCGTATTTTATTTCGCTAGGATTTCCACAGATCATAAAACGACTAGAGTATTAAGGAGCCGTAAGCCTTTCGCCTTGGAGGCTAAAGCTGGCAGTTTTGCTTTCCCCCACCAGAAATTTATCTCGAGCTGCCACTATTTACATGAAATACGAAACGAAAATAAAAGAACATCTTCTATAACCATTTGGACTTATCAAATGCTCTGCACCATTGAAAGTTTCCATTGACTGTTCGAGTTGCTAATTACTTACCACCCCTTCAAGATCAATTTAGAATCCATCAAGGCACTTATGAGATCTACCAATTACCTGGGTTGTTCCTCCCTTCTGGAATTACTAACTCTGGTGATTAACCAGTATTTACCAGAAGAAACACTATAAGAAAAGTCCTGGGATTATTTCCCTTATATCAAGTAAAATACAGAATTACATCCCTTCCACAAAATCCACTATCACGATAGACACTGTCACACGAGCCTGGACTTTTAGTGCCGTTCCCGTCTACTCCTTCCTATTCACCCGGTCACATAGTTTGACTTTTGGTGCCCGTGACCTTTCACACACCAGAGATTGTCATTTTCGGTGTGGTACAGCTTATACATGATGGATCCAAATATGCAACAGCAGTTTGAAAATCAAGTACAATTGCTCCAACAACAAAATCTGTTATTACAACAGCAGATACATGACATGCAACAACAGCATGCGTTGACTCAACCATTGCCAGATAACGCTGAAGTTCCTAATAGTTCTCTACAAGCTATTGCTACCACCCTTAGCTTGGTTACACAGAGTGCAAATCTGCACAACATCAATAACAGTGTTAAGCCTTTTTGTGGCGATCCGTCCACTTTTCGGCAGTGGTTACGTGACATTGAGAAATTTACTTCATTGATTCCATCAGCCACTGATGCCGATCGCAAACGTGTTGCCTTCTTGTCATCTCAGTCACTTGTCACTGACTATCTACGTCGCCGGGCACAGTTATTTCCAGACGAGACCTTCGCCTCTCTACAGAAGGAGCTCACCCGCCGTTACTCTTCCGTTAAGGACCACCAACACGCTTGGACTTTGCTTCGCGGACTCCATCAGGACCGTCACGAGTCGGTTCAGTTTTATGCCGATAGGTTGTTAAACCTGGCTGAAGATGCTTTAGTGGAACCTTCCTCTGCATCTACTGATACGGAAAACCAACTTGTTGGCATTTTTATCGATGGTCTCCAGTCAGATGCGCTGAAACTTCATTTAATAAGGAAAGACCCACAGACAATCCTTGATGCCATTCAACTAGCAATAAATGAAGACAATGTGAAGAAACGGTTTGCAAATAGACTTGGGCGTGAACCTCGTGCACACGATCACACAGATGAAGAGCCAATGGACATCAGTCATTACCGTCAGTCTTGGCAGCAACCATCCATGTTACAGCCGTGCGATACTCCATTGCCGGGATCTTATCGCCAACAGTTTGGTCAGCGCACTCAACACCAAGACAGAACGCCTGATAGGATGGCGGAAAGCAGAACACCACACAGTCAGGCGAGAGTCTTCCCAATTTCCAGGTCAGGACATTGGAACAGCCTGAACAGGAGAAGGCATAGAATGAAAATGAGAAATCTCCTTGCAGATAAGACCAACAATGATATGGGTGGTCAACAATAATCCACGTAGAAACGAACGCAGCTGTGACATGACATCAAAAGGGCGTTGGAAGGCACATATATGCTCAATAAGATCGGGTACGCAAACCAACAGAGACCTACACATTGACGTGATCGACACAGAGAAGACACAGTGCAAGCATGGGAATACCACGCAACGCGTATCAAAACGGAAATCCGAGGGCAGATTGAAGGCAATGTGTAGTGTTGCTACACAAACGGAGACACGTCGAATGGTCCGTGTTGTAACACACACAGAAAAAACCAGAAGTATCGGCACACAGACAGTGGTAGAAAAATTGAAGACACCACATCATTCCCATATAGTTGATCGTACGAGACGTTATCGTTCTTGTTCCACCTCTGAAGGTCCTATCCCTCCTCCTGAACTGTACTCCCGTATCCACGCCCGTGACGCGCGTTTAGCTGAGTTACCCTCCATTACTCCGGGCCCCTCTCATGCTCCGCCTCAGCATGATGTTATTATACCTCCAGTTACAACAACTCCTGTCGTTTCCTCCCCTCCTCCCTCTGCTCATATCTCATCTAACCCCGCTCTTCCTCCCTCTGATTATCTTCATCCACCTTCCTCCGACCTTGATACCGCCCTTGATTCCGACTTTTTGGAAGTTGAACCTGCTCTTCCAACCTCTGATTGTTTTCCTCCCCCTCCCTCAGATCTTGACAGTTACCCCGATTCTGCTTCTTCCGATACTGAACCTGATCTTCCTCCTACCCCAGCTCGTTTTACTTCTAAACGTCGTCATTCGACATCATCTGGCGATTCTGCTCCCCTTCCTAAATACCTTCTCCAGCAGGCCGCCCATGTGCGTCCCCGTATTCGTCACTCCCGTGGTTATGTTCATTCTCCTCACCGTAGTCCCTCCCCTCCGCCTCCACCTCCACCTGTCACACCTCCATCCCGTAGATTACGCATTCAACCCCGTTGTCCACCTACCATTCCACAGCCTCCACCACGAAGCTCTGTCCCGTCCACTCCTGTTGTCCATGCCATTGTCCCTACACCCCAACCTATACAGCACGATCCTCGCCTGTCATCGCAAGACATTGTGAGATTGGAAGCAATGAACATTTTTGCGAAGATGTTTAAAAATTGAATTTTGCATACTTCAAGATGCCAGCTCCTGTCATTTCGACATTTCCAGCCCTGAAATCGTTTTCTCTTATGATGTCCTCCCTGATTCTCATGTTTTACGAAGCAAGTCTCTTATGCTTCCGCTGCTGAATTGTTGAATCCTGATGTTGCAGTGAAGACCAGCTGTTGTGCATCCCTGGACATCTCGGTTGCGGACTTTTATCAAGTTTGCAAGTTATGCTATGAAGTCCAGGAATTTCTATTTATGGAGAACTATTACATTTTAGTCCGCAAGAAAAACATTGATGAATCTCCCAGTACATGAACAGTTACCCTTGCGGCCTCCTTTCAAACATTGATGATGGATATCCCGATTCAAAAGAACAGTGTAGTCCTCATATATTGCTGATGTACTTCCTTTTACACGCGTAGTGTCATGAAGTCACGTTAGTTTTGACTAATTTAATATTTGACTAGCTTTTATCTCCCTTTGTTTTTTTTTTGTTCCCATTACTTTTACCATCTTTTATCTCCCTTTGTTTTTTTTTCCTTTGCTTTTGACCATCTTTTATGTCCCTTTGTTATTTGCTATGCTTCTGAAGCAAGATTTTGCTCAGATTTGAGTGTGCTGTTGTCCTGTTGTACCTAATAAAAAGTGTTTAACTAAAATACATTTTCACCCGCCACTAATGTTGGCATCATCCATGACTTATTATAATATTGACTCCATTTTTGCTTCATGATTGTTTGAAGTTCCAGTTATTGTTCCACTAACATATGTGATTTAACTATTTACCATTTCTCCATTGAGTACCTTAGTCCGTTGATTGCCATGTTTCCAATCCTTGCATTATTTCCGGTTATTGTTATACCGGTACAGTCATTTTTATTATTGAGACTTACCCATGTTTCCCATACCTTACCACCAAGTTTCGTGGTTCCATTTTCATTTTGTTCCATTATTTTATTTTATCACCCACTTCAGTTGAAGTGTAGGGTGATAGCCATATTTTATGGGCACCCGCCATTTTTGTTTCCAGTTCTCCTTTGCGACGTTAACTCGCTTATCATGATGTATTATGTTTTATAATGTATTTTGAGAGATATTTGATAACTATCGACCCATAAAAGCGGTTTGCTAGTTGGTTGATGATTGTTCAGTTCCATTACTGTCATATTTTTGCCCATTATTATTGCTAATGGTCCCTACCATGTCATCCCCTGTCATTACTTATGTCCCTTGATTATGTCCATCAGTCCTTACTTAAGTACCTTGACTATGTCCATCAGTCCCTACTTATGTCCCTTGATTATGTCCATCAGTCCTTACTTAAGTACCTTAACTATGTCCATCAGTCCCTACTTAAGTACCTTGACTATGTCCACCAGTCCCCACCACTTACAATTAATTCTTGAAATGTTAATAGAATTGATTCATCCATCATTCCCATATATTGATTGTTGTATTCCATCCGACACGATTTCTGGTGGGATACCTGAACCCCGATATTTTTTTTTAGGGATTAGTCATTTTTTTTTAGGGACTAAAGTGTCTCCCAACGGGATACACTTTGGCGGCCCCCGGGCGTATGTAACAGGGTAGACTATTAAGTAGCTACAACTGTTAGCCTTATAGTAAAGTATTTTATGAATGACTAGTTAGATAAATAAACTACTAGTCAAGATTCAATGACATCATCAGTCATGACACACATGAACCCATGATGTCATCAAACCTTGTGTGGCCTACATACAAGTCAGACCGGAAAACATTTAGATTAGAGAGAACTTTAAACAATGGTTGGTCATCATCACATAGAAACAATAATTTTAGACTAGAGGATTCGTAGATGGTTAGGTTAAAGATTATTTCAACGGTCCACTAGCCCCCAAGACCAATCATTTGAAGGTTTCCGGTCTTAACTCCAATAAGAAATATTTCCTCTGGCGAGCCATAGCACCAGACCAGTATAAAGACTGATGCATCTTAGAAACCAGACAGACAGAGAGAGCTTGAGGCAGTAACTCAATGCTAGAGTCAAACCATCATAGGGTGTTCTTTAGTTTAGGTTTGGAGCAACCTGGCGCTACGACTACTATTGAACAAAAGCCTTTGACTCCTACGTTTTATCTAGAGACCTCCTACCGACCAGGAAGGTTAGTGAACCAGCGCTAACCACTGCCACGATTATGTGAGTGGTTCATTCCACTTGAAGTAAGTTCGAACTAGTTTTGATTGAAGTCTCGAATCGTATTTTATTTCGCTAGGATTTCCACAGATCATAAAACGACTAGAGTATTAAGGAGCCGTAAGCCTTTCGCCTTGGAGGCTAAAGCTGGCAGTTTTGCTTTCCCCCACCAGAAATTTATCTCGAGCTGCCACTATTTACATGAAATACGAAACGAAAATAAAAGAACATCTTCTATAACCATTTGGACTTATCAAATGCTCTGCACCATTGAAAGTTTCCATTGACTGTTCGAGTTGCTAATTACTTACCACCCCTTCAAGATCAATTTAGAATCCATCAAGGCACTTATGAGATCTACCAATTACCTGGGTTGTTCCTCCCTTCTGGAATTACTAACTCTGGTGATTAACCAGTATTTACCAGAAGAAACACTATAAGAAAAGTCCTGGGATTATTTCCCTTATATCAAGTAAAATACAGAATTACATCCCTTCCACAAAATCCACTATCACGATAGACACTGTCACACGAGCCTGGACTTTTAGTGCCGTTCCCGTCTACTCCTTCCTATTCACCCGGTCACAGTATGACAAGGTTACCAACGTGGAACTGAGGACAAAAACTAGACAAGTGCCAGTGGAACAAGAGATGAGATGGCGATGGATAGGACACACACTGAGGAAACCTGTTGATAGCATTACAAGGCAGTCCTTGTTCTGGAACCCCCAGGGCAAGAGAGGCAGAGGTAGACCAAGAAGTACGTAGAGAAGAGAGCTGGAAACAGAGGTGAAAATGATGAGGAGAACGTGGAAAGAACTTGAGATGATGGCACATGAAAAGAGGACTTGGCATGTTCGTTGAAGGCCTATGCTCCTTTGGGAGTAGAGGGTTATGAATGAATGAGTGGCTTACCGGGGAATCGAACCCAGGACCTTCCGTGCGGCACCCCTGCCTAGCTGTGGAAGCGAATCACACTTTTCTTTCTGCCATGCATCATTAGGTGGTGCTTAGCTGGCAGAGAGGATAGTGTGATTCGCTCCCGAAGCTAGGAGGGGGTGCCGCACTGAAGGTCCTGGGTTCGATTCCCCGGTAAGCTACTCACATCTGTTGTTTTTGTTTTTTCTGTTGTCTAGTTCAGGACCACCACTAGTGTAAGACAAGGTGATATTCTGTCACCTTACCTTTTCGTACTCCTCATGGACGATGTCATCAAGGCATGTAAGGAGAGGGCAAGAAAGTATCCAGTGGGGAACTGGAAGATGAGACAGGTTTGAATTTCAGAGCTTGCATTATCCGATGATGTTGCCCTGATTGCTAAATCAGAAGCACATCCTCAATCCAACCTGCAAGTCTGAGGAAGTGCTGGAGAAGAGAGGGATGGTCATCAACAGCTCCAAAACAGAAACCATGGTGATATCACGAGAGGAAAGAAGGCATCAGATTAAATGGTCAGACGTGTTAAAATCATCAACGGCTTGTACTTCTCAAAGATTCATTTATTATTTTGAAAAATGCAACATTTCAATTCAAATTCCAATAAAAATGCATGCTGGCGGCATTGAATTTCAGATCAGTCAATGCGGCATTATGGATTCAAAATTCATGGTTTTGCTTTTTATTTTCTCCTTTTTCCCTGATTCTATCTCGAGGGTTGGGGCTTCTTATGCTACTAGGGTTTTTCTTTTGCTTTATCTATATTTCCACATTTTCTCTTGTTTGCAGGGAGATGTATCATGTTTCTTCTTTTTCTTCAATCTTCGAACATGCACTTGCTCGCAAATGTAGCCAAATACCTTGGCAATCAAAAGCATGAAAATTGGTTCATACTTACAAATTTGTCAGAAATAACATGATCATAAAAACACATGATCGTCCTAGAATTTTCAGTTTTTAGCAACTTTTTGTTGATTCCTCAACAAAGAAATATTGAGCTGAAAGAGACACATCTTTCTACATCGCTCTTCAGATCAGGACTAAAGTGGCCTAGCATTCTTTTCCGCTGGGAAAAACCTTTGAGCTCTATCATTGGGCAAAAGAATCACGTGACTAATTTTTGACATATCGAACGCCACTCTTAGCCTCAATAAAATATTATGCTACCGAGTTAACTTTTATAATATGTTTCTAGGAAGGTGGTCATTTATATGCCAATTTATTTTTTATTCGGCTTGGGTTAAAATATAGTCTGTTTCCGAAGAAATAACGGTGTACACGGCCACAGAAGATTGCATAAATACATTCATGTGGTGTAGTTTCTGTAGACATTTGTTTTACATGGAGGTTGCCAGCACACTAGTTACCTTTTACAACTTACTTACCTGATGGAATTGTCTATACCACTATGTGTTACTCACAAGATAAACTCATTGCTACATTCATACTGTTGACTTTTGAGCACATAATTGCATAGTATAAAGCATAAAAACCACATGTTTAATTCTGTTTGATCACACAGGGCTGTTCTCATAAATGTCAAATTAGAGTAATATGTTTATGTGTGAAGACCTTTGACATGCCTTTAGAGTGGTACCAATGTCACTTCAACACCTCATGTTCTCTGTACCTGTGTTTCTTTGTATCATATGTCAAATTAGAGTAATATGTTTATGTGTGAAGACCTTTAACATGCCTTTAGAGTGGTACCAATGTCACTTCAACACCTCATGTTCTCTGTCTGTATCTGTGTTTCTTTGTATCATATATGTCACTCCTTGTGTATCATAATCTATTCTCAATATCAGCTGCATGTTTATAACATGCACAATACATTTTTAGTGTAAACCTTGCATACAGAACAGTTTAATTATAGTATTATAGTTAACTTTATTGTCCTATTGTTTTAAGAGTATTAAATTAAACTGACATTTTTTTTCAAACACTGCTTCAAGTGAAGAGCTATGTATTATGTGTGGAGGACTTAAAGACTCGCTCTCTTTCACAATGGTTGGAATTATTGAAAGATGAGACTGGACATAGGCTGGCATTGTCAGTTCTACCAAACAATATTCCAGTGGAGGAGCTTGTGGAAAACTCTGAAAACTATGAGCAAGGTAATTCACCTAAGTCTGTCTCCATCTGGCATATTTTCCTCTTGGAAAATAACATTTGTTATAACAGATAACTAGTAGTGCCTTCCTTGATAATCTGGCAATGAATTCTTTCAGAACATAAGCTTGAACAGGGATTTTGAAAGTGTTATTGCTCTGGCTACAATATTACCCTCTCTTTACTTCACTTAGAAATCAGAGAATTCATTATAATAGATTAAAGAAGCTACAACACTTTCTGACATGTTCACTGCTATTTGTATAGAATTCAAAAAGCTATGAGAAATTCTGTGAAGATGTAAACTAAGACCCGAATATTTCGCTGGAAAAATGTCCTTCGCGGGGCAGAAAGTGGAAACTAGGTCGTCTTTGTTGTTTTGTTGTTCTTGCATCTTTGAATATATTGTAAAAAAATTGACACACGACAATTCTGTGTTCTTTTCTCTCTCAAAATATATAAACTTGAAAATGGAATGTATTTTGTAAATGATAGAAAAATTGCAACGACAAACATCAGTATATCGGGGTTTTCTCTCCACATTTACAATCAATGGAAAGAAGAGTTATTGACCCTCAGTTTTGTGTAACACAAGCCCCCAATTTGTGTGAAATTAGTTACACAAATTTTGAAGTAATGGCAAAGTTGTCTTTTTAAGTGTGCTTCCAAGAGCCGGATCCCTGCTTGTGTTACATCCATAGATTCGCCATCTATTCGACTATCAGTTTGCAAATTCTTATCATTTTCTGAGATTTGTTGAAAGAGCAAGCTTTCACGAACAACGAGCAACCCAACAAGTTTTTTCGCTAGTGTCTAGTCATGAAGGCTGTTCCACTTGGAAAGATCAACACCCCCTGAGCGTGATGCGAATGAGAGAAACTATCGGGCTGATTCTACTGAGCACACAAATGAGAGAAACTACCTGCGTAAGTTAATATATATTTTTGAAAACTGATACCTTTAGCACGCTGCATTCTTTGACGGAAATTTGCGCCTGCAGCTGCATTCTTTTTCACAATCCCCCCGTTTTTAAAGTGGGTGACTTGTAACGTCTATAGTTTCTGTGTTTCTTGGTCAATTGCTATCATTTTTGGAATTTATTTAAATAAATGAATGATGAATCTGATGATATAAAATTTGTTTGTGTACATGTTAGATGTGATAGGAAAAGAGGAATGGAAAGATGAAAAAAGGAACAAAATTATAAAAAAAAAACCAAGAAACAAAGAGTCCTTATCCCTTGGATCTCAATGAAAGTCATTTGACCAATACAAATCAATTGACGATCTTTTCGTTACACGCATCATCAGTAACAAAGCAACAAACGCCCTCGTCAGCAGTGACATTCGGCCGTAACCCTAAACCTTTCCCATAAACCTAAACCTAACCCCTAAAATTAGACATACTAGCAATGACATTCTACTATCGTCCCCATCTCTGCCATCACCCATATTCTGAGAACCGATAGCGCTAATAAGGACAAAAATCTCGTCATCGGAGTCAGAATCCATTAAAATTTGAGCGAAAATGGCCGCATGTTCGATGCCAATTGATTTCGATTTTAAAAATTCACAGAAAATAAACGCGAATACACCCATCACTAAATAAAGATCGGAAACGGAAGCTAGCTCTCTCGCAAATACGATTGAAACTTAACATCCCGGGGTGAAATCATGTGTACACAAATTATAATGCTAGAAACCGACGATGTCCGTAAGTCGCAATAATGCGCCTGCAGCTCGCAGGACATAGCGTAACTCTGTCGCAATAATGCGCCTGAAGCGTGCTAAAGGATAACTAATTTAATTTGTACTGAAATAAGTACGACTGACACTGATAACGAAAATAAAACCAAGGGAATTAGCAAGGGGAGTGCAGGGAGTAGATTCAAGGTTGGAACAACGAGAATGTCATTCGCTCGACTTAGCTTTTGTTTTGGCAATTTAATTATTTGAGGGTGATTTTAATATCGTTGGCAGAGTTTCATAAGCATCGTGCTCATTGAATGTGGTATTTAGATACTTTTTAATCATGATTAATGCCCCAGTCGCTCAAAAACTCAGTCAGTTTAGTGACCTCATTCAATGTAAACAATCGCGACAGTTGCACACATCGGTTGTCTGCGAGACCGGACTGTAGGATTCTTTTTTAACGAGATTGGGAATAATGAGACATTTCTAAAAGGTGCCAAATAGCAGAATATGTCATATAAACATAGTTTATTTGAATTCCATTGCAAAGAGCTGTGAAAGGGCTTTAAAATGATGTATTATATAAAAATATACCTTAAATGGTTAAATTTTTTGTCAATTTTTGTGGGTGACAAAAAATAGGAAAAATTGTGCATTTTCTTTGAGCCTATAATTTGTTTAACAAGTCAAAGTAAATGTGCTTATTTCTGTACTGGTGGAAAGTCCTTGAAAAAAGCTTTAAAATGACACATGGATCATTACTGTAACTTCATTAGTAAATTTTTTCTGTTGTTTGTAAACATGTAGTAGGTACCACAAACTGATTTTTCATTTTGTTTTTACAGTGTCTTTGTTTATAGATCTTAATGGACCTCTTTAAGCCATGAAATTTCCTTTTTAAATTTTAAAAATTGGACATCAAACAACCGAGTTACAGCATTTCAAAATTGTGGGGAATTACAAAATTTTTCAAACATCTTTGCACCGAACAAATTGCCTGACTTTGCACAATCATAACTACAGTCAACAAACACTTACCAAGTCAATAATGCTTTTTGTACAAAGTCATACAAGTCCTTATTGCATAAAAGAAACATGGGAAGTACAACAAATTAATTAAATGAATTATGGTCCATCAAAATTGACAAAAGATACAGTTTCAAGTCTCATTATTGTGCTCGCAAAGTGCAAATATGCATTTTCATGCACTCATAAATCAAAAAACTACACACAGGAAAGCTATAAGATTTATTGAGCTTAAAGAGAGCATTATATACTTGATGCTTAATTTTTTTGAGCCACATGAAATACTGAATACTATAAAACTGCATTATGTGAAAATGGATCAAAGGCTAAATTTGCAGTTCGGAAGAAAAATCTCACGAAATTCCAAATGTTGTCATAAAATCATGAATATTGCAGCTATAGAGCTGAAAACTTCCATATTTATGTAATTTGAGTTGTACAATTCAAATTGATGGTTATTTTCTTGATTGAAACAACCTTTACTGCTTAAAATTTGATTTTTATAAACAAAGAAACATTACATATTAGTCCGTGTCCAACTCACTGTCACTTGAGGTCAGCTGCATCAAAAAATAATTGTGTGTTCAGAAAGTCCTCAAGTGAATCTCCTCTCAGGGCACTGGCTTGTTGTACTGACATCTGGCACCTGTACTGTAGCTGTCCTTTACTCACATTCTGTTCGGGTAGCACAGAGAAACCAAGAGGTCACCTGAGATAAATTTGTTGGGAGGGACGGGAAGAGGACAAATTGCATGATTGTGTTATTTTAATTTATTATTAATACAAAAAATGTCGGCCAAATTATTTTTTCTTTCCCTTTGTTAATCATTAAGCATTTATTGCGGCATTAATTGTTACTGCATTTACCATTTAAATCATTATATCAATTATACAGTAGATTGTAAGTCTCTCTTTTACATGGATTATGTCATTTGTCTTTTATGTTTGTAATTGTAAAATAAACTCAAAACCTGTAGAGGCTTCTAGGAAAGCTTCAACTACATAGTAGCCTAATGATTTTTAACGTCAGAGAATGAGAGGAAATAATATGATATATAAACTTTACACAACAAGACGTACTAGCTCCCATGTTGCATTTTCCTAGTCCTCCAGAAGACAGAACTGTGCCAATAGTCTGTTTGTCACAGTAGAAATCGGTGGCAGAGCCCGACGTCTGCCTCTTCCCGTCATTGAAAAATGTGCATCATAACGATCATCCCATGAAATAATTGAGAAAAAAAAAAGGTTAATTAAGCGAGAAAGGCAATTAAAAAAAATAATTAACGTTCACAAATGTGTAGCAAGCTAAATTCTAAACATGACCTTTGACATCCATCACGGTATCGAAAGGAGGTCAGCGGCTTTACAAACTGTTACTAAGTGGTAGACCTTAATTCTGATACCGAATGTTTAGAAAATGGTGATGGTCCGATAAAACAACCAAATAGCTACATTAACAACAATACCCCACCCCCAATATTGCTTAAAAAACGAAAAACTTTCTGTCTAAATGTGTGAATCGAGACGTCACATTTGGCTGTTCTTTTACTAATACATCCACCCTCCGTCACTTGCCGTTGCTATATTGCAAATAAACAAAATAAGTCTGAAATGAATAGAAATAAAACAAAGTTCAAAACTTACTCAGAACACATATTGCGTTGACTTCCATTGGTGAAACTTTCAGTTCAGCGCCTGAGTCATTTCGTGCTGTGTTTCGTACAGCCGGCCCATCGTGTCCGGGTTTGTCAGATGGAACATCCGCCATTATGTTTACACGCCGAAATGTGTTGGAGGTGCTCTGTTTTAACGTTCGTTTGCTCTTTGCTCAAATAACGATGGTGTTTAAAACTTTGATACGATTTTAGCAGAATGGTTGCTCGTTTGTTTGATGTAACACGAGTGTAGGTAGGCCTCCCAGATGTGTATTAAAATCCAAGCTTTCTCATTCACTTCGAATTTACGATATCTTCCTATAACAAATCTGTGCCTCGTGTTACATGTGCGTAAACCTCAGTTTCCGCTCTTGTCATTGGTGAAAACCGTATTAGTGTAGCATTTTTGAGGACATAGCGCGGACGCTTTGAATGAGGTGGGGGTCCTTTCAGGGAATTTTGCTCTCTTGAGCGCCAGTCAGCTAGCGCACGGCAAGAGCAGTTTTAATGGTGTTTTTGTTTTTTGTCTCACTCAATTTCAATGACACGCAGAAATTTATAATTGACATATTATGAAAGAAGAAAGATCAAGGAACCAGAAGATATAATTTTTATTTAGAAAAGGCAAATTAATTATTACCAGGCAGAGCGAGGTTGAAAAGGGCCCAAATTGGGCCTCGCTTGCGCGTCACAGAATTTTTCGACTGCCGCAATGCGGCAGTTTGTGGTACCTACATGTAGAACTCTTGACGAATTGATTTCTGGCTTTCTTGTCATTTTCAACTCATAATAACCTTGTTCAGAATAATGTGACATGTTTAGAAAAAATTGGGCTTACTTAGTATGACTGTGACATTGGATATCATAGATTTTGAGCATTGACACTTTAAAATTGTGTGTCGAGCTGATTTTGTAACCAACAACACATGATTAACCCGATTTTCCTTAAATTTGAAAAGAGCATTTGGCCTTTTACGTCCTCCATGCCTTCCATTTCTTAATTTCTTACAATTACAAGTAGTTTTTAACACAAACAGTATCTCTGATCTCTATGTATTGTTTTATCAATATTTAATTAGTTAAGGGACTATTTATATAACTAATAACATATTCTTGGTCAGCAAGTCTTCAGGTACACGAATCTACAATTTTTAAGGGGCTATGTGGTTTGGTTCAACAATTCTATCTTTTTTTCTATGTTGGTTGTTTATTTTTAAACTACCACCTGTTCACTTCTTTTCTCATGTACTTACGAGATAAATACGAGAGCTTAGGTCATTCATAATAAGAGCTTAACATGTTTCCATGACGTAGTGTCCACAATTCTAACTTTTTCATTGTATTTGGGGAAACCCCTAAGGCAAGGCTTGCCCCTGTGCTATGGTTGCTTTTAGTTTAAAATCAATGCGAAATGAATTAGCATTTCATCTATCCTTGCCCCTCCTCGTTCCACAATGCATTTTAGGCAAATATTTTCTTAGAACTAGGAAAAGTGGGTGTTTATGTCAAGGACGAATTTGAAAAAATTGGGTACCGTTTTGTTCGGCTATTCGTTAGCAAATAATAATCTGAAGGCGTAGGCGATACCAACCGTTCTAGCAGAAAATTCTTTTGTACTTTCTTATCTTTTCCTTTATGCCCTATATTGTTATATACTAATTTAGATATTGTATTTAGAAGTCACTACAGGAAGTAGGCAAGATAATTTCTCAGTGTTACATAAAGCCAGTCCTGACTTATAGAAGTGAATCAGTTACAGTTTATAAACAGAAAAAGCACTGAGGCCACAGATATAGTTTTACAGAAGAATGTTAAGAATATCATGTATAGATAAAAATAGTAATGAGGATGCACTGCAAAAAAGCCAGTGTGCAAAAGGAGCTTATCGTGTACATTAGAAGGCAGTAATGTACTTCCTTTGGGCATGTAATGAGATGAAGAAATCTGTAATTGTGATGGATAGGATTGTGGTGAGATATCCATGATACACCCCGCCCAAATAAAGAAATACTACAGCGTTTGAATGTTTTCTAGGCCATAAAAACAAATCAAGTGCAAAAATATTTGACTAACGATTTGAAATTTTGTCACTACGCCAAGTAAATTTACCACCCAGCCCAACATCCGTACACTACCCCTCTTCTTAGTGTTTATGAACGAACGTCGAGAAAAATAGGAAAATATTTGAATATTTCCACTATTACGTTAGAAAACTTGCAACTAAATTCTAGGTTTGACCTTGGTTTGAAGGACAATACTACTAGATTTGAAAATAAACAGTTAGAAAATCTATTAATAACTATAGCCTTAGCGACGGTTACTAGGGCCTTCGCAAAATGCACTAACGCAAGCGAGCAGCTAACGATTTGAATCTATTAATGCCAAGCGATGATACCCCCCCCCCCCCCCACCACCATAAAAACCACTAACTTTTTCATTACCCGTCCTAATATTTAAAACGACCATTAGACCGTTTGGCAGCCGGCCAACGCGTTGTTTCATTTTCAAAGAACGGGCGAGAGAGATGAAAAAGAGGGGGGGGGGGGGGGATTAACATGGAAAAAATCTTACCTAACTTGTGAAACTGAACCTAGCAAGCCAAAGGTGTGCAGGGGAGAGAAAGGGGCAAAGACAACGTAGATAATGTATTGTATTCTAATAGAAGGATAACTAAAAGGAAAGGACAGAAACGATAATATTGGGTATTGAAATACCATATTAATCCCTAGAATATGTTATCTTGCTTAGAGTCAAAGTATGTTGCTCTAAATAAATAAAGAAGAAAAAGTACGAAGATGAAAACTACGATAAAGAAGTAAATGAAAACATACTGGCTAGATAAAGGAAAATTGTCCGGTTAATAATCACTTTCTATCTTTAAAATCACTTCAGTAATAACGGAGATATCGAAGAAAATAAAAATTGAAGACAGACAGACATACACAGTGGTAATCGCTCAACTTTGAAAATCTTTGGATGTTACATTTTGAAATGCGTTGTTTTGAAAGAAAGTCAAATTGGCTTAGCTTGATATGATTGGTTGAGGTTAGTCTAGGAAGAGAGGGGATAAAACGAACACTTTGCTAAGCATAAGTGCCACTAGAAAAAATATTTTCTACAAGAAGGTTAAGAGCAAACGCAGAGAATTTGTGACCAATGGCCTTTGCAGTTTGGAAGTTGGCGATCTGAGTTTGTGCCATTGATCGCTGGTTAACCTTATACTTCTTGTGAAATATTTCATTGATTGCGGGTTGAGTCATATATTACCCAGTGAGCCATAACTTGGAGCTGCAGAGATTTGAGACACCATACTGATTGCCTAAAGATTGAAGTCTTATCTGCCTCCAGCGAACACTGTAGTGAACAAGCGTGTATTTTTCGAGCAGGTCATCTACCTTCAACAGGAACCACAAGTTAAGCCATCAGATTGCGGGCTTATGTTAATTCATTACGTTGTATTCTCCATATGCTACTATAAACTGTCTTGTGATATGATGAGAAACCCAGTCCTTCCAAGTAGTGACCCTTCATAGGACAGTAGTGTTTCAGCAGTGAATAATATTCTATAAACATTATAGTAGTTACATTTATTGGACAAGATGTCCTTCATATTGATTAAATGTTGTACATAAACACACTTCATTTTTAAGTTAAACATTCCTGTCCCAAAAGATTTGAGGTACAGGAAATTAAATTGTAAAATAATATTATAACTTTAAACCCAGTCTTGTTGATTTAATTTTCAATAAGTTAACGTTGTGTGTGTTTATTCCAGGCATTTATCACTACACTTGCATGACCCTAGACACGTAGCCATATAACATCACTCAATAGAAATAAAAATATTGCACAGCGTGAGATCTGAGGGAGGTAGCGTTAGGTCCCCTGAGAACTCATCAACACCATTGTCAACTATTAGACTCAGGGTCTTACATAGCTTGACCTCACGCTGTTGACACTGATATTTTCTTTTTTTATTCCATCAATAACCTCCCCGGTGTTAATTCACCACAAGGATGTATGTAGGTGGATCTAGAAATGTAGCAACTCAAGCAACAAACATACACCTCTGTCAAGCTCTCTTCTTATTTCTTTGATCCTTAGCTGCTGACCGTCAAAGCAGTCAGTTGTCATCACGCCTGGTGGCGTCTTGTAGGGCAACAACAAATTGATTCCACTATGCTCGGTCAGTGGCCATCCTTCGTACAGTACCCCAACTCTGGTTCATACCTCGCATCTCAGCCTCCACAGTCCTTCGCCAAGTTGTTTTTGGTCGGCCTCTTTTTCATTTTCCTTCAGGGGTCCATAGCATAGCTGTTCTTGTGATGGCATCGGGGTCTCTTCTGAGGACATGACCAACCCAGCTCCAGCGTCTGCCAGCTATGATGGTGTGCATGTCCTCTTTCTTGCTCTGAGTAAGCAGATCTTGGTTGGTGATGGTATTCGGCCAAAAGATTCGGAGAATTTTTCTTAGGCATGTTGTGTGAAAAGAGGACAACTTCGACATTTCATTCTCTGTAACTCTCCAGCTCTCCGCGCCATAGAGAAGCACAGAAAGCACACAGCTCTGATATAATCCTAATTTTGTGCTTGTGCTGTACTGAGAGGACTTCCAGATGTTGTTTAGACTAAAAAAAGGCTGTTCTTGCTTTGTTCATTCTGTTGTTGATGTCTTTGCTTGCTCCGCCGTCTGGTGTTACTATGCATCCTAAGTATGTGAATGCGTCTGTCTGTTCCAGTTGCTGATTCTTTACTGATATGGGCTCAGGGTTGCTCACATTGAGCATCATGACCTCTGTCTTCTTTAGGTTGATGTTCAAGCCCACCTGCTGGCTATACTTATTAAGTCTATCCGTTTTTTCCTGGATGTGTTGATGTGAATGTGCTAGTAGTGCCATATCATCTGCATATTCCAGATCTTCCAATGTAGAAAATGTAGTCCATCTTATTCCTCTTGGACTGCCCTCTGTTGTCTGGCGCATCACCCAGTCTATGACTGTTAAAAATAGGGTGGTTGATAAGGGGCATCCCTGTCATACTCCTGTCTTCACCTCAAAGGTTAGGTTGCTCTGCCCAATGCTACACGTAAAGTTGGCATAAAGGCTTTTTATGATTGACACTATGCAGCTTGGAATTCCATAAGCCCTCAGTATTTTCCATAAACTGTCCCTATGTACACTGTCAAAAGCCTTTTCAAAATCAACGAAATTAATGTACAGCTGTCTCTGCCATTCTGAGCACTGCTCTATAATGTTCCTGAGGGTAAATATATGATCTACACATCTTCTGTTCTTTCTAAATCTTGCTTGTTCTTTCCTCAGTTTGTGGTCTACTGCTTTTGAAATTCTCTGTATAATTATCCTGCCTAGTATTTTGCTGGGAACTGAGAGGAGTTATTCCTCTCCAATTATTGCAGTCTGCAAGATCTCCCTTCTGGGCTATTTGGCAATTGTTCCTTTGCTCCACTCAGTTGTGTTGTCCCTGTTTTCCAGACTTGTGCAAATAGTGGTTCTAATAATTTGGCTGCTAGCTCAGGGTCTGTCTTAAATAGCTCTGCATTTAAGTTATCATGGCCGGGAGCTTTTCCATTCTTTAACCCTTTGATTGCTGTGATGATTTCTTCTTTTCGTGGAATGTCTGTATTAACATCTAGATCATTTTCAGCCTCAGGAACATTCAATTGTGTCTCTGGTGGTTCCTTATTCAGAGTTTCTCTGAAATGCTCTGCCCATCTTGTTTCCTGTCCCTCTGCTGTCGTGATGAGATTTCCTTGCTTATCTCTTACTAATGTAATATTGTTTGCACCTCGTTTTCCGCTGATGATTTTAGTTATTTTGTATACTGTGCTTTGTTCATTTCTCAGTGTTGCCTCTTCTGCCTGTCTTGCAAGGTCATCCAGAAATGTCCTTTTGTTAGCACGGGTTTGACGTTTTACTTCCTTGTCCAGCTGACTGTACTGTTCACTATATATTGCCTTTAACCTGGGAGACTTAGCTTCTGTTTCTTTCTTTTCATTTCCTTTCTTTTCACTATGGTGTTTAGCGTATCTGGTGTTATCCAGTCTTGGCTCTTTCTATTCCTGGAATCCCAAGCATGACTTGCTGCTTTCCTTGTATATTGTTGAGATGATGTTGAATCTTTGGTCGACATCATCGGTCTCTGTTCTTTCATGGCTTCTGGTAATCTGATATCGTCTCTTTACGTCTACCACGAAAGCTTTTCTGGTGAGGGGGTCCTTAAGTTTCGTGATGTTATATCTTTTCTGTTTGACTGCAACTGGTCCAGCAGCTCTGAGTTTCACCTTAAGTCTTGCTTCTACAAGGTGATGATCACTTCCCACATCTGCGCCTCTTCTTACTTTCACGTCTTGTAGTGCATGTCTCCATTTGCCATTGATCATTATGTGATCTATCTGGTTTCTGTCTCATCCGTTTGGTGATTCCCATGTTAACTTGTGTACTTCTTTGTGTGGAAAAAGTGTTCCTCCAATGACCAGGTTGTTAATACTGCAGAAGCTTACTAATTTGTCCCCATTCTCATTTACTGTTCCACTGCCACATTTCCCCATTACTCTTTCATTATAATTATTGTGTGCTCCAACTTTCGCATTTAGGTCTCCCATTACTATAATAAGATCGTACCCGGGTGTAGTTTCCATTTCTTTTTGTACCTGTTGATAGAACTCGTCCTTGATCTCTTCATCGCTGTCATTTGTTGGTGCATAGCATTGTATAATTGTGGTGATGGTGAATCTCCCTCTCAGTCTTGCTGTTATCAGTCTGTTGTTGATGGGTTTCCATTCCAGTAAAGACCTTTCCATTCCTTTCTTCAGGATAATGGCTACACCTTCGTTGTGCTGACCATCCTCTCTACCAGAATAAAGTACTGTTTCCCCTGTAGCTGTTTTTATTCTTCCCATCCCTGTCCATCTGCTCTCGCTTATTCCCAGGATATGTAATTTGTAGTTCCTCATTTCTGCTGTGATTTGTCGCTGCTTTCCTGCCTCATTCATAGTTCTGACATTCCTAAAACCAATTCTGGTTTCGTGTTTTGCGGTCAGGGCATCCGTTTTCATGCCAATGGCTTCTTTCGGCTTTCACCACTGTCAGTCATACGAGCCTGAGACTCCAGATGTCCGTCCCGCATTAAAGTTTTTTCATTTGTTGATGTTTCCGTAACGTGCGATTTTTTACATAGACAGGGGTGTCGACCCTGTGCTAAAACCCCCAACCTGGAGGACCAGGGTACCAGCTTTTGTCTGACCCCTACCCACGCAGACCAGTCCAGCTTGGTTGAACCTACCAGGAGTAAATCTCCCACTGGCATAGCTCTGGGGATTGTCAGGGTACACAAGCTGCCATACCGCTACAAGGTATAGGTACCATTGATGGCAGTGTGTCAAGCTCACTTTCCAGGTAATATTTTATGATAAACCAATGCACTCCAACGGCTAGTTCAACCTCCATAGGTTTATCTAACAAAGCAGGTCACAATGAACGTAGGACTATTACTATCACATGCGACATATCAAGATCCATAGTATTTCACAACAGGTTTGATTAATAAGAAAACTACATCAACAATCTACTTCACGAACAAATCCACTTCACATCACTGACCCTCTAGTCGCACACTTCTCTTCTCTAGCCATCCACCCTTCTGTTCATGTATGCTATTCGCAGTCCATTGCCTACCAACACACTTATGTTCCCGTTTGTTCTATTCCACCCGTGTTCACCGAAAATACGTGAAACTCTTACACACTTTGCTGAACATTGTTCAATACCACCAAGTTTGCTGCTTGGCTGAATTCCCGTTCACATCACTTGTGGCAAAATTACCACAGCGTAACCATACACTAACTCACAACAACTTAGCATGCTCCCACTATAGCAGGGGATCATTCATTCAAGCAAACAAACCCAAAAACACTCCTTGACAATAATATATTAGACAGCATGAAAGATTAAAAGAAAAAGATATAAGGACAACAGAGAGAGAAGTACTGGACAATGTGACATCATGGCATGGAAAGAAGTCAACAACAGAATTGATAAACTATACTGAAGGCAGGAAATTGTAGAGAGAGATGACCATCTGCACCACCAAGTTTGAGAAAGGCAATAAGTAGAACATGTTGAGTATATTAATGTCTGTTCCTACTGAACAAATGTCAAGAACAGCAAATAAGAGAAGACCAGAAATGCAAAGGAGTTAATACAGAATAGAGAAGGTCCAGTATAATGGTCATGAAAAAGGGAGATGGGAGCTCATCGGTGGTAGATCAATAGCACATTGTTTCTACAGATAAGATGTTAAAAGATCTTAGCGAGAAGTCAGTCCACAGTGCTGAGAATATTCTAGCTAATCTGCCTGATGATGATCTCACATACTTCTTGGACGGGAAAAAAGATGCCATTAAGTTTTCACCTGCCAATACAAGATGTAGAATCGTACACATATCTTGGTAGCAATATAGACAAAGTTGGAGGGACAGACACTGATATCAAAATAAGAATACAAAAAGCAAGAGGAGCTTTTATTGCATTGGGAAATATATGGAGATCAAGAGAAATCGGATCCAATATGAAAATAAGAATCTTCAACTCAAATGTGAAGTCAGTCCTATTGTGTGGCTCTGAGACATGGAGAACAACAAAGACAACTACCAAAAAGCTACAGACTTTCATAAATGGGTGCTTGCGTAGAATAGAGGGATTAAAATGGTATGACAAGGTTACCAGGTTAGAACTGATGACAAGAACTAGACAAGTGCCAGTGGAACAAGAGATGAGAAGAAGACGACGGAGATGGATAGGACACACACTGAGGAAACCTGTTGATAGCATTACAAAGCAGTCCTTGTTCTGAAACCCCCAGGGCAAGAGAAGCAGAGGTAGACCAAGAAGCACATGGAGAAGAGAGCTGGAAACAGAGGTGAAAATGATAAGGAGAACATGGAAAGAAATTGAGATGATGGCGCGTGACAGGAGGACTTGGCATGTGTTTGTTGAAGGCCTATGCTCCTTTGGGAGTGGAAGGTTATGAAGTTTCCACCTGCCAGTACAAAAGCAAGTTGGGAACAGCTGAATGAAGGCCGGTCAAAAGAATTGGATAAGAACCTGAAGCGGTTAGCTTTGGAGGAAAAGCTAGAAATCTTCGGCAACATAATATATTTCATTGTCTCAAAGAATTTGGAGTCAGGGAGACAAATAAAAGTAAGACCTGAGAATAGAAGAGATCAAGAAAAGAAGAATCATGCTAGAAAACAGTTGCAGGTCAATCCAATTTGTTGTGTTCTCTCTTTTTGAAAATCTGACCGAGAACCCTGAGAAATATCCCATCACATTGCTGTAATTTCTTGTGGAACATGGTACATTTCCAGGGTGTGCCACAACATCTGGTGTGGAATTGATCCATATGCGTCATGTGGCGTGCGATAATGATAGTAGTATTGAAAAATACTGGTTAAAACAAGGCACACACGTCTAGGGCATAACTTACTTACTTACTTAGTCGTTCCCCTTCTACCGTGAGGTGTAGAGGTTTGGAAGAGAGAGCGCCAGACCATTCTATCAGCTGTCTTCTTCCTGGCTAGGGCACAACGCCAACAGCTAAACTCAATAAACGCACCACTCTTGTGTAGACAAGGACTCCAACTTTTAATCACATTACAAGGCTCCACATATATATATATATTTGAGGATCTGCTTAATGACTGTATATGCTGGCCTTTGCAATAGGCATCACGATTCTTACACTTTGATATAATAATCAGTCTGAGCGGCACAGTCGGTTTAGCACGACATGGCTAAAATATACAATGAAAAGCTACTCACGGATACTTTCCTTTCAACCACATATCTGTGGCATAAAATTCTCAATGCCAAGATCCAAGAAGAGTTAAGAATAAATCATGCAGACACACTTTTAGCCTGGAGATCACACATAAACGGCTTCTCTTTTGAAGACACACACCAAGAAGTCCCTAGCAGACGGCACTCACTTCTGCATCCTTTTTCCATCGTCTGCTTGCATACATTAGCCTACGTCATATCCTGTTGCGGTGTAGTTCCGTATAATATGAATTTGTTAGAGCATAATAACGCTCTCCACAAGCAAATCCATTGTGGTGTGCAAAATAACTCATAACACGTTAGCTGCATTTTATTTTAATGTAATTCGTGTGTAACATTAGGTACCACAAAGTGCCCGCTTCCAGCTGTTGAAAACGCACGAAAGTTGAGAAAACTGAGGAAAATTCGTCAAGTTTAAGTCGTCACTGTCCCTTTGCTATTAATCAGATTGTAATAAAATTTATATCACGATACTCTTTATCTTCTTCTCTTTTGATATGTATTAATTCCCGAATAATGAAAGTTATTGAAGTATTTTTTTTTACTAATAAAAACAAACAGCAATGTTACGCGTAGTTGGCCCCAGCGCGCGGCCAACTCTCGGCTTTTTTGCCTCACCCCGCTTCATTCAAACAGGTTTCGCTTGACCAGCAAACGTCTGATTTTCATACGGTTTTCACCATTAGGATGGGCATAGGAATAGCTTTAATTTCGTATAATGCAAGCTGTAGAAAAAAAAGTGGAAGACGTAGATTTCTCGAAGTGAAGTTGAAATTTTACAAGATTTGACATTTTAAGTTGTGTTATAATTCTTTGCATGGTATGAGAAGATTTGGGAGCCATTTTTATTTATTCCTGTAAAATATGACAGACTTCTGATGTTTGCTGGTGAAGCGATTTGACTTTAAGTAACGCTCTCTCAGTCAAGAATTTTAGCAAAAAATGCAGAGCGAGGCTGTTACATCGACCGGGATAACTCCCGATGTCGATCAAAATCGGCATGCCACTTATGTTGGTTCGTGTTCAAACTTCATCACATCTTCTGATTTGAAGATGACTATACGTAAATATCACTTATTAACAATGTTTTGAACTTTAAATGTAAACTTTACAATAGTTTTAATATTATTTAGCAATTTAACACGATCACATAGTTGTTGTAACAGCGTGGAATGAATATGTTATCACCATTACAGACATTCACGCATCAATCTAATTATTTCACGAGCTTGAAAAGCTAAGAAAGTTACCAATCTGAATTTAAAAATGCATGTTTTGATTAATGTGTAATTGAATGAAGGTTTATTTCGCAACATAATAGGGTGAATTATGATCTCAAACGCGAAGGATATCGCAAGGCCAAAGCCAATTGAGTCAAGGCTAGGGGACCGGAAAATGCCATAATTAAAAAAGCTGATGCTGTACTGAAATGTCCGGACTCACAGCCAATAGTTGATAGTCTTAAAATTCCCCGAAAAGAAGATATATATATTTATTTTTACTTAAGGAAGAAAAATATCCCGTTCAACCTCTGATGGGTTATAATTAGGATACATATTGTTTTCAATTCCAAATAATATGAAAAACTGCCGATATGAGAAAGTGGCATTACACCATTGTAAATTAGGACAATCACAATTGTGCTTATATGTTAAAAAAAAAAAAAAATCAAGAAGAAACTCTGAACAAGAACAAGCCAGTAATAGTAATAGTACATGTAATTCTCTATACATGTAAAAACAAAAATAACTTCTGGAATTTTAGTAGGAGTCATCTGCTTGTATTTTTTTTTTTTCATAAAGCTACAAACCACAAAGTAACACACTACAAACAGA
The DNA here is from genome assembly GCA_024509875.1 of Oreohelix idahoensis. Taxonomy (NCBI): domain Eukaryota; kingdom Metazoa; phylum Mollusca; class Gastropoda; order Stylommatophora; family Oreohelicidae; genus Oreohelix; species Oreohelix idahoensis. The sequence continues at coordinate 67,538 of JAMPIV010016930.1, forward strand.
TAAAAAGTGAAATGGAGAAGAGGAAGGAGCAGATAAAATAAAAATAGAGAATGCAAGAGTGACGACGAAAAACCCAAAACATAGACTGAAATGGAAAATACGGAGAGGGCAGTCAAAGAAAAAAATTAAACAGCGAATAACTGACAAGAATAGGAGGAAAAAAGAGAAAGATATTTGATGCGGGGAATAATTTGATAATTATTATTATATTTATTATTTATGTTTCTCAGGAACAGTCCACCAGACGTCCTGGGCTATAAGTGCATTAGACTCGATGCTTGGACACTCTTTATTATAAATCTTGGCCTGCTGAGATCCCTTCCAGGGTTATCCTCATAGATTCCATTGTAGTAGTTATGAAATATTAAACATGGCCATTCATTCCATACACCCTGGCCCGCACCACAGGTACTCAGTCAATAAGGCCTAACTGCTTTTGACAATTTACACATTTATTAACATATACTCCATATTGAATAGGATTCGACATCGAAGCTTTTCTAAGCACATGTCACTACTGTCCTTGAATTGGATACTTTCAGTTTAATGGAGCAGTCAACTTACGTGCACAAGAATTCCACACACTCTGCTTAAACTAAACTGGCATTATATAATTAATGCATGCATAAGGCAATGATGGTAATATACATCTTGCAGGTGTGGTAATCATATTCCTCAAACGAAGGACATACTCTGAAATCTAGTCCTAACGGACACACGCCATGCATACTGGTCAAAAGACACAAGCGGAATAAATCCAGAGACGCGTTCGTGTTCCAGATTAACAAGCCCACGTCTGCTACTATTTTGTGCAGAAGTCAAGACGTCACTTCCGGAAACTCATGACAACCATCTGTAAACAACAACAAACCAGGAAGTGATCGTATACAACCAATGTTATGATATTTAGACATAACAATATTAAAAATGCAGAGAAGAAGATAGAGTTATATAACACAATCATAAGCCAAGGGGGTCTGTGCACCACAAAGGAGGATGTGGATAAAATTTGTAAAGGACGAAATGCCTTTAGAAATCTTAAGGCTTAGTTAAGATACTTACTTAGTCGTTCTCCTTCTACCTTGAGGTGTAGAGGTAAGATACAGATAATTAATATTGAATGATAAGGACATTAATATTGAATGATAAGGACATTAAACTATCAGGAAATATCAAAGAATTTTATTTTGGACTTCTGAAGCATTTAGGTTTTGAGGCGTCATTGCCCTCTCACAGGGAAAGAGTGCGCCATGATCATTCTTCTCCAGTTAAAAAATGTCTTTTTAAATGCTAATAACCAGTTGTTTTAAAAAAATATAGCGTTTAGATGTTGCTAATTATTGTTTAGATGTTGTTAATTATTGCCTACAAATTTTTTCAAATGAAATATGGACAGTATCTTAAAAAAAAAAATGTTTCTTCATTTTCACATTTTTTTCTTCCCCTGCGACAAATTGGCCTCTGGACACATTTTAAAAAATTATACAAGAACAAATAGATGTTTAAATCCTCTGAAAAAAATTGAGATATATTTATGTAGTATGCTGATTAATATGTACAAATTTAAACCTTGTACCTTTTATACTTTTTGAAATATGATGTTGTGAATATTGACTTTCATTCAACAAACTATATTTTTCGGTAATGTGTTTTGCAGATTTGCAATTTTTGGTCTCAAATATATTGATAATTATTCATGATGTAGCTCTATAGTTTTCTTTGTGTGATCAGTATATTCCAGACTATATGCTGTTTGTCAGAGAAAGTTGTAAGATTATATTTAAGAAGACGGCAGTGTTCTGAAGTTGGTGTGATGTAACTTTTTCAGTGTTGCGAAGTCCCCACATTTTTTAAAATGCTATAACTTTTTTATTTGTTGTCCTATTTTAAAAAATAAAGTACCAAATTTCCTGATTTACCAAGGGCTTCAAAACTACATTGTTTTCTCTGGTGTTTCTGTGCAAACAAAAATCACTTTGTGGTACCTAGTAACATATGTATTCAGAGATGCAGCTGAAGGAATGTGCTTTCACACTAGGTCAGATGGCCGTCTGTTTAATCTTTCAAGGCTGAAGGCAAACACAAAAATCAGAAGGGTCACCATAAGGGACTTGTTGTTCGCTGATAACGCTGCTTCGTCACTCAAAGCCAACAGGAGCTTCAGAGCTTGATGAATCACTTCACCCAACATGCAAGGACTTTGGACTCACAATAAGTCTAAAGAAAACAAATGTGCTGAGTTAGGATGCGGGTGCTGCACCAGTTATCACTATCGATAACTATGAATTGGTAGTGGTGCACCACTTCACATACCAGGGGTCTACCATCAATGACATACTCTCACTGGACACAGAAATTTATATGGCAGCGAGACTTGGATAACCTATGCTAAGCAAGAAAGAAGGTTCAATACCTTTATTATGTGTCTTTATGTTAATGTTACTGGTACAGTTAAGATGTAGTGACAGGATGGTTCCTGTGGCTAAGATCACTTCTAGGGTAGTAAATGTATCAGACACCGCAACAAGCCAAATCACTGAATTATTTGAGCCACAATGGGCGATATACATTTTTATTAACACTTCACGCTGCTGCAAATTCAATACAGTTCAAGCCAATATACAAATGGCATATAATATGCAGTCGTCTGGAACGCTGTCCTTTTCATTTTTAACATTTTAATATATATATATTCACACTCGACACTGAGAAGCTATACTCCCTGTCAATGCAGATAACTAGATACACCTCACAGAAGATCTTGATGTATTAGTGATGGAATAACTCAGGGATATACACTATAAGTCCGGAGCTCAAACACATGCGTCCACCCGTCATGACACACACTGGTAGAAGACCTTGCAGACAATCTCCTCACTTCTGCATTTTTAGTTTCATGTCTGCCAAATAAACCATACCGTCATGACATCACTTCCTGTATTAATAACTTACTCTGTATAAAATAAACAAACAAGGAGCCCAGTTGAGCTACCCATTTACCGACACAATCGTTATGAATTTTAATCATAACAACCTTCCATTTACGGTGTCTACGCCACATCCTCGGCATCTTGTGAAAAGATAAAGTGACAAATGTCAAGGTGTTGTCATGTGCTGGCCTTCAAAGGATGTGTACACTGCTTAGACAGCACAGACTACGCTGGCTTGGCTATGTCTGCCGCATGGAAGATAGTCGCATCCCGAAGGGTATCTTCTACGGGCAACTAGCAGATGGCAAAAGAACAGTTGGGCAGCCGCAGCTGAGGTTCAAAGATGTGTGCAAGAGAGATATGAGGGCACTGGACATAAATCCAGCAACATGGGAGGATGAAGTTGCCGATCGCACCAGGTGGCGCTGCGCCACCTCAGATTGGGCAAAAAGAAACTCACACAACAAGCCGAAGAGAGGAGAAAACATCAAAAGAAGCATCAAGAAAATAAGCAGCTGGAGGCTGTCACCTCATGGGCGCATTCCCATAGTCAGTTATGACTGAAGGGGCTATTATTATTATTATTATATGTACCATGTGGGTTTGTACATTTAATGCATTCTCCTTCCACAGAACATACAAATGGATATCGAACAAGAATTAGAACAACACCTGGAGATATAATAATGTAAGTGATTTATTTTTACTGTCAATATGCAAATTGTAGAAATGGTTAAGTACATGGGAGCATCAGGCGACCTATTACTCTTAAGGGTTCTACAGGCAGTGTGGTACAACAAGACCATACCAAAGGATTGGGAGATTGCCATCATAACACCAATTTTCAAAAAGGGTGACAATCGACAATGTGGAAACCATAGAGGCATATTCCTTCTCAGTGTCCCTGGTAAAATCTACTCTAGAATCCTAGAGCAGAGACTCCGACGCCTAGCTGAGCCACAACTGGATGAGGTCCAGTGCGGATTCCGAGCGAACCAAAGTACTCAAGACCTAATCTTCACACTCAGACAGCTGAGTGAAAAGGCCCTTGAGTACAAGAGTGAGATCCATCTTTGTTTCATAGATCTGGAAAAGGTGTTTGACAGGGTCCCCTGGAGCAAACTTTGGGATTGTTTGGCAAGGAAGAACATTCCAGCACCTCTGATTCATGCTATACAGAGCTTCTACAAATCTTGCAGAAATTATGTGAGGACAGCAAACCATAAGTCAGAAGAGTTCAGGACCACCACTGGTGTAAGACAAGGTGATATCCTGTCACCTTACCTTTTCATACTCCTCATGGTCATTAAGGCATGTAAGGAGAGAACAAGAAAGTATTCAGTGGGGTACTGGAAGATGAGACAGGTCTGTATTTCGGAGCTGGCATTTGCTGATGATGTTGCCCTGATTGCTAAATCAGAGGCACATCTCCAATTCAACCTGCAAGTCTGGAAGGAAGAGCTGGAAAGAGAGGGATGGTCATAAGCAGCTCTAAAACAAAATCCATGGTGATATCACGAGAAGAAAGAAGACATCAGATTAAGCTGGGAGAACAGGTCCTGGAGCAGGTAGACCACTTTAAATACCTCGGAGCTATTATTGACCGAAAGGGAGGCATCAAAGAAGAGTTGGCCACTCGAAAAGCAGCAGCTGGGAGACTTTTTCAGGCCATAAATCGAGGATTCCTCAGCAAGAGAGAGGTTGGTAAGAAAACGAAGATGGCTGTATACCGCTCCACCTATGTCCCAGTCTTGACATATGGATGCGAGTCATGGGCAATGACTACAACCCACAAAAGCTAGATCCAAACCTCAGAAATGAGGTATCTGAGGAAGGTGGTTGAAGTAACAAGAAGAGACATGGTACGCAACCAGACGATACGTCAAGGCCTTAAATCCCACTCCCTGCAGACCCAAGTAGAACAGTCCCAACTAAGATGGTTTGGCCATGTCTGCAGAATGGGAGAAGATCGGCTACCACGACAAGCATGGGAAACAAAGAGCCAAGGATCCAGACCCCCAGGACAACCCAGAGTCCGTTTGGAGGACAACATTAGACAATCTTTGAAGGACCGAGGACTAGAATGGAACCAGGCCAGGAGGAAGACAGCCGATAGGATAGTCTGGCGCTCTCTCTTCCAAACCTCTACACCTCACGGTAGAAGGGGAACGACTAAGTAAGTAAGTAAGTAATATGCAAATTGTCATCATCATCATCATCAGTTGCCATCTCCACAACGAAGGTTGGCTGTAATGGATCTCCAACGTCTTCTGTCTCTTGTCTTGGTGGTGCACTCTGATAGACTCTTTCCTGTCCATCTCTTGATGTTGTCTTCCCACTTATAGCGCTGTCTTCCCCTTGCACGTTTGCCTTCAACTCTCCCTTCTGTTATGGTCATCTGCAAGGTGTTATGCCTTTTTATGTGGCCAAAGTATTTTAGCTGCTGAACTTTGACCTCCCTCATTAGTTCTCTTTTCATACCTAGATTTTCTAGGACCTCCTTATTTGTTTTCATCTCTTTTCATGAGATACGCCCCATTCTTCTATATATCCACATTTCAAGAGCCTCAATTCTTTCTTCCAAATGCTTATTCATCGTCCATGTTTCTGCACCATACAGAAATGCAGAATATATATAACACTTTATGATTCTCAGTTTTAATTTGTGAGATAACTGTTTGGATGTCAGCATATGTTTCATGTTGTTGAATGTGGCTTTGGCCATTCCTATTCTCTTCTTGATTTCTGTTTCACATCTGCCATTTTCTGTTATTATATGACCAAGATATACGTAGCTCTTGACTTGTTCCAGGATTTTCCCATTTACGCTTATCTTTAATGTGGGTTTATCGTCTGTTTTGCTAATAATCAGTTTTTGATTTCTCAATATTAATGTCGAGTCCATATTCATTACTTATACTGTTCACTTGCTTCACTAGTTCTTGTAACTCCTGATGGCTTTCAGCTAACAACACGGTATCATCTGCATATCTAAGGTTGTTTATTGACCTTCCACTGATGTTCAGTCCTGGTATGTGTCAGTCAGAATTGACAGTCAGTCAGAAAATTGTCAGTCAGAAGCAAATATAACTTTATACATTTTCAAATGCAGACAGTGAGTTCGTATTTGATTAATGCTTTACAGCATTATCTCCAAAACCTACAGCCACAATATCTCATCTCATAATCGGAACCTCGTCTACCCTGTAAAACAAGGTGTGAGGGGACCCAAAGAGCACAAGGCTCCTGGGCAAAACATGTAATCAAAAAGTTTGACAAACAGGTGATTAGCCCATTGTGTCTGGACTTGCCCTCAAGTGTACACTTAATCGCTATGAAACCTTCCTGGTTAGTTCCAGCCAAAACGGACAGAGCCTCTTGTACCCGAAGGTGTCGAGGATGCCCTTTCCTCTTCTGCCAGAAGGCATTTATAGAGGAATACTCAGGACCCGAAAGTCTGAGAAAAAAAAAGCCATAGACAGTGAGCAAAATCAGAAACGGACACAGCGATCTGTATGGTTTCACAATACTGGTAGGGCCCAAAATGGGTGTACCACACACAGTCGATCAAGACAGAAGTTACCTCCAGTAGATCCTCATTATATCCCCTAGTCGGACAGGACAAGCCGAAAGCGACACCAGCTTACTGACTGCCGGCCCACGACTCATTGCGAGAGCAGGGTCTTTTTCAAAACTGTTGTCGAGCCACGATACGGAGATGCGATGACTTGTTCATATCACGACCGAGGCTGCGATTTACGGACACAGGAGCCAAACTACTGCCTCGCTAACCGATGAACTGGGAGGGCCCGGTACCGGGATCGCTGCGCGCAGTCTCTCGAGACAGCGACTGCCAGCCAGCCACAATATAATGCTCTATATCAGCCATTGCTGTGAATGAATGAGAAGCTGTTTAGGGTAAACAGTCTCACTTGTTCTGCCTGGAGGATATCCTGCATCAGCAGATCATTTATAAATAGTATTAATCTTTTCCTGTCAAGTTTAAAATTGCCATGTACTGCCCTGAACTCCACCTTTTTTTTTTTTTTTGCATCAGCTTAGTTTGGCCTAGTTATATTTTCATTTTGGCACTCCCATTTTCTTTGTGCACTCTCCAGTTTCTTACTGCTATGTGTAGCTAAAAACATTTACGTCACAATAAGAGATAAGGGCATGAAGCAATTATTTTAACCAATCAGAAACAAGTGTTTTGATTTTAAAATTTTCATTTCTGCATCTTGTAAAGTTTTCAACAGTAATTTAGTGAAGTCTAAAATGTAGTGTCAAGTTAATTGCTAGTAGCATAGTAGCAAGTGTAAAAACTTTTGAATCATGTATAGGTTTAGTATTTTTGCATGCACTGTTAATGGTTGGTACACCGATTCCTAGAATAATAATGTATTGTCTAATGCAAGATTATTGCAGGACAAGTAATCCGAGTAAGAGTCATTTCCCCTGACCTAGGGACTTTTCTGTTGTCTAGTGTTTACCTTCTTTCTTTCTTACAAGCGCTTGCCAATACTGATTTATTTTTATTATTTACTCTGCAAATGCCTCGAATTTCACTTTTTGTTTATCTTCAGATTTCTAATGCGTAGTCCTGTTGCTGTCACAGTTTAGTGCAAACCCTTTTCTCATAAATCGAGGTGAACCAGTGTTCGCTGAGTCAGCCTGATGATTATGTGCTTGCTGGTTTAATGAATGTTAGCATTGTAATCTACTGACGGAAGCCTGGTCATTTATGAACCTGTTATCACCTGTTCACCAAAAAAATTATGTACTGCCTCATAGAACTGTAACTTTGGCAATGAAGGCAGAACATTTACTTATTTAAGTCAAATTTGAGTTGGGAAAGAAAAATTACTTCAACTTATCCGAAAATTCTAGTTGTCAGAAGTTTTTTAAACAAAACCAAAGGAGACATTTGGCTGTGACCTTCAGAAATGCTTCTACTTAAGTGAAATTTGATTTACGTGAGTTCTGCTTAAGTGGACTGCACTGTAATTATATGAAAAGCTTGCATTCAGAGAAAGTCTACATGTAAACCACAAGGAGATTAATAAAAATAGAAACTAGGAATGTAAGAACATTGTATCAGGAAGGAAAACTAAACAAAGAGTTCAGATACCTAGGAAACATGCTCACTGATGATGCTAGAATGGATAGACAATATAGAAACAATATGTCAAAAAAGCTAACACAGTGGTTTACCAGCTGACTCCACTTGCTCAGGCATCCACACATCTCCAGAGAGTTGATAAATAGCACATTGATGCCAATTCTTTGCTGTCAGTGTCAAATGGTACTCCTATTTAAAGCACAGTATCTGAAGAAAAAAAAGCTTTGTGTATCGCCAAAAGAGATCGAATGAGACACAAGGAGATTAGGAAATTGGTGGGACCAATGCCATGCACTAGCTACACAGAGAGAAAATAAAACTATGAACAGAAGATCTGCCTACGGGACAAGGGATACCCAAGAAGGTTGAAGAACTGTAAAGACATTGTGCATAAACACAGCATAGCGCTGACCAAAGCAACACATCTTATTCAGGAATGAAAACTGCTTCTCCTCAGGACACTTATCCAGGTGAACAGAGGAAATGAAATGTAAAACTAATGTGATTAAACTTGGGATTTTAGTCATGAATACATATATAATTTACAGTCCTGCAGGCTTAGCTTAAGAATTCACTACTATCATTGTTAAAGTGTGAATGTTGTGGTAACATTAATCTAAGATGTTGAATAGGGCATAGTGCATCTTTACAGGAGCACAGATGTTTTTAATGACACTTCAAGTTATTCAATCAATTCTCAGATTAGACAACAAGTTTGAGAAGATGCATGTCAACTCTGCTGCAAACCTGCAGACCATGAATGACAGCAGCAGTAGCCAAGTGCCTGCCAAAGTGGCAAGAACTGACAGTTCTGACCAGATGAACTTCTTGTGCTCATCTGCGACATGTGGTTTATCTGGCAGTCAGGCAGAGGTGGACTTACCACCTTGTAGCCGCTCTTGTGATGATAAGATCCCTGACCTTAAGGACCTTGTATCTACTGTCCGTATGACTGAAGAAGAGATTCGTTATCACTTCGAGCATTTTAGCCCTGTATGTCCAAATGAAGTGCAGTTTAGTCCTTTACTTCCAGATGAAGAGCAGATTAACCCTGTGCCTCCAAATGAGTCAAGCCTCAACCAGCTGTTAGAAAACTGTATGGAAGTGGATTCGCTATGAAACTGAGTATTTTTTCATAACATTCTTTGTTAAACTGTCATCCTGTTTCAAAAAGATCTGAGTGTCCAACATACTAAATTCATTCAAAAGACATGAAGGAAGTTAATGACACACATTATGGCATACCATTTGGTCATATCTAAAATAACAAATATTTTCACTCAAGATAGTGCTGCAATTTTCTAAGTAGTGTGGATAGTTACTGCAGGATTTTACTAATTAAACTTTTAATTTTGGTTATCTGATACAGCAATGTCTAATTGATGGAAAACAAAATCATCTACAAGGAATTGGAACTAGTGGCAAAGAAAAAATAAAATAAAATTCACAGATTGCAATTTTTGTGTTTGTTGATTCAAAGCAGGTTCAAGAAATATGGCACAAAATTATGAACTTATATGGAACAGAAATCTACTTGCCACATAGACATCACACTGAATAAAGCAGCTGATAAACTAACAAAGAAGAGGGCACAAACTAACCAACCATTGAGCATGCTAACAATAAGACAAATAATAATTTAAAAATTTTTAAAGCATATTTTAAACACAGGCTTTTAATGCACTAAAAAGCCACAAATAATTTTTCACAGAGTTTATAGCTTGCAGTACAAAAATGTAACATCAAATTGACAAAAAGCGTGTCTCAAGGTTTCTGCCATGCTATAAGACTTTTCCTCTTTTTTAACTGTTTATCTGACTTCCATATTTTCTCAGCACTTATGTAAAACTATATATCCAGCTTCCTCGTGGGTATCCAAATGCCTTGTGCTCATATCATATGTTGTTTAAAACCCTTGCTGACGAGCTGACTTAGCTACATTCTGGCAAGGAGTCCAAGCAGTTTTATTTTCTTTCTCTTCCTGCAGGTTAATGCATTGTATTGTTGGCACCTGCTTTCTGATTGTAGGGTTCCAAAGAGTTGTCACATAATCATGTATTTTATTTCTTTTTTAATATACGCCCACTATTACTCCAGGTAAAATCTCCAGTTAATATGTCTAACCCAGAGGTTTTCAAACTTTTTTGGTCCGCGGCTCCCTTGACCTGTGCATAAATCACCGCGGCTCCTCTCTATATTATATATAACCAGTTGTACCCAAAAAGATATTAATGACTTTCCCAAGCCACCGCGACGCCCCTGGGAGCCGCGACGCACAGTTTGAAAACCTCTGGTCTAACCTGAGACTGATTTTACGTGAGTATCCCTTTTTTCCCTGTACAATGACAGGTGTCCTCTCGCCATTCAGGCAGATACTCGCCGATTTCAGAGGTACCCATTAGAGCTGGGTCGGCTCAGGAGCCGTTCAAGTTATTCCAGTCCTGGTCGACGACACTCTTTCAAATGTTCTCGTCAGGGCTTGAACCTGGAACACCCGATCGCCAGCGCGGCTTCCCGTATTTTGTTTCAACTCTGTGTGTTTTCAAGGCTGTGTCTCAAACCAAGTAGGTAGTTTACTAGAGTGAACAGAAATTCTAGTTTGTAGAATTTGTCAGAACATAATGCTAACCATACAGTAATGTGCACATTGTAAGGAATCTCAGACTTTGATTTTGAAGTTTTCATAGTGGTATAAAATATGCACCCATGTGCCTCGTCCTAGGGTCTGAAAGGGCAGCAAAGAATGGTAATACTTTAACCTGCCTTATATGTTTGTAAAAGGCAGCTAAGGAGGGTTGGGCATTGGACAGGCTACCCCATCCTGTAGAAACATTTACTTACTGACTTACTTAGTCGTTCCACTTTTTTACCTGGGGTGTAGAGGTTTGCCAGAGAGAGTGTCATACTATCCTATCGGTTGTCTTCCTCTTGGACTGGTTCCAATCTCTGTAGAAACTTTTAAGCCACAAAACCTCAACAACAATAAGGACAAATCAACTAAACAAAACAACTAATTCAACTCAGCCATCCAAGACAGGAGGAACTATGTTGGTGAGAAGGCATGAGACTGAACTCTGATAAAACTGAAAGAAGTGTGACTCACCATTTTTTCTTCTGGGAAAACCTGACAGTTTGGCACCTGGAATGTTCGTACATTAGATGATCGAGGGAAAATCACAGGTGGCAGCTGAAGTTAGAAACTATAAAATAGAAATCCTGGGATTGTGTGAAACAAGGTGGAAAGGAATAGAAAGGAAGAAGTTAAACACAGGATGCCTCTTGTCACCATTTTCCTTCTTACTGGCTATTGACGGTACTATGAAAACAATAATGTCAACCAACAGAAATCAAATTCATTGAACTTTAACAAAACAACAATTTAGATTTTGTTGATGACCTTTCTCTTCTATCCCATAACAGTAACCAAATGACAACAGTTGATGAGAGATCACAGCAACTAGGTTTGAAAATATACAGGGAACTGATAGAGATGAAAATAAATACAACAAGCGATAACCAGTTTCCACTGGGAGAAACATCCACAAATGATGTGGAATCTTACATATATATTGACAGTAATGCAAAGTTGAAGGAACAGATAAGGATATCAAAATAAGATTACAAAAGGTATGAGTAGCTTTAAACAACAAACAATATGGGTAGGTCAACTAAAGGAAACAAGTGAATTCAGCCATCCAGGATAGAAGAAGGTCCTCTAGCAAGGAGATTTATGGCACAACCCAGAGAAAGCCAAAGGGAGTCTGACTCATTTTTTTTCTTCTAGGAAAGTCTTCAGAATGGACAACTGGAATGTTCGTACTCAACTCCGCCTATGCCGGTCCCAAGCCCGGATGAAAAAGGAAGAGGGCGGCCTGCATGGAGGCCATAAGGAGGCAGCCCCTCCACCATGCAAAGGCACAACAGGCCAATCACCTGTTTGCTTTAAATCACGATTACGAGCAATACAAGAGAGAAAACTGGACTGATTCTAAAGGCGACGAACTGGAACGGACTACGGACTACGACTTATGGAACTTGGAACACAAGAAGTATAAATGGGAAGGAAGAGGAGCTGGTGGAAGAGATGAGGAAAGCAAAACTAGAAATCCTGGCTATAACGGAAACAAAGAAAAAAGGACAAGGAGTCATGGATCTCGATGGCAACACGCTGCTCTACAGTGGTGTACCCATATCTGAAAGAGCTAAAGGGGGCGTGGGTTGCATTGTGGCCCAAATTCAAAAAGATAGTATCAAGGGATGGAACTTTGTCTCGGAGCGCATTGTGGTTGTAAAACTAAAAGAAGGAGAAACCATAGTCAACCTGGTCATAATGTATGGGCCAAATGAGGATGAGAGAGCAGAGGTCAAGGAGGAATTCTTCGAGCTGCTTCAAAAGACAGTGGATGACTGCCTAGATGAAGTTATCATGCTCGGAGATTTTAATGCCAGAGTTGGAAATGACCATGCTAGATGGGGTGGAGTTATCTTAAGATATGGAGAAGATACTCTCAATGACAATGGAAAGCGACTCCTTAGATTCTGCAGTGAGCAGAATCTGATCATTACAAACACAAAGTTCCCCCATAAGCGTACATGCATACACTAGATGTGAACCAACCAAGAATGAGAAGTCAGTGATCGACTATGCCATTGTTCGGAGAAGCTCATTCAAATATGTCCGAGATGCAAGAGTCTGGAGGGGGCCAGAGATTGGAAGTGATCACTACCTGCTAACAATCAAACGAACAACTGAAAGAGTTGCTCAGCCTAGGAACTGCCCAACATCACGCAAGAAACCAAGTAAACGAACAGGAGAAATGAGCATTAGGACCTACAAGCTGAGAGAGCCAGAAATTAAGACCAGATATCAGGGGCTTATTGCTGCAGTGGTGAGCAACACAGAAGAACGACCTGATGACTTGGAAACCCTTTGGATTAAATTCAAGGATATCATAAAGACAGCTGCTGCAGAAGCATGCGGTGAAGTCCGACTTGGGAACCAGAGAAAGAGGACACCTTGGTGGACAGAGGAAGTCAAAGAGAAAATAATAGAGAAGAAAATGGCATGGAAACAATACTTAGGAGCTAAAAACACAACAGGACAAATGGAAAAATATAGAGAATATGTGGCACTCAGAACAGAAGCAAAGAACAAAGTAAGGTAAAGGTAAAGGTAAAGGAACCCGTTACACGCCCATTGAGGCATATTGGGAATATGGTGTTAGGCCCATATTATCTTGACCGTCGGCACACGAGGGGTGATGTGGTCGGCATCACGCCGGCCGCCTTAACCTTCCCAGAGTAGCTCTGGTACCCATTTGGGGGCTGGGTCGACCCAGGAGCCGTTTGTGGCCTAAAAATTTTCCGCCTCATCTGGGGATCGAACCATAGACCACTGCGCTAGGAAGCCAGTGGAAGAACAAAGTGCTAGCAGCAAAACAGAAGTCCTGGGAAGAAGAATTTGGAGAAAAGCTAGAAAAAGATCCGCAAGAAAACCAGAAATTGTTCTATAAGACCCTAAAGAACATGAGGAAGGAAAAACAATGCCCTCTCAAATTTATAAAGGACAAGCAAGGCAAATTGCTTACTGCCCCGAAGGAAGTAATGGAAAGATGGAAAGAATATTTCTCAGAACTCCTTGATGGTGAGCAAGGTCAAGCATCAGAAATGATAACCACTAGCACAGAAGATGAAACAAATGGTGATGAAGATGACATAAAGATGGAAGAACTGAAGGCAGCACTGGAGAAAATCAAGATGGGCAAAGCAGCAGGGCATGATGGTATAACACCAGAAATGGTTAAGTACATGGGAGCATCAGGCGACCTGTTACTCTTAAGGGTCCTACAGGCAGCATGGTGCAACAAGACCATACCAAAGGATTGGGAGATTGCCATCATAACACCAATTTTCAAAAAGGGTGACAATCGACAGTGTGGAAACCATAGAGGCATATCCCTTCTCAGTGTCCCTGGTAAAATATACTCTAGAATCCTAGAGCAGAGACTCCGACGCCTAGCTGAGCCACAATTGGATGAGGTCCAGTGCGGATTCCGAAACCGAAGTACTCAAGACCTAATCTTCACACTCAGACAGCTGAGTGAAAAGGCCCTTGAGTATAAGAGTGAGATCCATCTTTGTTTCATAGATCTGGAAAAGGCGTTTGACAGGGTCCCCTGGAGCAAACTTTGGGACTGTTTGGCAAGGAAGAATATTCCAGCACCTCTGATTCATGCTATACAGAGCTTCTACAAGTCTTGCAGAAATTATGTGAGGACAGCAAACCATAAGTCAGAAGAGTTCAGGACCACCACTGGTGTAAGACAAGGTGATATCCTATCACCTTACCTCTTCATACTCCTTATGGACGATGTCATCAAGGCATGTAAGGAGAGAACAAGAAAGTATTCAGTGGGGTACTGGAAGATGAGACAGGTCTATATTTCGGAGCTGGCATTTGCTGATGATGTTGCCCTCATTGCTAAATCAGAGGCACATCTCCAATCCAACCTGCAAGTCTGGAAGGAAGAGCTGGAGAAGAGAGGGATGGTCATAAGCAGCTCTAAAACAAAATCCATGGTGATATCACGAGAAGAAAGAAGACATCAGATTAAGCTGGGAGAACAGGTCCTGGAGCAGGTCAACCACTTTAAATACCTCGGAGCTATTATAGACCGAAAGGGAGGCATAAAAGAAGAGTTGGCCACTCGAAAAGCAGCAGCTGGGAGACTTTTTCAGGCCATAAATCAAGGATTCCTCAGCAAGAGAGAGGTTGGTAAGAAAACGAAGATGGCTGTATACCGCTCCACCTATGTCCCAGTCTTGACATATGGATGCGAGTCATGGGCAATGACTACAACCCACAAAAGCCAGATCCAAACCTCAGAAATGAGGTATCTGAGGAAGGTGGTTGAAGTAACAAGAAGAGACATGGTATGCAACCAGACGATACGTCAAGGCCTTAAATCCTACCCCCTGCAGACCCAAGTAGAACAGTCCCAATTAAGATGGTTTGGCCATGTCTGCAGAATGGGAGAAGATCGGATACCACGACAAGCATGGGAAACAAAGAGCCAAGGATCCAGACCCCGAGGACGACCCAGAGTCCGCTGGGAGGACAACATTAGACAATCTTTGAAGGACCGAGGACTAGAATGGAACCAGGCCAGGAGGAAGACAGCCGATTGGATAGTCTGGCGCTCTCTCTTCTAAACCTCTACACCTCACGGTAGAAGGGGAACGACTAAGTAAGTAAGTATGTTCGTACTCTAAACAAAGAAGGAAGATTGCACAGGTGGCAGCAGAATTACAGGATTTATATCCTGGGACTCTGCAGGACAAAGTGGAAGGGCACAGAGGAAGAAGTTGATGACACAAGAAATTGTGCTGTCATCAGGACATGAGGAAGAAAATACCCACCTCAGTGAAGGGGTGGCTTTAATGCTGTCTAAGGAAGCACAGAAAGCAATTATAGAAAGGGAAGCAACAGGACCCAGAATGATAACAGCAACATTCAAAACAGCCAAAAATAAGATCATCATCCAGTGTTGTGTACCAATAAATGACAGAATTTTACACCAGACTTCAAAGTATCATGAATAAAATGAGAAGAAAAGACATCACAGTTCTGATGGGTGACCTAAAATAGGTGCAAAGAGCGGCTTTGAAGAAATCATGGGAAAACTTTGGTCAGGAACAATGAATGAAAATGGGGAACTATTCACAAAACTTCTGTGCTTGACATCAGTTGGCTATAGGAGAAAACATGTTTCCACATAAAAGAATACACAAAGCAACATGGATGTCACCAGATGACAGAACAGAAAATCTGTTTGATCATATATGCATTTTAAAAAAAAAAGTTTAGATCACCATTGAATGATATAAAGGTATGTCGAGGAGCAGATGTGGGGTCTTCTGTACAGTAATCGTAATCAGGTGCACTAGAGGAGAGGTCACAGCAGGTGAGTCTGAAAATACACAAAGCTGATAATATATGCAAGAAATGATAACATTACACTTGAAGAAACACCACTAAAAGATGTAGTCATGCGTATATCTTTGCTGCAATATAGACAAAGCTGGAGGGACAGAAGTCTAGAGGAGCTTTCATTGCAGTGGGAAATATTTGGAGAACAAACAAAATCAAATGCAACACAAAAACCAGAATATTCAATTCAAATATAAAGTCAGTCCAGTCCTATGGTATGGCTCTGAAACATGGAGAAGAACAAAAACAACAACCAAAAAACACTGTCATAATTAGGTGCTTGCATAAGACAGAAGTAGTGAAGTTGGTGACAAGATCATCAATGTGGAACTGATGAGAAGAACTATAGAGTTGCCAGTGGAACAAGAGATGAGAAGACAACACTGGAAATGGATAGGACACACATTGAGGAAAACCTGTTGAAAACCAGGCAATCTTTGATCTGGAAAAATCCCAGGATAAGAGAGAAACCAAGGAACACACGGAGATGAGAACTGGAGACAGACATAAAGGGCATGAAGAAGACATTAAACTGATGGCACGGGACAGGACAGACTTGGCATAAATTTGTTGAAGGCCTGTGCTCCATGGAAAGCTGAAGAGGAGCTTTGATGGCATTGGGAATGATATGGAATCAAGTCCAACACAAACAAATTGTCAAGTCAGTCTCATTGTATGGCTGCGAAATATGGAGAACAACACCCAGAAAGATGCAGTTTCATAAATGGGTGCTTCAGTAGTATACAGGGCTCAAAATATAACAAGGTCAGTAACATTGAACTGATGACAAAAGCCAAGCAAACACCAGTGGAACAAGAGATAAGAAGATGCTGGGCACTGAATAAGCCAGACATTAAGCAGATCAGTTTATAACATTACAAGGCAGTTCCTGTACTGGAATCCTCAGGGTAAGAATTAAAGATTAGAAAACTGCTTGAAGAAGAGAGCTGGAAACAAGACATGAAGGGGATGTAGAAGAATGGATGCCACAGGACAGGAAGCCTTGGCTTGTTTTTGTTGAGAACATGTGCTCCATGGGAACCTTAGTAGCCCCCTTCAGTCATCACTGACTATGGTAATGTGCCCAGAGGTGACAGCTCTCAGCAGTTTTTTGTGTGTGGCCTGGTTGTCCTCTCCAGGGCACGAGCTTGGGGATTGTTATATGCAGTATGTTTCCCCTTTCCACATAGCCAGAAGGCCCAAAGGAACGGCAGTGACCTAACCTAACAGGCATAATGATGGGGACCTAACAGGTAGTAATGATGATGATTATTTTCGATTTAGAAAATGTTTGCATGTGCATGTATTTTCCACCATTGATTTTGTTTTGTAGATTTATTAGATTTTTTTAAGTATTTTTATTTCAGCATGATCTACTTGTAAATGATTATCACTGATATTTTCTTATGTTTTTATTCCTTTCCTCCACTCTTGAATTATTTTTTTTAAATTTTTGTTTAACTCATTTTATCCCAGACTGATTTCAGCCTTACCCAGGCCCCAAAATGGATGCAGTTTTTTTTCTGTGGGTGATCTTTTAAAAACACGCTGCTAACATATATATTAATTCAACAGATTTATATTGTGTATCAGACTTGAGACAACTGGCTGAAAAATATTCCGACATTCAGTAAGCTCTTGTCTCATATTTTTTAATGTTTGTTATGTCTAGTGAAGTGTCAACATATTAAAAAATTTTTACAGAAAATTAAGTTCAATTAAGAACTTGTATGTGCGTATTTCAGCTCTTTAGTCCTCAGCAGTAACAACCCCAGATACTAAGTGTATATCCAGTTGGCAAAAAATCAACAAAGTTTTATCACAAACATATGAACATTTTAATTTTTATTATTTTTTATCTGAAGTAACCTATGCTGTACTCAGGACTTATCCAGTTCTGTCCTGCCCCTTTCATTACCTTATATATTCGAGTATAAGTTGAGAAATTTACTCCCATTTTGGACCTTAAAAAACATACCCCCAATGTAATATATTTGAGTCAAAAGATTAATGAAACTGGTCAAAAAGCAGAAGCTTTACCTGTACTGGAAATCTATTTATAACTTTTAGTCAGATCGACCTATACTCAGGTATGAGGGGAAGTCAGTAAGTAGGTCACAAACTGATATGGGATAGCTGAAAATTGTAGTTGGTAGTAACATCCAGCTTTATGATTACTTTAGGTAGCATATGCTAGGTGTCACATGCGCAGCTCAGATGAAAATGGCGACCGTGCTCGTGGAGTGTACGCCCGAAGAACAATGTGCTGTTGTGCATTTTTTTTTTTTTTTGGGGCAAAGGATATTCATAAGGAAATGTTTCCTGTTTACAGTGAGAAGTGTTTGTTGCGTAAAGCGGTACATAACAGGGCTGATAAAATTTCTCAAGGACACTCAAAAATTGCTGATGAAGACCGACCTGGTTGTCCTCTTCAGATTGCGACAGAAGCATCTGTGCAGCGGGTGGGGGAGATGATTCGAGCTGACAGGTGAGTAACGATAGACAGTGTAGCAACTGCAATTGGGTGTTCTCATGGTTTAGCCTACAGCATAATGCATGATCTTTTGAATTTCCGGAAAGTGTGCTCACGGTGGGTGCCCAGACAACTGACCGAGAAACACAAAATGAACCGAATGGGCCTGTCCTTGCAACATCTCTCTTGGTACGCAGATGAAGAAGAAGACATGCTTAACAAGATTGTTACTGGGGACGAATCATGGGTGCATCACTACCAACCCGAATCAAAGCGTGCTTCAGTGCAATGGAAACATCCTTCTTCACCTTCTGCCAAGAAATTCAAGGTTACGCCATCAGCAGGGAAGGTTGTGCTTACAGTGTTTTGGGATTCTAAAGGAGTGCTGTTAACCCATTTCCAGAAGAAAGGTGAGAATGTGAATGCTTCGGAATGCAATTGGAAGAAAACGTCCAGGCCTACTGAATAGAGGAAAATTGCTCCATCACGACGATGCCAGACCACATACGGCTAGATTAACCCAGGAGAAATTTGAATAACTAGGGTGGCAACTTCTTGAACCTCTTACAGCCCCGAGCGATTTCTACCTGTTTGGTCCACTAAAAACTCACCTTGGCGGCAAACGTTTCGCGGATGACGAAGAGGTTGAAAGTGTGGTGCAAATGTGGCTGAGACATCAGACCAAAGACTTTTACGCTGCAGGTTTTGAGGCACTGATAAAGCGATGGGATAAGTGTATCAATGTTGGTGATTATGTTGAGAAATAAGGGGAAATGTAAGTGTAATAATAAATGGTTTTCAAGTTCGTATCTCATAAATTTTTTTTTTTTAATAGCCATTCGTGACCTATTTACTGACTTGCCCTCATATATAAAGGTATTTTAACACTAAAAATAATTTGTGAAACGTCCACTAAATAAATAATAAAGCTAGTATCAGAAGTACCACTAAAATATTCACATTGAAATCATGTACTGTGGTTGATAAGTTGATAGTTTGTGCCTAAGACTACATTATTTGTAAACAAACTACATAGCAATGTCATCAGCCAATAAAAATACCAAAAAATTACCCTACAGAAAACCTCCTTCATGACCAAATTGAAACACACATTCCAGAGGAAGTGTTTAAATAATTTAAACCAGCTTATGGCCAGGTATTTTCTAAATTTAAGTAAAATTTAACCCACATTATGCCTCAAACCAAGCGGCCCACTGTACATCTTGAGGGAATTTCAGTAAGGTAGCCTGGTGCACCATGCAGCTTGTGGGGTAAATAGAGTTAAATTCATATTTTAAAAAATATCTTTTTATACAGATGCACTTAGATTTCTAGAGTTTGTAGACTTACAGTTTTACCGTACAGTTTTATCATCTTTACTTACTGATGTACGTCTTTTATGTGTGCATATGTTATATCAATGTTATGTGTCATTTAGACTTTGTTAGATGTGATAGACATTAAATGTGCTGCTGACCACTGTTTCCTTCCCATCAGTCAAATACACATTCCACACCTTTCTTGAACAGTTTAATAAGCACTACATCTCACAAACATTTATATTCATAACCCTCCACTCCCAAAGGATTGAAAAAAAAACACACAAATATACAAAAACACACAAATAGCAATACGTCTTACAAAGAGAAAGGAAAAGATCATATGCTCATATAATCATATACTCACTCCCAAAGGAGCATAGGCCTTCAACAAACACATGCCAAGTTCTTTCTACGTTCTCATCATTTTCACCTGTTTCCAGCTCTCTTCTCCATGTGCTTCTTGGTCTACCTCTGCCTCTCTTGCCCTGGGGGTTCCAGAACAAGGACTGCCTTGTAATGCTTTCAACAGGTTTCCTCAGTGAGTGTCCTATCCATCGCCATCGTTGTCTTCTCATCTCTTGTTCCACTGGCACTTGTCTGGTTCTTGTCATCAGTTCCACGTTGGTAACCTTGTCATACCATTTTAATCCTTCTATTTTACGCAAGCACCAATTTATGAAAGTCTGTAGCTTTTTGGTTGTTGTCTTTGTTGTTCTCCGTGTTTCAGAGCCATATAATAGTACTGACTTCACATTTGAGTTGAAGATTCGTGTTGGATCCGATTTCTCTTGATCTTCATATATTTCCCAATGCAATGAAAGCTTCTCTTGCTTTTTGTATTCTTATTTTGATATCACTGTCTGTCCCTCCAACTTTGTCTATATTGCTGCCAAGATATGTGTATGATTCTACATCTTGTATTGGTGTTTCTTCAAGTTCAACCCTGTTACCATTCTTCTTTCTTCTTTGATCCTTAGCCGCTGACCGTCAAAGCAGTCAGTGGCCATCACGCCTGGTGGCGTCTTGTAGGGCAACAACAAATTTATTCCACTTTGCTCGGTCAGTGGCCATCCTCCGTACAGGGCCCCAAGTCTGGTTCATTCTTTGCATATCAGCCTCCACAGTCCTGTGCCAAGTTGTTTTTGGTCGGACTCTCTCTCATTTTCCTTCAGGGGTCCATAGCATAGCTGTTGTGATGGCATCAGGGTCTCTTCTGAGGACATGGCCAACCCAGCTCCAGCGTCTGCCAGCTACGATGGTGTGCATGTCCTCTTGCTTGCTCCGAGTAAGCAGATCTTGGTTGGTGATGGTATTCAGCTGTTATCATTACCTGCATTTATTCTCATTATTTTTGCTTTTCCCTGTGTATTTTCAGACCCAGTTGCTGTGACCTCTCATCGAGTGTTTTCAATTTGTCCTGCATCTGATTACGGTTATGGGACAGAAGAGCCAAGTCATCAGCAAAATCCAAATCATCCAACTGCTTAGTCAGAGTCCACTGGATTCCATTTCTGTTGTGTGTTGTCAATGTTCTCATAACCCAGTCTATTGCTAGTAAGAAAAGAAATGGAGACAAGAGGCATCCCTGTTGCTCTCCAGTTCTTATCCAAAACGGTTCTGTAAGCTGTTCTTCATGAAGATCTCTGCATGTCATGTCTTCATATGTTTTTTTTATTAAATTAATGATCTTCAGGTGAACTCCATAATGCCTCATCAATTTCCAAAGTGATTCTCTATCCACACTGCCAAATGCCTTTTCGTAGTCCACAAATCCAATGTATAGTGGTGAATTCCATTCCAGACTTTGTTCAACTATTATTCTCAAAGTGGCTATCTGGTCTGTACAGGATCTGTTTTGTCGAAAACCTGCTTGTTCATCTCTTAGTTTCTTGTCTATGGACTCTTTTAATCTCTCAAGGATAATCCTATTTAATACTTTTCCTGGCACTGATAGTAACATTATTCCTCTATAATTTGTGCACTCTTGTAAATTTCCCTTCTTAGGCAACTTAACCAGATATCCTTCCTTCCATTCTGCTGGTATCTCTTCCTTTTCCCAGACTTTACCAAGTAATTTATATAACATCTCTGTAGCCGTGTCGATATCTGCTTTGATGGCCTCTGCTGGAATGCCATCAGGTCCAGCCGCTTTTCCATCTCTTAGAAGCTTTATGGCTTTCTTTATTTCTTCCTTCGTTGGTCTTTCACAATTAATTTGTAGTTCTTCTTCTGCTGGTTGGATGTCTGGTGGGTTGCATGGAGTTGGTCTATTGAGAAGTGATAAGGGTGGAATTAGGATGCCGTCAAATTACCACCTCTATCGACACCAGGTATTACAATGCAAGATGTGGGTGTCTTATCTGGTTTAGATTGTTGCGGTGTGTGTGTTGCAGTAGAACAGTTCAGGGTACACCACAGGCAACATGACGTGTAGAGTCATAAAAATGGTAACTTCGCTTTAGGTTTATACCATTTATTGCACGCCACAAAACAGTCATGATACTTATGCTATCATCAGCATAGTATAACGAATGCAGCATTCAAACTCATGTTAACTGACAGTCATGTAGGAGTCAATACTCAATAGTTGTATGGAAAACAAATATCATAGCGAAGCTTGATAAATAATACATATATCTTCTGCAACCGTGGTCAGCTGCAGATCCTTAATGTTCATAGACAATAATAATTATTCCTTCCTGATGCTAGCAGATCAGATGTATACAATACGTCCGTTTACTGTCTGCACGTGAGTAGCATACATGGATTACAGGTCAGCTCGACCTTTATAACCTTCCTAAGTCTAACCATCTGACTTGGACGTGATCTCTGATATAACGAATCCTGGAACACAGACAATAGTCTTGTTGGTCTAGAGCGACCCATAGATATATAACTAGTTCAGGTATAAAGATACCGGTGACTTAATCCTAGTCAAAGTACCTCTCCATTTTGAATCACACAGGCGAGCAAAAAGGCGACAAAATGACGAACCTCTAGATGATAGCCTAAAGTTCGATACAAGAGGAATTACCTTATTTCGGAAAAATCAACCATGAACATATGCCTCCAGGCAGGCTTGAATAATACTGGGAAATAGTCTAGTTAGCTAACTAACTCACAAAGACAATGTATTTCCCTCAGAGAATCACAAGACGCAGTCGCGTCCGCTCGCTAATCAGTCCATTTCTCAACTCCCCGACCTGGGCGGAACAACCAAAAAACCCAAGTCGAGACATGCGCAGAACGACAATCTCTGAGTCGCTGTTCACAATAAGACGATTCTAAGAACATTCGATATAAAAGTCTTACACAGTCGCGCCTTTTATGGACATGAACAGAAGCGTTAAGAAAGGTTTCAAACATCTACAACAGTTGACTGATACTACCAAATAAGGAGATATGGTCACGCTTCGTTCAAGACATTATAGACCGAACGTGTCTCTATACAAGAGGAGGTAAACTCATAAAAATAGCAGTATCGATATTTCGGGTTCTGTCCCTTTGACCATAAAATATATATAACATGCATTTCAGTCAAATAATGATCATACATACGAAAAACGATCATACAAAGACTTTGGAAAAAAGTAATTATTTGTGCGTAACATTACCGCACCCTCCCGGGAAAAAAAAAAATGAAACATTTTTTTTTTTTAAATCCTGGAGCCGGAAAAATCTAGGCTCCTAACGCACGTATGATGCGCGGATATACCTAACAAAATAGCTCAACACTTGGAGCGAAACTGAGATCATATCCCAGGTCCTTAGAGAAAAATTTATCTAAGTATACGCGTATATATCCCAGGAAGGTGCCACCAACACAAACCACAATGCTGGCAACATCATAATAAAAGTCAAATTATTCTCATACCAATATATGAAATCAAATATATTATTATGATATCATACAATGTGTTGCAAATAGCGGTGTAATATATTAATATACCGCACTATTTTATTACATTATGTAATGCATCAGTAACTAATAAGTAATACATACATGTGTTGATCTTCGTTGACATAAAATATTCAATAGAAGAAGATGTGGACATCATCCGCTCCCAATCTAGTACAGGACTTGATATACTCAAAGTTCCACAATGGACACAATCTCGCATCTTCAATGATGTGCTGCGAAAATATCAATAACACAAATCTTAAAGACAACTGGTAAATCTCTCAATACAATCCTGAAAATAATTTATTTAAATGTGGCCGAGTGATCTTTTGGCCCGTATATCACTAACTAAGCCTTCTTAGATAATTACATGGTACAATGTTATAAATTCCCCCTCAAAAAAGTGAGAAAAAAAAAATCTACTAACATGTCATTATAACATTGGACTGTATATCAGGAAATATATATATGACAGAAGAATCATGTGGAATCGTGTGGGCATCTGGACAGAATGTCCGCCATTACATTATCCGAACCACGGATAGCTCGAACCGAGAAATGAAATGGTTGAAGAGCTATGGCATAACGAGTGGATCTCGAGCTCTTCAAGTTTTTGCTCTGAATAGCAGTAAGCGCTTTCTGGTCGGTTTCCACAATGAAATGTGCGCCTAGAAGAAATCTTTGTAACTTCAGAATAGACCATACCATAGCCAATAACTCACGGTCTAAAACCGAGTAATTCTTTTCTGCAGCATTTAATTTCCTAGAGATATACATCACCGGATGCAGAGTATCAGAATACTCCTGCATTAGTGCTGCCCCAATCCCAGTTGACGAGGCGTCACTTCGAAGAACAAAAGTCTTCTCAATAGTAGGTAACCTAAGAATAGGTGGAGATGAAAATAGGTCTTTAACCTGGTCCAATGAGGATTGACATTCTTTTGACCAGCGGATCAAATTAGGCGACCCTTTCTTCAATAAAGTAGAAAGCGGTGCCATAATGGAGGACAGATTCGGAATGAATCGTCCGTAGAATTGGATCAAACCTAATAGACTCCTTACTTGTTTCTTTGTCTTAGGGACCGAAATGTTAAGTATTTTTGAAACATTGTGGTCCTCTGTCTTTAAAAGACCATGACCAACACGATGACCTAGGAAAGAAATCTCACTAAATCCTATAAAGGCTTTAGAGGGTTTTGCAGTCAAGTTATACTCGCGAAGAGTAGACAGTAATTCGTATAAACCCAAATAGTGATCTTCCCAGGAATCACTGAATAGACAGATATCATCTAGATATGCTATGACATCTGTACGATATGCGAGAATTCGCCGCATCATGCGTACGAATGTAGCAGGGGCGTTCATAAGACCAAAAGGCATGAAATTCCATTGGAATAAACCCCTAGGTGTAGAAAAAGCTGTAAAAGGTTTGGCACGTTCAGTTAGCGGGACTTGCCAATAACCTTTAGACAAATCTAGTTTGGTAAAGAATCTAGAATTAGAAAGTTTATTGAGTAGCTCTTCTAATGAAGGCATAGGTTCAGCGTCGAACTTCGTAACTTGGTTCAATTTGCGATAATCTACGCAAATGCGAATGTTATTATCCTTCTTTTGAACAATAACCATAGACGAAGAGTATGCTGAAGTGGATGGTTCAATGATTTCCAAACGTATCATTTCATCCAATTCTTTTTCGACTTGAGACTGGAAATGGATAGGTATTGGATAGGGTCTGACTCTGATAGGATTATGATCAGTTAGCACAATGTCATGTTCAATGACATGTGTGTGTCCCGGGATGTCTGTAAGAACATCCTGAAATGTTTGCAACATCGAAGAAACTTGTCGATGTTCCTCAGCGGAAAGATTTGGAGAAACGGTCACGTTTTTCCAAGATTCCGTAGAATAAAGTGGGACCATAGAAAGAGGAAGATTGACATCAGAAAAAGTAGTTTCCTCATCCTGTATAACTGACAGCGATGAGTATTGACCATGAGGTACTTGAGAATTGTCCGTTGCCTGGAAAATAGGCTGCAAATAGTCTGGTCTTTCATGAAATTCCGTGAGCATATTTATGTGGAAAGTTTTATGCTTTCCATCAATATCGACAACATAGTCGACATCAGAAATTTTGGAGACTATTGCATATGGACCTTTCCATGCAATTAGAAGTCTGTTCTCCCTTGAAGGAAGTAGAATGAGAGCTTTGTCACCTGGACAAAGTTGTCGTAGACATCTCTTCTTATTCGCAAACTGCCTTGCCTTTTCTTTAGCAAATTCGGAAGACGAAGTTGCTAGTCTGCATGCCTCAATGATTTTTTTCCTAAGAGCAATGACGTACTCATAAGAAGACTGAGTCTCATCGCTAATATTATCGGCAGTGATTAGATCGTGAAGTAAAGACATAGGGCCGCGCGGTTGCGCGCCAAAGACAAGTTCAGAAGGGGAAAACCCCGTATGTTCATTGGGGACCTCTCTATACGCAAAGAGAGCCGCGGGTAAGACCCTGTCCCAATCCTGAGGATGATCCTCAGTTATTTTACCCAGTAAAGTTTTTAGAGTCCTATTTAAACGTTCGACCAACCCATTAGACATTGGGTGATAGATACTGCTGAGAGACCTTTTTATATGTAGCATAGACATTACCTGTGACATAGTGTCTGATATAAGTTGAGTGCCATGGTCTGACAATATTTCTCCGGGAAAACCCAAGCGAGAAAATATCAGCCAAAGAGCGTCTGCGATATCAGCAGTTGAGATGCTCTTGAGAGGTATTGCCTCTGGCCAACGTGTGCACATATCGACACATGTAAGAATAAATTGATGCCCTCTAGCCGACTTAATTCTAAAAGGACCGATAATATCTATTGCCATTTTTTGAAAAGGGCGAATTGGAATGTCAGCAGCCTGAATAGGCGCAGCATGTCGTGGTCCTTTAGATTTGACCTCCTGACATACTTTGCAAGAGCGACAGTACATTCGTATGTCCTTGCTCACAAATGGCCAAAAGAAAGCCGCAAGAACTCTCGACTTTGTACGGGAAAAACCCATATGTCCAGCACATTGCGAGTCATGAGCATGTTGCAATATTTGCACCCTCATGCTCTTAGGCACAAGAATTTGTGAATGAGTGGATGTAGTCGAGTCTTGTACCATACGTACAAGTACGCCGTTCTTCATAGAAATCCAAGATTTTCTATTAGTATTTTGATTAGGATCACCTTTTTTTGCTAGAATGAAGAATTTTTGTAACGACGGATCTTCTTCTTGCAATTTGATAAATGAGTCACGTGTAATAGTCAAGTGACTATTTTGTTCATTTACTTCATCATTATTAGTTAATGAAGTTTGAGGTGGATCCAGAGCATGTGCTCTTGTGACCACCGTATTGGTAGCTTCAATGTTTTGCTCTTCCCAAACAGCAATCTGCTGTGGGGTACATTCCCTAACTCCGTGAATACGACCAATAATAAGGTCCGCAATAGGGTTTGGAAGTAGACACGCGTGGACCTCTCCCGTGAAGAAAGGAGTAGCAATATGTATTATGGCAGTAGGATATTTTTCCAACGTGCCACCAAATGTGACACATTTGATGACCTTTCCTGTAGCACAGAATGGATCTACAAGAGATTGCCTAACCCCGACAGTAGTACATCCAGAATCAAACAACACCGAGACTGGATTACTATTTACAAGCCCCTTATGTAATATAAGAGAACCTCTCCCATCATGAGCAACATTAGCAGGAAGAGCGGGCAAAGGATGACCACAGCTTAGAGTACTAATGGTTTTCGGATCAAATAAAGTACTGCATTGGATACATTTATTTGCCCTACCAAAGTCAAAAGATGAGCATCCGATAGCATTATGGTCTTTATCATTATTAACCTGTTTATCTGCTCCCTGAGATTCTTGTTGAACAGAGTTTGTCTGTTGATATCTTTTTCTCTTTGTTGCGATCTACCGCGACCATTATTGCCTCTGCAATTATCATTAAAGTCCCTACTGTAATTTTTATCCTGGTTTGAGTTCCAGTTTCCATAACTGTCATTACCATCTCTATGCTGTTGAGAACCTCTATTATCTTGGTATTGAGGTCTCTGCAAAAAATATTTTCCTCTATACCGATTACCTTTATGAAAATTTCTAAAGTTACCGGGAATAGAATACCGTGTAATATTAGGTTGTCTCCAGTTCTGGGAAGAAGAATCTCCCTGAAATTGATTACCCTGGTTCTGGGCATAATTACGGTTACTCTTTTTATTGAAATTTTGCTGGCTACCCTGAAATCTACGCATAAAATTCGGGCCATAAGGTGCTGCCGAAGCAACTGGCAGACCTTCTTTTACCTTAGAGTTGCTAACGGTTATGTGAGGATGTGCAGTAACATACTGGCTACAGTATTCTTCCATTTCTTTTATATTTTTAGGCTTACGCTCATGAAGAAAAGAAAGAAAAGCTTCATTAACAGAAGACATAACCTTGTCTCTAAGAAGTAAGTCCATGAGGGCTTCAAATGTACTTTCTGTCTTAGAAAGCTCAACCCATCGTAAAAAAGTAAGACGTATGCCTGAGATGAATTCTGAGAATTCAACTCCAGTTTCTGGTAACATGTTTTTAAATTTAAGACGATATCCGTCTTCGTTAAGTTGGTACTTCTTTAACAATGCCGCCCTGACAACCTCATAGTTGTTCTTGTCAGGCACATCTACCATACCCAACAAAGTCAAAGCATCACCTCTAAGTATCTTGGACAGATGATAAACATATAATGTTTTATCTATATTATGCACCTTACATGCACTTTCAAATCTATCTAGATAAAATGTTATATCATCAATTGAAGCATTGAATGCTGGTAAATTAAGCTTGAAATCAACAGCATTAGACTTATTAGCAGATGATACCTTATTAGCATCATTAGCATTACTAGATAACTTCAACTTTTCTAACTCCAAAGCTAAGAGTTTTTCTTCATGTTCCATTTTTTGCTTTTCTCTCATCAGCTTCTCTTTGTAACCTTCTTTCTCAGCCTCAGCCTGTTTTTCTAATCTTTTATTTTCAGCCTCTATTTCAAGTCTCTTATTTTCAGCTTCTTTTTCAAGTCTCTTATTTTCAGCTTCTTTTTCAAGTCTCTTATTTTCAACCTCAGCCTGAAGTCTCTTCTCCTGAGATTCTGCTTCTCTTTTTTGTTTTTCCATTTCCATTTGTAATCTCTTTTCATCTACCTGCATCTGCAGTTTTAAATTTTCAGCATCTATTCTCTTTTGTTCAGTTAGTTCTTTCATTTTCTTTTCCTCCGACTTCAATGCCTTGGCATATTGAACAGTCGCAAATTCTTCTAATTTATCACCTGTCTTCCCAAGGGCTTTACCCTGCTCAATAAAGTACTCAAATGTAGACATGATGTCTAAAATGTGAGTACAGAACCTGAAATAATTAATTATCTTATTTCAATCTTAATAGCAACAAGACTTAATAAAGTGCTTGTATAATTACTATGTTTACTCCAATCTCTGTGGGAAACAAGACTTGACACCAATTTGTATTATCAGTTGTACAATAATATCACAAGTCACCTCTTAATTATCAGTGCACTACCCAAATCAGTGCATAACCATCAGTTATTTATCATAACTGCACTACAATAGTGCATAAGGAAAAAACCACCAGCTAGTTATGATAAGTGCACTATAGATCAATAGTGCATGAGCATATATGTAACAATAGTGAAAGCTAACTATGCAAGAACTATGCAAACAATAACAAGACAATGTAAACAATAACAAAGTCACCAACAATGTAAACAAAACAAAGATCAAAGTCAATGTAAACAATAACAAAGATCAGAGTCAATGTAAACAATAACAAAGATCAACGTCAATGTAAACAATAACAAAGATCAGAGTCAATGTAAACAATAACAAAGATCAAACAATACGAAAACATTCGCATAAGTCAAATAAATAAACAGCGAAACTAAAAAGAATATGATGACAGAATGCGAAGATATGACAAACAAATGACGCTACAGTATATACACAAAAATTTACGTGAAGAACTAAATAATAGAAAAGAGGAGACCTACAAATACAAACAATTGAAATCGAAACTAAAAAACAGAAAGAAAGAGAGAAACAAAAAAAAATATACAAAAAACGAAAATAAAGCACAACTCGTCACAACTAAACAGATATAGCAACGATTGTCGCTAGCAAATTTCACAGTAGGAAATTCGCACAGTCCCTAACGAAAACGCTAACAGTAGAACCTCTGTGACGTGGTATCATCTACTGAAAGACACCGCCCAACCGAGAAAACCCGCAGAAATATAAACATATAAATACAAATCCAAATAACATATAACATGTAAACATATAAAGAGTGCGAAAAATGTGATAGACAGAAGGCTCAGTTAGAACATAAGGGCACAGTTCACAAACAAAACAGGCCACTTAACTTCTATGTATCCACAACGTCAGCACAGTTCAGAACAGGATGTGATCAGCATTCTTAGGACAATGATCCAACGTTGATCCATATCTGCTCTCGTAAACGCCATGACGAAGGAAATGAGCTTCTAACAGGAAACAGCTTCTGACAGGAAACAGCTTCTGAACTTGACCTTCTGAATCTGCAACAGTAATTCTGAGACCGGAACAGTTGTTACGGCACTTGTCCTTCTTCTCAACAGATCAGGAAATCCATTCGCTCGGTACTTGTCCTTCTATTTGTAGACAAACTTCAATACCGCCGAGCAGCGCCGGGTAGTTTCAAAATATCAACAACTGTCAGTACTGCTGCGTCTTTCAAAAAAAATTTCATCAAAGGTGATGAATAGCAACTGCAATGTTGTCTTGTAGTCTGCTGATGATGTCTGGGTTTGTTGACCCCCTTGAGAGTTGGTACCAGAATAAACCAACTATTGGCCACCATGAATTGATAAGGGTGGAATTAGGATGCCGTCAAATTACCACCTCTATCGACACCAGGTATTACAATGCAAGATGTGGGTGTCTTATCTGGTTTAGATTGTTGCGGTGTGTGTGTTGCAGTAGAACAGTTCAGGGTACACCACAGGCAACATGACGTGTAGAGTCATAAAAATGGTAACTTCGCTTTAGGTTTATACCATTTATTGCACGCCACAAAACAGTCATGATACTTATGTTATCATCGGCATAGTACAACGAATGCAGCATTCAAACTCATGTTAACTGACAGTCATGTAGAAGTCAATACTCAATAGTTGTATGGAAAACAAATATCATAGCGAAGCTTGATAAATAATACATATAACTTCTGCAACCGTGGTCAGCTGCAGATCCTTAATGTTCATAGACAATAATAATTATTCCTTCCTGATGCTAGCAGATCAGATGTATACAATACGTCCGTTTACTGTCTGCACGTGAGTAGCATACATGGATTACAGGTCAGCTCGACCTTTATAACCTTCCTAAGTCTAACCATCTGACTTGGACGTGATCTCTGATATAACGAATCCTGGAACACAGACAATAGTCTTGTTGGTCTAGAGCGACCCATAGATATATAACTAGTTCAGGTATAAAGATACCGGTGACTTAATCCTAGTCAAAGTACCTCTCCATTTTGAATCACACAGGCGAGCAAAAAGGCGACAAAATGACGAACCTCTAGATGATAGCCTAAAGTTCGATACAAGAGGAATTACCTTATTTCGGAAAATCAACCATGAACATATGCCTCCAGGCAGGCTTGAATAATACGGGGAAATAGTCTAGTTAGCTAACTAACTCACAAAGACAATGTATTTCCCTCAGAGAATCACAAGACGCTTTTTTTTTTTTTTTTTTTTTTTTTTTTTTTTTTTTTTTTTTTTTAAATACCTTTATTCAGGTCGATATAACAATGTTATTTACAAATGTTTTACAAATATCACATGATAATGAAACACCCCCCTCTCCCCCCCCTCCCCCCCCCCCCTTACGCAAAAACAAAAAAAAAAAAAAAAAAAAAAAAAAAAAACCCCCCCCCCCCCCCCCCCCCCCCCCCCCCCCCCACCCTTCTCTCCCCCAATCTAACATTGCAACAAGTCAATAGCAAAACAATATACCAAATATATAAAAATATCACCTAACGAAGATAAAACCCCCCCCCCCCCCCAATATATTACAAGTCAATATACGAAAACAGTTGAACATGGATGATGAAATGATTAATGGTACATCAACAAAGGGGTGGTGACCCCCTACCATGGAATGATTAATGAGGACATATGTTACGGAGTATTTACATTGCATGATGTTTATAGACACAACGTATTTACAAAGCTACTTGCTTTGTGTAACGACCGAAGGGTCAAAAAAAGGTTATTACATATTTATTTGTACAACAACAAAAGAGTTTCAAATCTGTTCTGTTATGTTTTGTGTCATGCGTTCGTATATTTGTGTAAATATTGTACTATCATAATGTCCATTGTCGTATACCGCTCTGTTCCTACATGTCCATACAAGGTACCTAAAGTCAGCTAACAATGTCAGTAGCTTGAGTTCTATTCGTCTCGTCATTTGTGGCAACGTGTTCATCGTGACTGCTCTATATAAATTAAGTGTCTGTTGTGAGTGTGGGGCTATTATTTTCCTTAACTTGTTTAAAGTGGGGGCCACTGTATTACATGTGTAAAACAAGTGGTCTTCTGTCTCTGTAATGTTGTCACTGCATAATTTACATTTGGGTGCCGGTTTGTTTGCTTTTGATAGTGATTTGTTTGAAATCGGTGTTAAACTATGTAGTAGTCTGAAGGTGACTTCTTTTGCTTGTGGTTTAATGTTTATTGCGTGAATGTTTGTAAAACTCTGTGTGTAATCAGTTATAAAGAGGTTGTACCCTCTTCGTGTGTTTATAGGTGCTTCCTGTGTTGCAACTAGAAGTTTGTATATAAGTTTGGTGTCTTGTTTTATTAAGTGTTTGTTCCCCTCTAAATTTTTCAGACATATTGCATAAAAAGGAGGTGGTGTCCCAAAAAAATGGGGTTGATTATTATTTAATTTACAAAAACTTGATAGCCTTAACCCAATATAATAGTGTGCCAGCGGGTATAGACCCGGGCTCTTTATTACTTCCCCTATATATTTAATTCTTAAAGCTTTAATTTTAGTGTTGATGTCTTGTAAGGCTATCCCCCCTTTATTTTTAGGTTGTATTAACGTAGTGTGTTTAATACTGTGCCAAGTGTTCCTAAAAATAAAGGCCCTAATTAGTTTATTTATTTCCTTTATAATCTTTTTAGGTACCATCTGTACGTTTGCTATGTATATTATTTGTGGCATAATAAAACAATTAACTATAATACTTCTTCCGAAAATGGTAGCCGTTTTATATTTGTAAATTTCTAACATATTTTGGATTTTCTCTATCAATTTTGTCCATGTTTCTTTATTGGGGTCTTGAGGATTAAAAGAGAAGTTAATTCCGTAAATTTTAATTTTATTCACTACCGTTAATTGAAAAGGGAAATCTGACCTATTACCCCATTTACCTATTCCCATTATGCTAGATTTTTGAATATTTAGTTTGGATTCGCTAGCGCGTCCAAACTCCGTGAAAACCTCTAAGATATTTTTAATAGAATCCTTTGTTGTTGGAAGGAATATCGTATCATCGGCGTAGGCCAACAATTTTCTTTCCCCTGCACCGGGGACAAAAGTCCCCGTGATATTTGTGTCTTGTCTTATTCTTTCCAACACAGGTTCTAACGTTATTACATATAACAAGGGCGACAGAGGGCAACCTTGTCTAACACTTCGCGTTAATTTGAATGTTTCAGTTAAACTGTGATTAATCAATATTTTACTTTCAGGTTTTTTATATAGGATTTTTATCCATGATCTAAAGTATTTCCCTATATTATTAGCTTTAAGACATTTATGTAGGAAGGCATGTGATACTCTATCAAATGCCTTTTCCTGGTCTAAAGATAATATGGCACTCTGGCACTGTCTATCATGTGTGTATGTAATCAGGTCTCTAATG
Source organism: Oreohelix idahoensis (assembly GCA_024509875.1). Taxonomy (NCBI): domain Eukaryota; kingdom Metazoa; phylum Mollusca; class Gastropoda; order Stylommatophora; family Oreohelicidae; genus Oreohelix; species Oreohelix idahoensis. The sequence continues at coordinate 101,293 of JAMPIV010016930.1, forward strand.
AAATGTGTGTGTCTGCTAATGTTTCTACCATGCACACTAGATTGTTGATCTGAATGTATTATTGCGTGCATTTGTGGCTTAAGCTTCAGAGTTAATGCCTTGGCTAGAATTTTATAATCAACATTTAAAAGGGAGATAGGCCTAAAATTCTTAATTGACTTTTTGTCATTACTGTCTTTAGGGATCAGGGTAATATATGACTGATTTAAACTATCCGGGAGTTCCCCTTTTTGAAAAGCCTCTTCGAACACTTTAATTAAGATAGGGCCTAAACATGGGAAGAAAAACCTGTAAAATTCTGCTGTTAGCCCATCAGGCCCAGGTGCTTTATCTTTTTGAAAAGTACTAAGTGCCCCTTGCAAATTATCTAAAGTTAGGGGTTGGTCTAGTCTTTCACTTTCCTCATCACTTAAGCGTTTTGTGTATTGTAGAAACTTGTGTTGTATATTTGCGTCAGTTTCTTCCCTAGTATATAGTTTTTTGTAGTATTGGAAGAAAGCGTGACTAATGTTGGTGTTATCTGTTTGTTGCTGTCCGTTCATATCTGTTATTTCATGAATCTGTCTACTGCGTTGGATGTTTTGCTCTACTGCTAAATATTGCCTACTAGGGATTTCCTGCGTTATAGCGTGTAATTTTGTCCTAAGTAATGCTCCCTGGTAGGTATACTGTCTATATTGATCTAAACACTCTTCTAAAATTTGGATGTGAGGGTTCGTGTTGTCTAAACTTTTGGTTAAACTAATTGCTTCTTCTAAAATCCCCTCCTCTTTTTTAAACTTCTTGTGAATAAGTGTAGCCAAAATCTGCGTTCTATCTCTAATTGTGTTTTTTAACATATCCCAATATTGTGCAATGTTATTATTGGGAATGTCTTGTGCGTAACCTTGTATCAATTGTGTTATTTGTTCTGTGTAGTAAGTGTTTTTAAGTAGGCTGTTGTTAAATTTCCAATGTGGGGATCTCTTTACTTGTTTATGCGTGTGTCCCGTACTTAAAGATGTATAAACTGCGTGATGATCTGTGAATTTAAGAGTGTTTTTTATATGGTATATTTTGTGTATGTTATAGTCACTAGTGATGTAAATTCTATCTAATCTTGAAGCTAGTCTAAAATGTGGGTTCGCCTTGTCATAATATGTAAAGATTCGTTTGTTTGGTTCTACTTTTCTGTATATGTCTGAAAGGTCATGTTCATCTAACATAGCCTGAACTTGTCGTACAAGTAAAGACTTTTCTCGTGTCTGCGCTCTCGTGAAGCCTCCAGACCGGTCAAGGTCGGATAGAATACAATTAAAATCCCCCCCTAAAATTTTTTTTGTCCCCTTATAATTTTCCGTTAGGATGTCGTGTAAACCTTCATAAAACTTAAGTCTGTCAATTTTCGTCGCTGGGCCGTAAATATTAATGAGTGTGTGTGTGTCATGTTTGTTGTGCTTGTTTTGTATTTGAATTATAACAATTCTGCCACACTTGTCTGTTCTATAATGTACTGTCTCCCAATCTTCATTGATTTGTAGAGTGGCTACACCGCTACCATGACTGGTGCCCAAGGCGAACCAGCCATGTTTAAGTCCTAACCTAGATACCATCTGACCGGCATGATAGTCAGAAAAAATTCCCGTTTGTTGCAAAAACAGAAAATCAGGTTTATCTCTTTTAATAAGTTTGATTACATGGTCCAGCTTATTTCTCAAACCGTTGATGTTGAGAGATATTATCACTAGACTGCATGTCGGAGTGGTAGGCTGAGGTTGGCCACTCCCTATAACCTGTCTACATGGCAAAGTGGCAGAGTGGCCACTTGCCATATCTACACTATTTGACAAAACGGGGCCTTGCGAACCGTCTGTCTTTTTTGGGTTACAAAGCTGAGCAGTGTTCTGAGGCTGGCTACTCGCTACAGGTGGGTTACTCAATAAAACGCTAGTTGGTAATTTATCATAAGTTTTAAAGACTGTAGTGGGCAAAGTGATAATCCGGTCATTTATTGCACATGGTTTGCACAGCATAGCGGTGCCTTTCGGCTGACCGCTTTCTGTCGTAACTAGGTCACTCGACACATTCATGTTTGCATTTCTTGTCGAGGGGGTGCATAGGGGCTGACCTGTTGACCTAGTTACATGACTAATTGACGGAATAGTGACCTGGGGCTGACTATCCGTTCCGCACTGATAATTTAGGCTGGACGCAGATGAAACTGCATCGCCTAACATTTCCACCCCAGTAAGGGGGGGGAGGAGTTGACTGTTTAAATGAAACTGTGCGCATGTTAAAGTGTGTGTATTGTGGACAAGCTAACTATCAAAAAACTATTTACATAAACACTATTTACATAAACACAACTCTTAATAATACATTTTAACACCACTCTTAAACTATGGGTGTTGGCACACTTTACTGTAATAAGATACATTTTTATTTTTATGGACAGTTTCACTTGGGTCCACTTGAGGGGGCACATCTTCCCACGCACTGGTAGTCTATCTTTCAAGCTTCTAACAGGCTCAAAGGGGAGGGTAGCTTCGGGGTGCAGCTCAGGCGTGCCTTCACCTGCACCATTCGTCCTCACTCGTCTCACCTGCTTGAAGTCTGGAAGTAACTTCTTGCACTGGGCCCCAGTGCCGGGAAGAAAGACTTGTAGGTGTAGGCTCATTAGTCACTCACATCTTCAAACTCTTGCCCATCTATGTACAGGGTGGTCATCGACTCCATGGCCTCGTCTTCAGTCATGGTCGCCCAGTTACCGTTTATACTGTCTTGTGTTAGAAGTGCCCCTGGCACTTCCGGATCCGATCTAAAGGCCCCCGACACAAATGACTGAGTTGGTGATTTGTCAGGGCTATTTGGCTGGGATCTTCGTTCGTCAACAACAGGTGTCAACGCTGCCTCCTCATGACAGGACTCTTCTGCAGTCACCTTGGGTGATGGGGGGAGATCCTCTTTGCTCGGTGAGCGCTTGCTTGGAGAAGTACTATTATTTCGTTTCACCTCTTTGGGTTTAACAGGCCCTGTTGTCTGGCGCAAAAGTCTTTTCCTATTCTTCTCTCCCTTCCTAGAGAGCACATCTATAAAGTCAACTTCCTTACTTGTATCTGCTTCAGGGCTCTCTGCAGTGTGGCACTCAAGTGCATCGCTCTCTGACGCGAGGAACTCACTCCTCCTGTTCTGCTCAGCCGGCGTTTTGTTCCCGACTGCCTCTTCTTCTTTGGTCTGTTTGGCCTTAGTTGGGGCCGCCCGCCTTCTTGGGCACTGGCTAACCCAGTGTGTGTCCAGTCCGCAAATAGTGCATTGGGTTCGTCTACCGGGTAGAGACACCCATACCTTCAGTATTTTATCTTCTGCGGCCTTAAGGTGCACAAAGTGCGGTATTTGATGTTCTGTTGGCCGGTATAAAAAGAGCCATTTATCCTGGGCATTTTTTATTCTGCTCACCTCCACATCTTTGTCGCCCGACACTTCGGCCGCTATTCTCCTCACCGCTTCTGGCTTTATAGTGGGGGGCATCCAGTTCAGTGTCCCTTTGGACTTCTCTTTATCCAGATGCTCTATATAGATGCTCATCTGGGGGTTGGTCCACTCGAACCTCTTGCCATGCAGGCCTTGGTAATGTTTTATTTGTGCCGCCGCTGTCAGAGTGGCGTACCATCTGTAGGGCCCCTCAAAACGATACAAGGTGGCTATGCCACTCATTCCGACGCCAGCCGGTCCTGCCATAATACTAGATATCAGGGAGTAAGATGCCCTGTTGGCCTGCGGCCCAGTAATGGTAATAACCAGTGTTCCTGGCCTATGGAGCATACCTCCTTCTAGATCTTCTTCTGCATTGATCATGATCACAGGCACAAAAGGTGCGGACATTCTTATATCTCTTTTCTTGGTACTGAAACCAAATTAAGCACGAAAAAAAAAGTCACAAAGGCTAGCTTAAGCCGAAGCCTAAACTAAACCACCACAAAAGTCCAGAAAAAAACACCAAAGTCCGAGAAAGAAAATCACAAGACGCAGTCGCGTCCGCTCGCTAATCAGTCCATTTCTCAACTCCCCGACCTGGGCGGAACAACCAAAAAAACCAAGTCGAGACATGCGCAGAACGACAATCTCTGAGTCGCTGTTCACAATAAGACGATTCTAAGAACATTCGAGATAAAAGTCTTACACAGTCGCGCCTTTTATGGACATGAACAGAAGCGTTAAGAAAGGTTTCAAACATCTACAACAGTTGACTGATACTACCAAATAAGGAGATATGGTCACGCTTCGTTCAAGACATTATAGACCGAACGTGTCTCTATACAAGAGGAGGTAAACTCATAAAAATAGCAGTATCGATATTTCGGGTTCTGTCCCTTTGACCATAAAATATATATAACATGCATTTCAGTCAAATAATGATCATACATACGAAAAACGATCATACAAAGACTTTGGAAAAAAGTAATTATTTGTGCGTAACAAGAAGGTCCTCAAAATATTTCGTCCACCTCTTCATTTGCTCTTGTATATTGCTGAGCAGTTTTCCATTCTTGTCTTTTATGAGGCAACTTGTTTGCTTGTATTTCCCTGTTAGCTTTATGCTGTTATACAGTTCTCTCATATTTCCTTTGGCTGCCGCCTCTTCTGCCTCTCTTGCCAACTCCTCAATATACTTCCTTTTGTCTCTTTTGATACTTCTTTGTTTGCTTCTGTGTACACTTCTTGAGCTTTGGCTTTGGAACTTCTGGTTTTACTTGTGTTTAAATCTGCTTTCTTGTTTTTTCTGTCTTTTATCTTATTGATGGTTTCTGTTGTTATCCATGCTTTTTGTTGTCTTTCCCTTTTCCCCAGTATTTCTTCACGTCTCATTCCATACAGTTTTGATTTGCTGCCAATAGTCTTCTGTATTCACTACATCTTCTAGCTGTTGGAGCACTTGGAATTTGTTGGATATTATGACCGCAAATTTGTTTCTTGATTTCTTAGATGCCCAACATTAGATTGTTGTCTATAACTTTCCATTGTTGCATATCTCTTGAGTTTTATTTTTACTTTGGCTATCAGAATGTGGTGATCTGATGCCACATCTGCTCCTCTATATACCTTTACATCCTGCAATGATGATCTAAACTTCTTGTTTATGCATATATGATCAACCTGATTTTCTGTTCTATGGTCTGGTGATATCCATGTTGCCTTGTGTATTCTCTTATGTGGAAACATGCTTCCTCCTATAGCCAGTTGATTTGAAGCACAGAAGTTTGAGAATAGTTCCCCATTTTCATTCATTATTCCTAGCCCATGTTTTCCCATGACTTCTTCAAAGCCGGTGTTGACTGTACCTGTCTTTGCATTCATGTCACCCATCAAAATTGTGATGTCTCTTCTTTTTACTTTTTCCATAATTTCCTGCAGTCTAGTATGAAATGCTTATTTCACAGACTCTTCTTTGTCATTAGTTGGTGCATAACATTGAATGACATTTATTTTAAGCTGTTTTAAAAGTAGCTGTTATTATTCTAGATCCAACGGCTTCCCATTCAGTGAGTGCTTTCTGTGCTTCTTTAGATAACATAAGAGCTATCCCTTCACTGTGGTGTGAACTTTTGTCTTCATGTCCCAAGGACACTTGTGCCACTTTCCGTTGTTCGTTTAATGTCTGAACATTCCAGGTGTCAAATCTGGAGGTTCTCCTAGAAAAAGAAAGTTAGTCAGTAACACAGACTACTTTCGGCTTTCTCTGTGTTGCATCATACACCTCCCTGTGAGAGGACCTTCCCCTGTCTTGGATGGCTGTGTTTTATTTTCCTTAATTGACTTGTGCATGTTTGTTGAAGTTTTTTGTGGTTTAAATTTTTTACAGGATGGGGTAACCAGCCCCATTCCCAACCCTCCTGAGTTGCTTTCTATGACATGCGTGGTAGGGAACAGTGTTACTATTCTTTGCTTCCCTTTCGGGCCCCGGTAACACACGGGTGAAAAATTTATATACATATATGATATTTGAGCATTGTAGCAAGACAAACTAATAGAGATGAGAAACTTTATAGCAGAAAGACATTTGATCATCACACTTGAGACAAGTGTTTCGGTACTTTAGCTGCTGCAATACAGAAAGAAAAAGATGTAAGACCCAAACTGAAATGTAAAAATACAACTCTTGAATTTAACTGAGTTATCTTGTCTCTGAAATTCAGATTCTGTAGTTTCACTCTGTGTACAAACAATTATTTTTTAAGAGACACTTTTATTAATATAAATAAATACTTTAATATGTAAAATTTATACACGAGCAATAGATACTGGGAGAAAAAAATGGTACACTTGGCATTGAAGGAATGTTGATGCACAAACAAATAGTAAATAAAACAGTACAACAGTTCTAACCAGCAAATACTGACATAATCAAACATTTAGAACAATCACAGCTACCACATTTTTAAAGTAAATGCTACATATAAGGATAATTTTATGTCACATATAGAATACATCTACAGAGTTTAAAATAGTATATGCCAGCTGTTAAGTTGAAGTTATCATGTTATGGATTATGGACAGTTATAACACTGATGCTTGTCATAAAACAGATATGGCCTTTCCTAGGTTTATAATTGAAGTGCAGCAGTTGTATGTCTGAAGTCTATACATCTTTTATATTATGTTACAAAACTTGGTTAAGAGCTGTGTCATGATAATGTTTACTGTTTGTGGCAACGTAGTGTCTAAAATAAAGACAAAGATAATTTAGATAAGGCAAAGGTATGGGGAAATAATGCCAAAATAAAATATGTTTATTCTTGAACATTTGTTTTTAAAAAAAATTGTTTCTTCTCTGCTGTGGAAAAATGTGTGATTGTGAAAGGTGAAAATGGATGAAATTTAAATAAACATACCTTATACCATGTTTGTGCAACTTTGTGCCTTAGATATATGCAAAACCTTTACATTGTCTGAACAGCAATAAACATGTTTACTCCAGTTTAATTAACTGAAGTCTTACATCTTCACAATCTTTTATTATGTCGCATGTTGAACGTATAACTATTAGAAGAGTCAACATGTACAAAGAGAGGAACAAATTTAACTTTCATACAGCCATAACCACACTAATGTCTTAAAGCAGCTATTATTGAAATTACAGAAAATAAATTACATTACTACTTTGTAATATAGCTATTTGAGCACTTGAGTCTTTTTTTTTCTTCATTCACCTTTGTGAATACTGACCAGTTCTCTCTTTAGTTCTATTTCTGTGCAATCAAATTTCTTTGTGGGACTCGTGTTCTGCATTTTGTTTTCTGTACATATTGTTGGTGCCTTTCAATTGCTGTTTCCTAACTGTCTCCTTGTGTGAGCAGATAAGACCAAATCTATTCCTTGTTTTAAACAATGCTATGAACAAGACATATACTTTGACAACTGTTAACGGGATAGGAAGGTGTTCTTGCAAGAACACCATCACCATCATTTCCCTTTTTACTCCTTGTGGAGCATGGTACCACCACTGTAGCTAGCCTCTTTGAAGGAATCCTGCACTAAAGAATTCTTGTCCTCTCCCAGCAGGCGTCTCTGTAGCAGTTTGTTTGATATGAGGGTTGCCAGCCCCAGGCACAAGTTCATATTAGTTGCCTTTTTATATGACGTGTGGTCAGAGGCCTTCCAGAATATTATACAATGAGCAAGAAACATTGTCCGCAGGCCAGAAAGTTTACAAATTATGATTTCATACATACAAAATGCTAATGTTGACAAAAGAGGGGAGAAAAAAGGATTATTGTACACTCTCATTAACGGTACTGCTAACAAGTACAGTGAAATGATTTAGATCAAAAAGATGTGTCATTAAAAAAAAATTCACTAAAACTTTAGAAGGTCACTTATCTGGAAACTGTTTAACTGCATATGTTTTAAACTCAAAATTTAACTTCAGATCATCCCTACATCACATCACATCAAAAATGTGACGGCATGAGTATCGCAAATCATCCCTTCATCAAATCACACAAAAAATGTGATGGCATGAGCATCCCTACATCACATCACACCAAAAACACCACCGTCCTTTTCAGGGCGAACGAGGAAGAAGAAGACACCAAAAATGTGACGGCATGATCATCCCTACTCATCACATCACACCAAAAATGTGACGGCATGAGCATCTTTTTCATCATCATCACCATTTTCTTTTGTGCTCCTTACAGAGCTTGTAGCCATCACCACAACTGGTTGGTCCCCTTGTAGGACGTTTTTGTAGCAGTGGTTTCTGCGACATTATGTTGAAGTCTGCACCATGCACAACCTCATATTAGTCACCTAGCATTACCTACCTGGGGGTGCAGTATTCTTTATTTGTCTTTTCAGTGTCTTCCAGGAACTACATGGGGCAATGATCATCTTAGTCTGGGCAATTTCTTTAAACAACCATATGGTTGTCCAGCTGCAGCTGTAAACTGCTGAATTTTGTAGATGAGTGTCCTTCATGTGCAGTCTGATTTTGTTATTTTGGGGAAGAAAAAAAATATGTGCATATAATACTCTCAAAATACAGTCAGCTGACATCAAAGGAGCGAGAATAAAGAGGGGGATTTCATGGATGGCGCAAGCGGAGGAGACTATTAGACAGATGACCCCAGTTGAAAATATATTCAAGGGCGAAGAGTGGAGTAAGTCAGATGAGTGCTGGATGAACTACCTGCAAGTCATCATCAGCCTTGGTAGAGAATGCAGAACTTGGGCCAATGGAAGAGCAGAACTGGAAGTTGATCAGCTTCTAAATGATAATGCTGGGGATGATGATGCCATTGTGTACACTGAGGGTCTGTAATCTGTGGTAATAAATCAGAATAGGGCTTCTCTGCTAGCTTAAAGGGCAGAACCGTCACGGAACATAGCAGGGCTTACATGATAACAACCTCCAGCATGAGAATGGAGATAGAGGCAGTTAATGCTGCCTTAAGATGGCTGTCTGAGACTTTATTAACAAAGGCAGTTATTGTATCAGACTCACAATCCATGCTTCGACATGAATGGGAAAACCTCCATAGAAGCATCCAATCTTCAAGAACTGATATGGATCTACTGTCCTGGTCATGCCAGGGTACGTGGCAATGAAAGAGCTGACAGACTAGCTTCAAGAGCACCCATAAAAGGTGCATTGGCCATGGATAAGGAAGAAATACTTGAGGGCGATTCATGTTTGTCTATTAGAAAATCACTGCAATCAATGAATCATCAAGGCTAAGATGGCTGGAATTCGGCATCAAACGTAGGACCAACAGGGATGGACGTATGAGAGGACGTGTATACAACCAGTGCGAAACAGGAACAATTAGCATTCATACCCTTCAACCTTTGCTGCGGGAGATTGAGCACCTATGGGTTTGCCCAGGGTGCAATGACGTCAATTGTGATTAACAAAAACAAAATACAATCATCATTATTTTCATTTGTACATCTTGTAGAGCCATTACTACAACTGGTCCTCATGTAGGAAGCCTACACCATACATTGACATGCTCTAACAGCAGTGGTTTCTGGGTAATTTACTTTACGCCATGAGATTGCCAGCCTCATGCACACATCCTCATATTAGCCACCTTGTACGACATACCTGTGGGTGCAATATTTCTATTATCTCTTTCTCTCTTCACAGATCCTGAGTAACTACACAAGAAAATGAATTGTAGTGAACATATCAGTGGGAAAAGGGGCTTCTTATGGTCTGGAAAATATTTTAGTTCATAAAGGTTGTCAAAAACTCAAAAGCTGCGGTCACATTCAAATGCTACAACTACATGTCTGACAGAAAAACAAAAAAATGACTTCTCTATTCCAGTATGGCATAGTTTTGTTTGACACAGATACAACATCATGTTCAGAGCTGGAAGTCTCATGCTTTCTCTAATTTCACCCATGACCCTTTCCTCTTATATTGGTGTCCCCAGTTTTTAAACACCTACATTAGTATATAATGTTAAGTTAACTTGGTGTTTCCCATTTGTTTTGATAAAAATCCACAGCGCTTGAAAACAAAATGTTAACATTTATAACACTGGTGTAGTACAAGTTGGAACTGTTTGCAGTACTGCACCGCATCTTGTAATATAAATCAGTTCAATGTAAACAGTCTCGACCAGTGTTAACGTTTGAAGCACTCTGTAGATTATTCTGCCCTGTGACATTCCAGGGGTCTGTGAGGAGACAAAAAATAGAATAGGACTACCACTCCCATAGGCATGTCAAACAAGACAACTAGTACGTGCTTGTGCACTGGGCTGACAAAGCTCATCATGTCAAACAAGGCAACTAGTGTGAGCTTGTGCACTGGGCTGACAAAGCTTATCATGTCAAACAAGGCAACTAGTGTGAGCTTGTGCACTGGGCTGACAAAGCTCATCATGTCAAACAAGGCAACTAGTATGAGCTTGTGCACTGGGCTGACAAAGCTCATCATGTAAAATAAATTGCCACACAAAACCAGTGCTACAAGATCATGTGACTGGTGCAGGCTTCATTTGTGGGGTAAATGTGCCAGATAAACTTTCTCTGTTCACAGTTTTCTAATTGTTGGGGTAAATGTGGCAAATAAACTTTCTGTGTTCAGGTTTCTAATTGTTGACTTGTACTATTCCCTCTGGCAAGTTTATGTCTCAGAGACCTGCGAGCATCATGGGAACATTAGAGTGTTGTTACGGGCAACAGAGTTTGCTGAAACATGCTGTCATAGCAAGGAGCCTATTTTGTCAGGTCTGTCTGATCATCGAAGTAATTTGTAAAAAGATTTGTAGAACAATCTAACTGCACTTCTCATAAACTGAGATTACAGTACAAGGTAGACCTGCCATAGGGGAGTGAAGTGTTAGAGACTTCACTACACTAGGTCCAGCTTTATGAGGTGGGGGTGACCAGTTCCCTTCCTTGCTGCCTTTGGCTCTCTTAACTCAACAGCAGTTTCAGATACCCATTTACAGTTGGGTAGACTGAAGCAAGGCACTTTTAAATGTTGATCCCAGACCTTCATAATTTTGGCAGCTGAGAGGCAAGGGCTATAACTGCTTAGCCAATTGGATACTTTGAGAGATTTCAGTAGGTTCTTTAAAATTGGGATCAGGGAATGGCTAAATATATAAAACAGCATGGTGCTGGAAAAAAGTTCAGCAGTTTTGTAGCTGCCATGTTGTGATTACAGCTGACTGATGTATAAAATGTTACAGTTATACAAGACATACTCAAGACCCTACTGCTGTATAAAATTTTTGTTATACAAGGCATACTCAAGACCCTATTGATGTATACAATTTTACAGTTATACAAGACATACTCAAGACCCTATTGATGTATACAATTTTACAGTTATACAAGACATACTCAAGTCCCTATTGATGTATACAATTTTACAGTTATACAAGACATACTCAAGACCCTATTGATGTATACAATTTTACAGTTATACAAGACATACTCAAGACCCTATTGATGCATACAATTTTACAGTTATACAAGACATACTCAAGACCCTATTGATGTATACAATTTTACAGTTATACAAGACATACTCAAGACCCTATTGATGTATACAATTTTACAGTTATACAAGACATACTCAAGACCCTATTGATGTATACAATTTTATAGTTATACAAGACATACTCAAGACCCTACTGATGTATACAATTTTACAGTTATACAAGACATACTCAAGACCCCACTGATCATCATTTTCTTCTTTTTTTTAGCTCCCTAAGGAGCATGGAGACACAACTGCAGGTCTCTCCCTTGCAGGAGGCCTGCACAAAGCATTCATACACTCTCGCAGTAGTGTTTTCAGTAGCAAGTCATTTTACATGATGAGGTTGCCAGTTTACAAAAGTTGTTGTTGTTGTTGAAATAACAGTTACACAAGGCGTACTCAATACTCCACTGTTACTTTGTTTAAATATCAAGAAAGTACCTTCTCCTCACTACTGGTAATGCTAAAGATGAAATAAACATTGTGGCACTGAAGGGAAAAAAGGAAGTTTAAAAAAAACAAACTTAGTCTACATACATGCTGTCCATGTAAATAGTAAAACAAACTTAGTCTATATGCTGTCCATGTAAATAGTAAAACAAACTTAGTCTATATGCTGTCCGTGTAAATAGTAAAACAAACTTAGTCTATATGCTGTCCATGTAAATAGTAAAACAAACCAGTCAAATAAAAACATGTGAGCCAAGCCACAGACGTCAAGAATAAAAACTAAAGATAAAACAACAACAGCAGAACATCAAACATTGAAGTAATGTATGTCCGTAAAGGTAGCATTATAACATATACTGCCAGTATGGGGTTCATTTGTGATTCCTGTCGCCATTGTATTTATCGCTTCTCCGTATCTTTTGCCAATAGTGTCATATCAGGGCTTGTTTTGTTATTCTATTTTCTGCTTTTGATTTTTGTTGAATGTTGAATTGTCATTATATTTTTTTGGTGTTTGTATTTTCCTTGCTTTATTATTGCTCTTCACCTGTGTTGTTCTATTGCATATATATAATTATATACACATTACGTCTTGTGTAGTGTCAATAGTATATTTCTTTAACCTGTCTATATTTCTTGTCCTTGTTGTTTATTTGTAACTGTCGCTGATGAAGGGTCAAACCCGAAACGTCCTGTGTTTCTTGTGTACTATTAATTTGTAAAACTGATCTAATACCTTTTTATTTGTTTATTTATATTTATTCAGTATTGGGAAATGGAGTGTTAGAGACTTCACTTACATGAAGTCTCTACTTAATAAGGTGGGGGTGACAAGTTCCCTTCCTCGCTGCTTTTGCCTTTCCTAACTCATGAGCAGAGTATGGTAGCCATTTTCACAGTTAGGTAGACTGGAATGTTAAGACTTGGCTTTGAAGCACAATACAAATACAATAAAATGACAAACATACCATAGTACACAACTGAAAAAATGGTTCTATGGCTGTGTGGTGAAGTGGGATGTTATAAATATTTATAGGGGACTTAGTGTACTGACTGAGATCAGCTGTGAAGGTATCTATATCTAATAAGAGTAGTGTATTATAGATAACCTTACTTGCTGCCACATATATATATATCTCAGTCAGAATTATTCTGGAATAGTGTGATGACTACGTTGTATGTCTAGGGTATGTGTATGATGAAGTGTAAGTCATAACAACAACAGACAGATAAACAATTTAATTTATTCCACCACACTTGACAACACTGTGACACTCACATACATAAAACACTCTACAAGGATATCTTAAAGGAGTCACTGATAACTTTTCAAATAACAATATGTATTCATTGCTGTCATGAATGAATATGTGTCCTGATTCAAATACAAAGGGAACCAGGAATCACAATCAATTTTAATTACAAGTTATATGTACAGAATTTATCAATATGAATATTGTAGTGACATATATTATTAAAAGTATCCTATGTGTGTCAGTTGTGTAGTAGTAATATGAGGTAATACTGGTTTTGTTTTGTTCAAGCTCTGTTGGTATTTGTCATCATGACTTCAATAGTTTGTCTTTATTGGAACTAGTATTGGAGATGTTCTCAGTTCCTGATATTAAAACAATTTACTTCCCCTCTTAAGTTTATGTTACAATGTTATTTTAAGATGGGGGTACATAATTTTGAGCTCAGCTGGCCACATCAGCTTATCTTGCGTGATGGCGGCAGGAAAAGACTCCTCTGCTCGATTTCTCCCCTGTGCTCTGGAGACACCTCACTGATAGCTAAATGGACCAAGGAGTATGCTGTCCGACTCTGGATTCAGCAAAGCTCTGACCAGGTGCTGCTCAATACCATCAAGACCACGGTCCCTGAAAACAAGAAGGATGTACCTTCTACTTCATAACTAATTGATACTCTAGTTCTACACTGAGCACAATACATCACAAACATTGAGTTCAGAGCGTTAGGCCAACTGTCAGCTTCATCTGAAATACTTTATACCAGTATTAACCTCCTTAATGGTTACTACGCCTCTGCACTTCCAGCATTATTTCTTTCTAGTCAATCATCTAGGTGTCAGTGTACTGTTTGGCCATTCCATGCCGTTTTACTTTCCTCCGACACCTTCTGTTCAGGCTGGAGCATTATAGGCTTTACATCATGTTTGCTACTGAACTACACATATATACAGGCATAAATTAACAATTCACATTCAATTTTCATTAAAAGATACTGAATGTTTCAAGCTTACCACAATTCATAGAATAAACACAGATACGTTGACTAGCAATGAATTCTGGCACAAATACTGGCACAAATTCCCATCTGCTTATGTTCCAGGCTTTTATTTAGCGAAAATATGAGCTGGCTTCAACGCACTGTTGCTTTATCAAGCTTATTTGAACTAGTGGTCTCGAACTAACGCTCCTAAGTGATTATATCAGCGAGTCTGGCCAATGGAGCCACGTTTCGACAAGTGTTTGAAAAAAATTTTACCTTCCTACGTCTCCCCTAACAACCAAAGATAGTATTTATAGTCCGACCAATCGTGTTTAGTCTTATATTTGTTGCGCTCCAATCAATTGGGAGTTTACATGGTAGGCTATTTCCGTACGTAAGGTTTTTTTCAAACACGTTATAAAAAAATTTTATGAGCAGAAATGATTTCATGCTGTCAGGCATCCCCACTATTTTATTTTGGTTATAACTTGTTAATTCCTAGACTATTTGCGTAACGTTTTACATATTCTTTGTCAGCAAGCCCTAAGGAACCCAAATATACAAATTTAAAAGAGCTAAGTGGCTGCGTTCAAAATATGCAATTTCTTCTACCTCCTGTTTCGAAGATGTGCTGTCTGGGTACTGTAATGTTTTCAAACGTAAACCCATCTAATGTTATCTTTTCTAATAAGCGTTTTTCGTGATTTTAAAACCTAACTCTGGGAAGGTTAGTGTTTTTATCACTGTCCGTCCGAAAAAGTTAGTGCATGTGGCCTTACACGCGTGATAGTAGTAATTGTGTATCGCGTTACGCTTGTTGGGGTGGCATTAATAGCGAGACGCGTGTTTAATTTTGCATGCGTTCGGCTTTCTGCCTCTCCCTTCTCTCTATCCTGCTTTATCTGTCTTTTAGTTACGCTGTGTATAAAATGGAATGAATGAAATATTAAAATTAGGTCATTGTTCAGCTTGCGTATCTCAAATGTTTTTCCAAGAAATACAGCACACGTTTCATTGAAGAAAGCGGGTAATAATATAGTAGGCTTTTACTATCAACGTGAAAGCGTTACAATTTGCAGACGAAGCATAAAACAAAGGGGATTTTGCGTACAGCCATTGTGACAGCACTGTTCTTTACCATTCTTCTTCCTTTTATTAAATTTATTTGTTAGGCTTTACATTTACCTTTTAATTTATATATGTGGATTAGAATATTCCACGACATCTCCCCTCTTAAAACAGACATTATATGTCAGTCCTTTATTCTATATACACATAGAGAAATTTATTATTATTTCTGGGGTTTACGGTGATTCTCATCACACGGATGGCGGCTTAAAAAATCCGCTCCCAAATTTGTTTTTCCAGATATATACTCAATGCTAAAATTATATGGAGCCAAAAGTAAAGACCATCGGAGTAACCTGGAGTTCTCATGCCTAGCCTGTGCTAGAAACGATAAAGGTTTGTGGTCTGTTTGCAACTTAAAGGCCTTCCCATACAGATAAATATTGAATTTCTTTATTGCCCATATTACTGCAAGACATTCTTTTTCGCTAGTTGAGTAATTGATTTCAGCTTTATTCAATTTTCTGCTAGCATATGCCACTGGGCTTAATTCCCCATCCAATGCATCTGATTTCTGTAGTAGAGTTGCACCTAACCCAATATTACTTGCATCCGTCCTTACTATGAATTCTTGACTTAAGTCAGGTAATTTCAAAATGGGTTTACTTGTGAGCTTTTCCTTCAATTCTTGGTAAGTCATTTCACATTGTGGTGTCCATGTAATGCGATCTGGATGTCCTTTACGTGTCAAATCAGTTAACGGTGCACATATGGAATTAAAGTTTTTGATATACTTCTGGTAGAAACCACATAATGAGACAAAGGATCTCACGTCCTTCTTGGTTTGTGGTCTCGGGGCTTTCTGTAGTTTCTCTAAATTCTTTGGGTCAGGGGTCATGTTTCCCTGATAAACTGTGTGTCCCAAAAATTCCAATTCTTTACATCCAACGCAACATTTGGTTGGTCGGGCTGTTAAATTTGCCTCCCTAAGTCGATTAAACAGCATGTTCAGAGAGTCAATGTGTTCCTCAAAGGTTTCTGTTGCTATCAGGATATCATCCATGAAATTTGTTATACATGGATTATTCAGAGGGTCCAATAATTTTCTCATCATTCTAGAGAAGACACTAGGCGCATTCTTCAATCCAAATGGCAATCTATTAAACTCATAGTGTCCTTCTGAGGTACTAAAAGCTAGGTATGGTCTAACCTCAGGCTTTACTGGAATCTGATAGTATCCTTTACTCAGATCCACTTTTGAGAAATATTTAGCTTTATTTAGTCTGGCAAACAGCTGATTTGTATCCGGCAATGGATCCACCTGTCCTTCTGTAATAGCATTCAGTCTCCTGTAATCTATACAGAGTCTATGTTCTCCAGAGGGCTTCCTTAAGAGTACAACACCGGAACTATATGAGGATTCACTGTGTGAAATAATTCCCTCCTTCAATAGATAGTCTATCTCTTCCTTCAAAGCTTTCTCCTTAGCAAACGGAATCGAATATGGTTTCATACAGACAGGTGTGGGGTCTATCAGTTTCATATCATATTCCAATAGGTTTGTATGCCCTGGTCGGTCTGTTAACACCTCTGCATGATTATTTAGAACCTGTTGCACTCTCTCTTTCTGAGTTTTCGTTAAATGTGTACTGATTTTCACCTGTGCTGCTGTCTCACAGGGGTGTAATGGATATTCAAATGATGAAAGTGGTTCCTTTTTCATCTCCATGGCGATGGACAAGGTCAACAAGTGTGTCTCTTCCTGATGTTCTCTTTCCAAATATTTCTTCAGGAGATTCACATGATAGATTTTTTCTTTCCCCTTCTTATCTATCTTATAATTTGTTCTAGACACCTTCTCTAAAACTGTATATGGACCTTGCCATCCAATTTGTAACTTATTCTGACTCCCGGGCAAAAGAAGCAGTACTTTCTCTCCCACAGCCAAATTTCTGTCTTTCGCTTTCCTGTTATAATAGGCAGCATGTTTCTTCCTGGCTTGTTTCAAATTTTCATTGGCAAGTTTCCAGCCAGTTTTTAAACGAGTGGTCAGCTCATTCACATATTGGTATGAAGATGTAATGTTTTCCTCTGCCTTTTCATCAGTCCACGTTCTTAACAAAGCTTCGAGTGGACCTTTTATTGGCCTTCCAAACAATAATGTTGCCGGGGCCATACCGGTTGAACTATGGGGTACCTCCCGATAAGCAAAGAGGGCGGCGTGCAGGTACTGGTCCCATGTATCTGGTTTTTCGTGTGCCAACTTTCTCAGGATCGACATCAATGTGCCGTTAAATCTTTCCACTTGGCCGTTCCCTTGGGGATGATACACACTACAATGGAAGTGTTTGGCCTGGAAGATCCTGAAAACTTCTTCAGTTAGTTTCCCCTTGAACTGAGAGCCATTATCAGTCAAGATTTGATTGGGAAAGCCTAACCTTGTGAAAATTGTGAGCAATGCCTCTGCCACATGTTTAGAATCAATCGATGACAGGGCTACAGCCTCTCCCCACATAGAACAAGTGTCCACCAGAGTCAGAATGTAGCTGTTCCTTCTCTTGGTTCGGGTGAGAGGTCCCACAAGATCCACGGCAACTCTCTCAAAGGGTGTTCCCACTATGGGCATTTCCCCCAGAGTTGCTGGTGCAGTCCAATGTTTAGGTGCTACTCGTTGGCACTCTGGACAGGATTTTACATATCGTTTGATATCTTCAGTTATTCCTGGCCAGAAATAGTGACAAGCTATTCGCTGTCCTGTTGCGCTGATTCCCATATGACCACTGAAGGGAATCGCATGCCCTAGTTCCAACACTTTAGTCCTATATGAAGTGGGAAGGACCAGCTGTCCGTGACCATTGGATTCAGATCCAGCCTTCCTATATATCAGTTTGTTCTTCATATAAAACTCTCCCTTGCCTGGAGGTGTATGAGATTTGGGCAACTTCTTGAAACATGGCTTGAGTGTTTTGTCCTCAGCCTGTGCCTTCCTCATCTCATCTGGGTGAGTATTTATGGGATTATCCTCCTCCTTTTTTGACTGTGATCTGGTCTGCACTGTTGCCAATATCACAGGTCTCTTGGGATTCCCCAAGAAGACATATCTACACCCCAATATTAGAGGGTAGATTGGCTCATTTATCACTGCTGCTTTTATGATTCCTTCCACATATCGCGTTTTCACTTTTATTCGGGCGACGGGAAGTGTCATGGTAGCTACATCCTTGGTTGCAGTTTGAATCTCCACTGTTTCTGTGGTGTATTGATCGGCCTGCACCAGGTGAGAACTCACAACGGAATCGTAATCTAAACCGGTATCATATAAACACCTTATAGTGACACCATTACAGATGACATCTTCACACACTGGGGGGTGGTATGGTTCCTGTAGTTCTTCAGGTTTGACCTTCTTTTCCTTTTTCCCCGATGTCATAGCAGCACAATGAGGAGGTTTCCTTCTACAATGGTCAGTGTCATGATTGTTCATCTTACAATTTTTACACCATCTTTTTCCTTGGTTGAAAGATTTTCTTTCATCATATTTCCTTTCATCGAATTGTGGGAATTTATTTTTATTTTCATACCGTGGCCTATCAAATTGGTGCTTACCTTTATTTTGATCCTTAGGATCAAATTTATTAAAGTTCTGTGGTGCCCTAAAGTTATCCACTTGTTTCTTTTTATTACCTGTTACCTCTGCTTGAGCTGCTTGATACCTTTCAGCAACATTTAGCAACTCACCCAGCCTCTCTGCACCTTGTTCCATGAGAAACTTTCTCAGGTCTGGAGCCATGGACTCTCTTAATTGCTCTATAAGGACCATTTCCTTAAGATCTTGGGTTTTCCCCAGAGAAGTCCATTTCTCCAAGTATGTCTCTATTCGTGCAGAGAACTGGTGATAGGTTTCACCTGACAGTAGTTTAGCATTCCTAAATTTTTTCCTATAAAATTCTGCATTCTTTTCATATCTTAACAAAAGAGCCTGCTTTAGCATGTCATAATTTTCCTGATCACCTCTGCTCATTTTTGCAAAAACTTCATAAGCTGCCCCACGAAGTCCTTGAGATAACTTTAAGCTCCACCTTTCTCTCTCTAACCCATACATGGTAGCTAATAGTTCATACCTATTTAGATAGCTCTCTATATCATCGTCTTTCTCAACAAAATGATCTAAATGAAAATTCATAGCTGAGGTTGAGGCTCCCTGAGTAACCGTAGCATCAGAGGCAAAGGGACTGGCACCATTTTCAGGAGCATGGCCTTGAAACTCAAACTCCCTTAGTCGTAACTCATGTTCCCTTTGTAATCTTTTATCTTCTGCTTCCCTTTCTGCAGCTAATTTCTTCTCTTCCCTTTCTGCAGTCAATCTTCTTTCTTCTGCTTCCCTTTCTGCAGCTAATCTTCTTTCTTCTGCTTCCCTTTCTGCAGCTAATTTCTTCTCTTCCCTTTCTGCAGCTAATTTCTTCTCTTCCCTTTCTGCAGCCTGTCTTCTTTCCTCGGTTTCCAATGCTTTAGCCTCTTTGTCAGCCTCAATCTGCAACCTCTTAGTCTCAGCCTCAAATTGTAACTTCTTAATTTCCCTTTCAGCCTCTAACTTTCTTTCGGCCTCTTTTTCTAATCTTCTTTCTTCGCGTTCAATAAATTTGTCACATTCCGTAGTGACATAGGCAACCATAACTTGCCCATCTAATCCTAACTCTTTTGCAGTCTGAACAGCAGCAGATCGAAATTTGGCCAGGTCCGCCATTGTCTATCAGGTAAATTTATACAATGTCTAACCAACAATTCAATCTCTAAATATATATCTAATGGACAACACAGGCACCGTGAGCTCAACCTTATTTAATTCCACCCAAGGATACCTTTTAATTCTTATATTCCCTGAAGTGAATTACCCCCACTATTTTTAATAGGGAAAGATTCAAAATCCCAAGAGCGAGACCCCAATATATGTGGTGAAGTGGGATGTTATAAATATTTATAGGGGACTTAGTGTACTGACTGAGATCAGCTGTGAAGGTATCTATATCTAATAAGAGTAGTGTATTATAGATAACCTTACTTGCTGCCACATATATATATATATATCTCAGTCAGAATTATTCTGGAATAGTGTGATGACTACGTTGTATGTCTAGGGTATGTGTATGATGAAGTGTAAGTCATAACAACAACAGACAGATAAACAATTTAATTTATTCCACCACACTTGACAACACTGTGACACTCACATACATAAAACACTCTACAAGGATATCTTAAAGGAGTCACTGATAACTTTTCAAATAACAATATGTATTCATTGCTGTCATGAATGAATATGTGTCCTGATTCAAATACAAAGGGAACCAGGAATCACAATCAATTTTAATTACAAGTTATATGTACAGAATTTATCAATATGAATATTGTAGTGACATATATTATTAAAAGTATCCTATGTGTGTCAGTTGTGTAGTAGTAATATGAGGTAATACTGGTTTTGTTTTGTTCAAGCTCTGTTGGTATTTGTCATCATGACTTCAATAGTTTGTCTTTATTGGAACTAGTATTGGAGATGTTCTCAGTTCCTGATATTAAAACAATTTACTTCCCCTCTTAAGTTTATGTTACAATGTTATTTTAAGATGGGGGTACATAATTTTGAGCTCAGCTGGCCACATCAGCTTATCTTGCGTGATGGCGGCAGGAAAAGACTCCTCTGCTCGATTTCTCCCCTGTGCTCTGGAGACACCTCACTGATAGCTAAATGGACCAAGGAGTATGCTGTCCGACTCTGGATTCAGCAAAGCTCTGACCAGGTGCTGCTCAATACCATCAAGACCACGGTCCCTGAAAACAAGAAGGATGTACCTTCTACTTCATAACTAATTGATACTCTAGTTCTACACTGAGCACAATACATCACAAACATTGAGTTCAGAGCGTTAGGCCAACTGTCAGCTTCATCTGAAATACTTTATACCAGTATTAACCTCCTTAATGGTTACTACACCTCTGCACTTCCAGCATTATTTCTTTCTAGTCAATCATCTAGGTGTCAGTGTACTGTTTGGCCATTCCATGCCGTTTTACTTTCCTCCGACACCTTCTGTTCAGGCTGGAGCATTATAGGCTTTACATCATGTTTGCTACTGAACTACACATATATACAGGCATAAATTAACAATTCACATTCAATTTTCATTAAAAGATACTGAATGTTTCAAGCTTACCACAATTCATGGAATAAACACAGATACGTTGACTAGCAATGAATTCTGGCACAAATACTGGCACAAATTCCCATCTGCTTATGTTCCAGGCTTTTATTTAGCAAAAATATGAGCTGGCTTCAACGCACTGTTGCTTTATCAAGCTTATTTGAACTAGTGGTCTCGAACTAACGCTCCTAAGTGATTATATCAGCGAGTCTGGCCAATGGAGCCACGTTTCGACAAGTGTTTGAAAAAAAATTTTACCTTCCTACGTCTCCCCTAACAACCAAAGATAGTATTTATAGTCCGACCAATCGTGTTTAGTCTTATATTTGTTGCGCTCCAATCAATTGGGAGTTTACATGGTAGGCTATTTCCGTACGTAAGGTTTTTTCAAACACGTTATAAAAAAATTTTATGAGCAGAAATGATTTCATGCTGTCAGGCATCCCCACTATTTTATTTTGGTTATAACTTGTTAATTCCTAGACTATTTGCGTAACGTTTTACATATTCTTTGTCAGCAAGCCCTAAGGAACCCAAATATACAAATTTAAAAGAGCTAAGTGGCTGCGTTCAAAATATGCAATTTCTTCTACCTCCTGTTTCGAAGATGTGCTGTCTGGGTACTGTAATGTTTTCAAACGTAAACCCATCTAATGTTATCTTTTCTAATAAGCGTTTTTCGTGATTTTAAAACCTAACTCTGGGAAGGTTAGTGTTTTTATCACTGTCCGTCCGAAAAAGTTAGTGCATGTGGCCTTACACGCGTGATAGTAGTAATTGTGTATCGCGTTACGCTTGTTGGGGTGGCATTAATAGCGAGACGCGTGTTTAATTTTGCATGCGTTCGGCTTTCTGCCTCTCCCTTCTCTCTATCCTGCTTTATCTGTCTTTTAGTTACGCTGTGTATAAAATGGAATGAATGAAATATTAAAATTAGGTCATTGTTCAGCTTGCGTATCTCAAATGTTTTTCCAAGAAATACAGCACACGTTTCATTGAAGAAAGCGGGTAATAATATAGTAGGCTTTTACTATCAACGTGAAAGCGTTACAATTTGCAGACGAAGCATAAAACAAAGGGGATTTTGCGTACAGCCATTGTGACAGCACTGTTCTTTACCATTCTTCTTCCTTTTATTAAATTTATTTGTTAGGCTTTACATTTACCTTTTAATTTATATATGTGGATTAGAATATTCCACGACAGGCTGGCATGGTAGACAGGCTGGATCAAAGTTACAGTAAGGACTAAATACAGAAGATCTTTTTCAACCTTAGGTACATGTGCTAAAGGTGGTAAGTGCAGGGTCTGTTGGTGGTATTAGGAGGATTAGCTGATGGTGTGTGGAGAATTGGCTGATGAGGTATAGAGGGTGGCTGAAGGTGTGTGGAGACTTCTGGATAATGAAAAATACATTCATTCTACCTCTTAGATATGTTCTAAAAAAAGTCTAATTTAAATTATTTCTCAAAATAATGAAACGGACCCAAACAAAAAATTATTGCACACGATCTTAAAAAGTATTTTACAAAATACATAAATGAATACGAACAGAAAAAAAAGTATGTATTTTCTGGACTACACGATGCATCAAAACAAAAAATTCCCTTTCAGTAAGTGAATTTTGTGGAAAATGTTCAAGTGCACATAAGTTAAACTTAAAATTGCACATACAAATATTATATAATCTATTTCAACATAAAGGTATAACAAAAAATGGAATGTTGATTATAAGATTAGTTGTAAAGAGGTCATATGAAACGTGGTCTTAAAAACATAATCAACACCAGTTAAAATTAGAGGGCCCTTGTTGCCAAATCAAGCGACAGGAAACTGTCTTTTCTGCTGGTGCTTGTATCAAGTGTCCATGCTAAATCAACTGACTAAAGAGCGTACAGAATTAGCACTAAACAGAAGAATTAGTTTAAAATGAAAAGTAGGGACTGTGGTAGTAGTATTTTCATGACTTAATGGTCCATACAGATGTACTGATTTGTATTTAGTGGTACATGAAGGGATAAATAGTCCTGATATAGAGTGTGCCTATGTGTATATACATACACAGAGTGCTCTTAAAAAATGTAAATGCACTTTTAATGCTGATAACTCAATTATAATTTGAGACAGAATTATGCCATATTCACATTTTATGTGACGAAGGTTCAAAATGTCTACCACCTACAACAATGCATTATTCACACTAAAGAGCAACTGACTGGCCTTCTGTAATGTTACAAATTGAATAGTGAAACATGCAGTTTTAATGTGGTGCCACAGGTCTTTCTTTTTGTGCTTTTGAGATGAGCATAACCTTCTATAGAATACTTCACAAGTGATATTCTAAAAGCATACTCATCTGTTATTTAGCATTAATCTGCTCTATTCCTGCAATAGGAGGCTGACACTTGGGAGTTATGACCCAAGTGGGCCCACCCCTCCTCCCCCTTCTTAGAGTGTTAAGGAAATACAAAGGCCAATTCACTTGTTTGACAGGTAGATGACTTCTGATGATCAGAATGGCTCCAGCTTAATGCTCCTGTAACTGAAAGAGCATCAGTTATTTTTGAATTACTAGATACATTTTTTATCTGTTTATTGCTGTCTTCTGCTGGGACTCTCTTCATATTTGACAAAGTTCAGTTTTAATTAAGCACCACGCTCCCAGCTGGCATGATATTAAAATAGGAATACAAAAGGCAACAAGGGCTTTTGTTGCACTGGGAAATGTATTGAAGTCAGAAAAAATAAAGTTTACAAGAAAATCTTCAACTCAAATGTCAAGTCAGCCATATTGTGTGGCTCTGAGAAATGGCCAAAAAAAAAAAAAAAATGACAACAAAAAGTAAGTTACAGACATTCATAAATGGCCGACTGTGTAGAACAGAACTGAAATGGTATAAACTAGATCACCAATGTGGAACAGATGTCAAAAACCAGACAGGAGCCATGGAAAAGAGGATGAGACAAAGATGCTGGTGATGGATAGGACACACATTGAGAAAACCTGCTGACAGCATTACATAGCAGTCCTTGTTCTGGAATCCTCATGGTAAGAAAGGAACAAGGAGACCACAAACACATGAAGAAGAGAACTAGGGACAGAAATGAAGGAGATGGAAAGATGCTAAGTGGATGGTACAGGACCTGGCATACATTTGTTGAAGACCTATGCTCCTTGGGGAGCACATGGATCATGATGATGATAATTCAAACAAAAAAAAACTGAAATCATGATCAAAATGACTTCATAAAAGAGCCTGTAAATGAAAGGGTATCACATATATTTGTTTTTCTAGATAGACCTCTTATCTGCACCACTTGGGCATTGATGAATTCTTTTTCGATGATTGTCTTCACAAGCACAAACTTCTGCCTTAAATATCATGACCTTGGCATCCTTTCTAGAATGTTCCACTAATGATTTGTTGACTTCAGTGCTCGTCTGACACACTGTTCTCTCATGGATGTTATTTTTGAACTAGGCATTGAACCTGTGACTGTAAATATGCTCTGCAGAAATATTAAAAAGAAAATATAAACGCTTATAAATGCATATAAAATTTTAGATATGATGATTCATAAAACACATTTATCACGTCTAAAGTGAAACTTAAGTCACCAACCCACAATTAAGCACCATGTCGGCTGATGAAGGTGATGTTGTCTATTCACAACACCCTCTCCCTTGTGCTATTTATCAGTTCTGTTGCTGACAATTTTTTCTCCATGCCACAATGTTTAAATGTCTAGTATTTTCTCTCTCTATTGCCCTCTATCTCTTTTGTCTTGAAGCTTTGTGACTACCTTCACCTTTTATGGTGTTCTTGACATTCTTGTGTAGACACCACATCTCCGTGGACCTATAGCAATCTTCTTGCTTGTTTACTGATTGTCCATGACTCACCTCCACATGACAGAGTCAGCTCTATGCACCAGTGAAGAGCTTTCTTACTTACTTTCATTAATTCTTTTACTCCTGACCAACGCTCACACCGCTGCAAAATGCAATGCGCCTTGACCGAGCAAAGGTCAAAGCATTGTTTTCAGTTTATCACGAATAAACCCCAAAAATCGTCCATTTAATGCAGTTCATATTTTAAACTCATAGAATGACTGCTGCTACTATTTAAACAACTAATCTGAGTGAAGTTAAGCAGCACGTGTTTTGTCATGTTTTGATGTTATAATCACAATTTGTGTGACGATTCGTGTGTTTGCGTTTTTCGTTGTTATTGCTAGAGAAATATGTCACACTTTATATTTACATTTTCTAAGTCTCCTAAGCAAATAATTGTGTCAAACTACTTTGAAATATTGCTGACATTAATGATGATTGTTTGGTAGTCACTGTTTGTTGTCAAAAGACAGAATCGGTGCAGAAAAGCTAGACACATTGGATTTAGTTGATGAGTGGGCATAGTCATATTCTGGCCGATCGAAAAGCAACAAAACTAGACCTACCATAACATCTAATCACTAGTCCTAGGTAGAAGATGAAGCTAGGGATACTATTAAAACATTAAACAAGTGTTAAAAAGTTTTTATATGATGTTATTCTTCTTTATTTGTTTGAAAATTACATAATGCACGATTGCATAATTTATTTTTTTCTTACAAGGGACCACAATAAAAACTGGTGTAAATAACACTAAACTCTGCCTAGGCCGGTCCCAAGCCTGGCTGAAAAAGGAGGAGGGTGGCCTGCATGGAGGCTGTAAGGAGGCAGCCCCTCCACCATGCAAAGGCACAACAGGCCAATCACCTGTTTGCTTTAAAACACGATTACATGAAATACAAGAGAGAAAACCGGATTGATTCTAAAGGCGACGAACTGGAATGGACTACGACTTATAGAACATGGAACACAAGAAGTATAAATGGGAAAGAAGAGGAGCTGGTGGAAGACATGAAGAAAGCAAAATTAGAAATCCTGCCTATAATGGAATAAAAAAAAAAGGGACAAAGAGTCATGGATCTTGATGGCAACACACTGCTCTACAGTGGTGTACCCACGTCTGAAAGAGCTAAAGGGGGCGTGGGTTGCATTGTGGCCAAAAACCAGAAAGATAGTATCAAGGGATGGAACTTTGTCTCGGAGCGCATTATGGTTGTAAAACTAAAAGAAGGAGAAGCCATAGTCAACCTGGTCATAGTGTATGGGCCAAATGAGGATGAGAGAGCAGAGGTCAAGGAGGAAATCTTCGAGCTGCTTCAAAGGACAGTGGATGACTGCCTAGATGAAATTATCATGCTCGGACATTTCAATGCCAGAGTTGGAAATGACCACGCTAGTGGAGTTATTGGAAGATATGGAGAAGATACTCTCAATGACAATGGAAAGCGACTCCTTAGATTCTGCAGTGAGCAGAATCTGATCATTACAAACACAAAGTTCCCCCATAAGTGCATACATGCATACACTAGATGTGTGAACCAACAAAGAATGAGAAGTCAGTGATCGACTATGCCATAGTTAGGAGGAGCTCATTCAAATATGTCAGGGATGCTAGAGTCTGGAGGGGGCCAGAGATTGGAAGTGATCACTACCTTCTTACAAACAAAAGAACAACTGAAAGAGTTGCTCAGCCTAGGAACTGCCCAACATCACGCAAGAAACCAAGTAAACAAATGGGAGAAATGAGCATTAAGACCTACAAGCTGAGAGAGCCAGAAATTAAGACCAGATATCAGGGGCTTATTGCTACAGCGGTGAGAAACACAGAAGAACAACCTGATGACTTGGAAACCCTCTGGCTTAAATTCAAGGACATCATAAAGACAGCTGCTGCAGAAGCATGTGGTGAAGAAAGAGGACACCTTGGTGGACAGAGGAAGCAAAGAGAAAATAAGAGAGAAGAAAATGGCATGGAAACAATACTTAGGAGCTAAAAACACAGCAGGAGAAATATAGAGAATATGTGATACTCAGAACAGAAGCAAAGAACAAGGTGCTAGCAGCAAAACAGAAGTCCTGGGAAGAATTTGGAGAAAAGCTAGAAAAAGATGCGCAAGAAAACCGGAAATTGTTCTATAAGACCCTAAAGAACATGAGGAAAGAAAAACAATGCCCTCTCAAATTTATAAAGGACAAGCAAGGCAAATTGCTTACTGCCCCGAAGGAAGTAATGGAAAGATGGAAAGAATATTTCTCAGAACTCCTTGATGGTG
Organism: Oreohelix idahoensis; assembly: GCA_024509875.1. Lineage (NCBI taxonomy): Eukaryota > Metazoa > Mollusca > Gastropoda > Stylommatophora > Oreohelicidae > Oreohelix > Oreohelix idahoensis. The sequence goes on from JAMPIV010016930.1 coordinate 128,896, forward strand.
AGCAAGGTCAAGCATCAGAAATGATAACCACTAGCACAGAAGAGGAAACCAATGGTGATGAAGATGACATAAAGATGGAAGAACTGAAGGCAGCACTGGAGAAAATCAAGATGGGCAAAGCAGCAGGGCATGATGGTATAACACCAGAAATGGTTAAGTACATGGGAGCATCAGGCGACCTATTACTCTTAACTCTTAAAGGCCGGAACGACGCTGGTAGCGTACATCCACAAAACCCCTAGAAGCCGAAACGACGTTGGGAACGTCACTTTTGTGTTCTGTGAAATTTGTTCCGTATTTTCATTATGACTCATAACTGAATACTATATGTAGAATATCACTAAAAATCCTTCATATTCTAATTCTACATTCATTTATCTTTACTGTGATGTATAATATGTGTGTCTTTGTTGTGTAATAACTCAGAAACTTTAGAATTTATAAAGGTACTGCTTTAAGGTACAAAAATAATTCTGGCAAAACTGATGAAAAAATTCCGGCCTGCAAGAGTTAAGGGTCCTACAGGAAGCATGGTGCAACAAGACCATACCAAAGGATTGGGAGATTGCCATCATAACACCAATTTTCAAAAAGGGTGACAATCGACAATGTGGAAACCATAGAGGCATATCACTTCTCGCAACTGGAACAGACAGATGCCTTCACATACCTAGGGTGCATGGTGGCACCGGATGGCAGAGCGGGCAGGGGCATCGGAATGAACGGAGCAGGGGCAGCCTTTTTTAGTCTGGGCGGCATCTGGGGGTCCTCTCGGTACAGCACGGGCACAAAGTTGGGATTGTGTCAGAGCTGTGTGCTTTCTGTGCTTCTCTGTGGCGCGGAGGGCTGGAGAGTTGCAGAGGGGGAGATGTCAGAATTGTCCTCTTTTCACACAACATGCCTAAGAAAAATTCTCCGAATCTTTTGGCCGAATATCATCACCAACCAAGATCTGCTTACTCGGAGCAAGCAAGAGGACATGCACACCATCATAGCTGGCAGACGCTGGAGCTGGGTTGGCCATGTCCTCAGAAGAGACCCCTATGCCATCACAAGAACAGCTATGCTATGGACCCCTGAAGGAAAACGAAAGAGAGGCCGACCAAAAACAACTTGGCGGAGGACTGTGGAGGCTGAGATGCAAAGAATGAACCAGAGTTGGGGCACTGTACGAAGGATGGCCGCCAACCGAGCAAAGTGGAATTAATTTGTTGTTGCCCTACAAGACACCACCAGGTGTAATGGCCACTGACTGCTTTGATGGTCGGCGGCTAAGGATCAAAGAAAAGAAGATATCACTTCTCAGTGTCCCTGGTAAAATCTACTCTAGAATCCTAGAGCACAGACTCCGATGCCTAGCTGAGCCACAATTGGATGAGGTCCAGTGTGGATTCCGAGCAAACCAAAGTACTCAAGACCTAATCTTCACACTCAGACCGCTGAGTGAAAAGGCTCTTAAGTATAAGAGTGAGATCCATCTTTGTTTCATAGATCTGGAAAAGGCGTTTGACAAGGTCCCCTGGAGCAAACTTTGGGACTGTTTGGCAAGGAAGAACATTCCAGTACCTCTGATTCATGCTATACAGAGCTTCTACGAGTCTTGCAGAAATTATGTGAGGACAACAAACCATAAGTCAGAAGAGTTCAGGACCACCACTGGTGTAAGACAAGGTGATATCCTGTCACCTTATCTTTTCATACTCCTCATGGACGATGTTATCAAAGCATGTAAGGAGAGAACAAGAAAGTATTTAGTGGGGTACTGGAAGATGAGACAGGCATGTATTTCAGAGCTGGCATTTGCTGATGATGTTGCCCTGATTGCTAAATCAGAGGCACATCTCCAATCCAACCTGCAAGTATGGAAGAAAGAGCTGGAGAAGAGAGGGATGGTCATAAGCAGCTCTAAATCAAAATCCATGGTGATATCATGAGAAGAAAGAAGACATCAGATTAAGCTGGGAGAACAGGTCCTGGAGCAGGTCGACCACTTTAAATATCTCTGAGCTATTATAGACCGAAAGGGAGGCATCAAAGAAGAGTTGGCCACTCGAAAAGCTGCAGCTGGGAGACTTTTTCAGGGTATAAATCGAGGATTCTTCAGCAAGAGAGAGGTTGGTAAGAAAATGAAGATGGCTGTATACCGCTCCACCTATGTCCCAGTCTTGACATATGGATGCGAGTCATGGGCAATGACTACAACCCACAAAAGCCAGATCCAAACCTCAGAAATGATGAGGTATCTGAGGAAGGTGGTAAAGTAACGAGAAGAGACACGGTCCGTAACCAGAAATACGTCAAGGCCTAAAATCCCACCCCCTGCAGACCCAAGTAGAACAGTCCCAACTAAGATGGTTTGGCCATGTCTGCAGAATGGGAGAAGATTGGCTACCACGACAAGCATGGGAAACAAAGAGCCAGGGATCCAGACCTCCAGGACGACCCAGAGTTCGCTGGGAGGACAACATTAGACAATCTTTGAAGGACCGAGGACTAGAATGGAACCAGGCCAGGAGGAAGACAGCCGATAGGATAGTCTGGCGCTCTCTCTTCCAAACCTCTACACCTCACGGTAGAAGGGGGAAGACTAAGTAAGTAAGTGAATAACACTAAATGTACTAATTGTGGCCATAAGCAATGTTTTTTTTTACTTTGTATATGGATTAACTTGATGTATGAAGACTAACAAGAAAGTTTTATTGTCTACAACAGTAATTTGTCTTTGGTAAGATCGTATTCATTTTACATGCAAAATGTTTTCAGTATACCAAACAGACGTGTTAATACTACCAAAGACATTATTTATTACAATTCTCTATCTATTTCGCTACAGTTTGGTATATAATAAGTACATGTTCACAGAAAAGACAGTACACTTCACTGTTAAGAATTCTTCAAAAAATAATTACGGCATAGGGTTGAAAATAATTATGGAGTCAAAGAGTTAACAAAGATTTGCTGCACAGAATGTTTTTAATTTTATGGAAATTTTTTTTTTTTTTTGCTTACATTATTCTACTCTTTATCTCTGAGGTGCACCTTCCATCTGGTGTAATTAATATGGCATGGTATTTGAATCTATTGACTTAAACAACGTTATCTAGAACAAAAACAATACCATTTTTACAAATAATAATTACAATGTTATTAATAACATTAATAAAGCTTAATGGGACCACAACCATTCAAAACTCTAATGCTTGAATTGTTTTGTCTTCTCCTGGTTTGTTCCATAAGGAGCACGCTATCGCAGTTGTCTCCCTTGTAGGAAACCTGCACCAAAGCACTTCCTGGTGTTCAAAAAGTGGTGGTTTCTGTAGCTGTTATTTGTACATGTTGTGGCTGGCAGTGATTTATGTTAGAAAGTGTTAATAACTTTTAGTGCTGCTGATGATTGTGAAAATGTCCAAATTAAATCTTTAGAGTTTGGCTGCATTGTGTGAATGTCAGAATACTGAAAGAAAAATCATACACAGAGCTGAATGTTAGATGATCCTGTGTGTTCAGCTCTCAGCCCTTTTAAAATAAAGTTTGTAACAACCTCACATATGCCGCCCGTTACAACATGTCTGGGAGGAGGGGTGGGGGGTGTAGTCCAAAGTGACAAGGAAAGAATAGGATTGCTACACCTTGTCACATGTCACATCTAACATGGGGGTGGGGGGGGGGGGGGGATGGATGGATCTCCTGTCCTGTTTAACAAATGCTGCTACCACAGCACGACATAAAGACATTGATGCAGTCTTCTGCAAACAGGACTATCTGCAGTGGTGGCTTCCCTTCATAAGGAGTAAAGAAAAAGATGATGATGATATATTAAGAGAAATCTGACTGTAAACTAGAGAACAACAAAAATACTGATCAGCTTAATTTTTGTATTTAAGTCTAACCTGCATGAAACTATGGCAGTCCAGTGTGACAGGATCATTCACAATGTTTTTGAACACATCGACGGCCTGAGGAAAATTGGTGCACTTGAGCAAACTATCTTTGTTCAGCGTGATTAAGGTCAAGGCTACACGCATAAGAACCTTTGACCCTTCCATGAACAGACAATCCCATATTCGTAAAACAGTCTGTGAAACACACAAATATACATCTCTTGTAACACATCTTGTGTAAGATTTCCATCAAAAACAATTTTTCTAACATCTAAAATAATTCCCTTTAAATGTAACAGCTGTTCTGAAACAAGTTTTCTCCAACACACTTCATGTTACAAACAACTAAATACTTATTCCAAACATAATTACTCTCATAAACTTCACTCAATCAGCCTCCTTTAGCAAACTTCATTTAAATAAATTAAACTACAAATCTGATCCAAAAAATTACTCTTAGCAAACTGCATCAGACAAAAAAACCTACTCTAACAAACTTCATCCAAACAAATTACTCTTACAAACTTCATCCAAATAAATTACTCTAACCAACTTCATCCAAACAAATTACTCTTTCAAACTTCATCCAAACAAATTACTTTTACAAACTTCATCCAAACAAATTACTCTACCAACTTCATTCAAACTAACTACTCTAACCAACTTCATCCAAACAAATTACTCTAACCAATTTCATCCAAGCAAATTGCTCTTACAAACTTCATCCTAACAAATTACTCTTAGAAACTTCATCCAAACAAATTACTCTAACCAACTTCATGCAAACAATTTACTCTAACCAACTTCATCCAAACAAATTACTCTTACAAACCTCATGCAAAGAAATAACTTACAAACTTCATCCAAATAAATTAATGTAATAAACTTCATCCTAGCAAATTACTCTTACAAACTTCAACCAAAAAATAAACTTACAAACTTCACCAAAAAATTAACTTTCAAACTTCATCCAAAAAAATTTAACTTACAAACTTCATCCAAAATAATTAACTTACAAACCTCATCCAAAGAAATAACTTACAAACCTCATCCAAAGAAATAACTTACAAACTTTATCCAAACAAATTACTCTAACTAAATTCATCTACTGATTGTACATCAATTTGTTTCAATGATTAAACAATACAAACCTAGCTATAGCTTATGTGATAGAATTATGTACAAAAACAATAACGGGTCCTGAATGACAGAATTATGTACAAAAACAATAACGGGTCCTGAATGACAAAGGGAAGGAACTCGTTGTTCTGCATTACCTCTATAGGCATCACATCAGCAAACAGACAGATAAACCACTTCATGCCAACCAGGCACCACTGTACACCAAGCTCTTCTAGATGAGCATGAAGATCTGGTAATTTCCACCTGCGAGGAAAAAAAAATGTTTTCCTTTTAACTCTTAAAGGCCGGAACGACGCTGGTAGCGTACATCCGCAAAACCCCTAGAAGCCGAAACGACGTTGGGAACGTCACTTTTGTTTTCCGTGAAATTTTTTCCGTATTTTCGTTATGACTGAATACTATATGTAGAATATCACTAAAAATCCTTCATATTCTAATTCTACATTCATTTATCTTTACTGTGATGTATAATATGTGTGTCTTTGTTGTGTAATAACTCAGAAACTTTAGAATTTATAAAGGTACTGCTTTAAGGTACAAAAAAAATTCTGGCAAAACTCGTGAAAAAATTCCGGCCTGCAAGAGTTAATGTCCAGCATAAAATAAAGTTTTCTACGAGTATAAAGACTATAACAGCAGAACAAAATTTGTTTCCCTTTGCTGATTGACTACTTTAAGGGACAAAGGACTGACATTATTAACCCTTTCAGTACCAGTATGACGTATGCCGTACGGCATAAATCTTCACAATTTTTGTCACTGTGCCATACCGCGTACGTCATGGAAGTAGCGCGATACCTCGTTCCCATTCACCTATATGACATACGGCGTACGTCCTATTTTAAAAGCACCAGAACTCTTCTGTTTACAACCGTAATTATTAACTTCCCAGACCTAAGGGTCTTTTATATTTGGACATACGCCCTAATATAACCAACTAGGTTGAACGGGACGCGCCTCGCCAAAACGAGGCAAAGGTTTTACATTTTAAAAAAAAAATCAACCGTATCGGCAATAGCTGGGCATAATCGGATTCAGCATTGAAAAATCTGGCCACTAAGCTTGAAACGAACAAAATCGTTATTTCTTACTACACCTGTAGTACACCACTGTAAAGTATCAGTCTGTCTGCTCTGTAAGGAAGAGTGGTGTGTTGTTGAGATCAGGCATGCTCCAGTCTACCCAGCTGTAAATGGGTAACTCACCCTAGTCCTGAGTTAGGGAAGGCAAAGGCTCCAGGGGAAGCAGGCCCTAAACTTGGTCACTTCAGCCGACGCAGGATGGTGTATGTATGAAGTAGTAGTGTAGAGTGTGATTACCGCGAATGGTGTACTGTTCGTGTGCTGACCAATATAATCACTCATACACATGTGTCTACAAGGCACCAATGCAGACTGCTGGAATCTTAGTTTACTCAATTTATTCAGACGTACACACTGGGACATACGAGTACATCAGGCTTTGTTGACATAACAATTTGTAGGTATACATAGCAGATCTGAAGTCATGACACATGCAGAAATAATGGGTAGTACATCAAAGTTCAATGTCATGATACATCATCTTATGAAACCACGAAAAGGGGGTTTCTAGCAGGATTGAGATCTCTCTGTCACTGTCCGATAATAAGATAAATAATCTGTTCTCTTGGCAGTGATCAAAACAGACGATGACCGAAATCCAACATGGCTACCTTCCTGAGTTGTCGTTCACTCATTCATAGGAAGAATATCAGCCAAAGTTAATTTACAATGGATATATAAAGGATTTCATGAATGGTTCCATGCAGCACTACGGTGATCAGGTTAGTTCACGTAGCCATAACCGCTGCAGGAAAATCTGTCATCTTCGTCGATACAAAAACACGACACTAGCATATCGAAGCACCCAAAAGTCAAGCTAGGCCTAACCGACGAGAGATCATCAAAAATACGAGCTGGGTTTACCTGGAGTCCGAATCATCTATATACTGACATAAGGAGAGTCTCTAACACAAACTATCGTAGAGACACTATCTCCTCCAGAAGAAAAAACCACTTCGTAAGACATTTTTTCTTGACGAAAGGACCAGCTCTTGAAAAACGTACCCCGCCATTCTTAGCAGTACATCGGAACTCATCACGACTTGTTAAGACAACTCATACTTCCGCTAACAAGAATCTAGTCCCTCATACCCATCCAAAATATACAATATAGGACTGATTCTACTTGTACTAATAATATGTAATACATATGAATTCAGGCCATAAACACAATAAGCAAATTAATATATTTTCTGGCCCTAAAATTAAGTACAAACGCAAGCGTACTATTCTTGCGCTGGATCGATATCCAGACCGATTACTCCTATAATCAAAAGTGTGAATCAAACATGGATTATCTCGCTTTTACAATAAACAGCATTTTCATACACAGATGGATGCATGACTATATTTTTCCCATATTAAATAACCATATCGATTTTTTTCCCTCGGGAAAAAAAAAAATGGTACATTTTTTTTTTGAAATACATCTAGGAGCAACATACAATAGGCTCACAACGCACCAATAACAATGCGCAGATGATAAGCATAAGTTTTATGACCTTAGAGAAAGCACTTCTCTAAGTATTAATATTTCCAGAGAGGTGTCACCAACGCATACTACAATATTAGCAATGACACAATTTCCACATTAGTTTATACATAAATTCCATCTAAGATATCTTAACATCATGATCATCAAAGACGAAAAACATTGAAAAAATCAGCGGTGAATAAATATCCATGAACCGCTAAGTAGTGTTACAATCAATATATGATATATTACATATGTGTACACATTTCAACATAGAAACAATTGTATCAAAGCTGTATAACAGTTATGAATCATGTGGGCATCTAGACAAAATATCTGCCATCACATTTTCTGACCCACGGATAGCTCGCACCGAAAAATGAAATGGCTGTAGAGCAATCGCGTATCGCGTTGATCTCGCGCTCTTCAGATTTTTACTCTGAATAGCCGTAAGAGCTTTCTGGTCAGTTTCCACAATGAAATGCGCGCCCAGAAGAAATCTTTGTAGTTTAAGGATTGACCAAACCATAGCCAATAATTCACGGTCTAGGACCGAGTAATTCTTCTCTGCGGCATTTAATTTCCGAGAAATATACATCACAGGATGCAGAGTTCCAGAGTACTCTTGCATTAGTGCAGCTCCAATCCCGGTGGATGAAGCGTCACTACGAAGAATAAATGTCTTATCCTTAGAAGGTAATACTAGGATAGGTGAAGTAGAAAACATAGTTTTAACCTTATCCAAAGAGGATTGACATTCTTGAGTCCAATGGACTACATTAGGAGACCCTTTCTTTAGCAAGGAAGAAAGAGGTGACATAATGGAGGACAGATTCGGTATGAATCGTCCATAAAATTGTATTAGACCTAAGAGACTTCGTACTTGCTTTTTAGTCTTAGGAATAGAAATGTTAAGTATCTTACTTGTATTATGGTCTTCTGTTTTTAGGAACCCATGACCAACACGGTGTCCTAAGAAAGATATTTCGCTAAAACCAATACATGCTTTCGATGGTTTCGCTGTCAGGTTATGCTCGCGTAAGATAGACAATAGTTCATTTATACCATTATAGTGATCGTTCCAAGTATCACTGAAAAGACAGATGTCATCAAGATACGCAATGACATCTGAGCGATGAGATAGGATTCGACGCATCATGCGTACAAATGTAGCAGGGGCGTTCATAAGACCGAAAGGCATGAAATTCCATTGGAATAGACCCCTAGGCGTCGAAAAAGCAGTAAACGGTTTGGCGTGTTCGGATAGTGGAACTTGCCAATATCCCTTAGACAAATCGAGTTTAGTAAAGAAGTGAGAATTCGATAGTCTCGTAAGTAGCTCTTCTAGTAAAGGCATAGGTTCAGCATCGAATTTAGTCACTTGATTCAATTTGCGATAATCCACGCAAAGACGTATGTTATTGTCTTTTTTCCGTACTATAACCATCGGCGAAGAATATGCTGATGTGGATGGTTCAATAATTTTTAACTCTATCATCTCATCTAACTCTTTCTCTACCTGTGCTTGGAAATGTATCGGGATAGGATACGGTCTGACTCTTATAGGACTATGGTCAGTAAGAATAATGTCATGTTGAATGACATCCGTTTGACCAGGAATGTCAGTAAGGACATCCTGAAATTGTTCTAACATAGTAGAAACTTGTTTCTGCTCTCCTGGAGATAATTCTGGAGAAATTGCAACATCTTTCCATGATTCATTAGAGTGAAGAGGAATCATTGGAAAAGGTAAATTTACATCCGAGAAACTCGTTTCCTCATCCTGTATTACTGACAGAGATGAGTACTGTCCATGTTGGACTGGAAAATCGTCCGTTGCCTGGAAAACAGGTTGTAAATAATCAGGACGTTCATGGAATTCCGTGAGCATGTTGATGTGGAAGGTTTTACGCTTCCCGTCAATATCGACGATATAGTCAACATCGGAAACCTTTGATATTATATCGTACGGACCTTTCCAAGAAATGAGAAGTCTATTTTCCCTACAAGGTAGCAAGACAAATGCTTTGTCACCTGGACAAAGTTGACGCAAACATCTCTTTTTATTGGCAAATTCCCTTGCCTTCTGTTTCGCAAATTCAGAAGAAGCAGTTGCCAATTTGCATGCTTCAATAATCTTGTGTCTAAGTGCGATGACATATTCATAAGAGGATTTTGTGTCATCGACAATATTATCAGCAGTTATAAGATCATGAAGTAAGGACATAGGACCTCGCGGTTTCGCGCCAAAGACAAGTTCAAAGGGAGAAAATCCTGTATGTTCGTTGGCGACCTCTCTATATGCAAAGAGAGCCGCGGGTAAAACCCTATCCCAATCCTGAGGATGATCTTCTGTTATCTTACCTAGTAGGTTTTTCAGAGTTCTATTCAAACGTTCCACCATCCCATTGGACATAGGATGATAAATACTACTCAGCGATCTCTCTATCTTCAGAGTCGACATTACTTGAGACATGGTATCCGATATAAGTTGGGTACCATGGTCGGATAATATTTCTGCTGGAAACCCCAGACGAGAAAATATTAACCAAAGAGCATCTGCGACATCAGCAGTAGTTATGCTCTTTAGAGGAACAGCCTCCGGCCAACGTGTGCACATATCAACACACGTCAGAATAAATTGGTGTCCTCTAGCAGACTTTATCTTAAATGGACCAATGATGTCTATCGCCATTTTTTGAAATGGCCGAATGGGAATGTCTGCAGCCTGAATAGGTGCATCATGGCGTGGACCTCTGGATTTAATCTCTTGACATACTTTACAAGATCGACAATAGATTCGTATGTCCTTATTCACAGCAGGCCAAAAGAAAGATTGAAGAACTCTAGCTTTAGTACGGGAAAAACCCATATGTCCAGCACACTGCGAATCATGAGCGTGCTGTAAAATTTTAACTCTCATATTTTTAGGCACAAGGATTTGAGAATGAATGGACTTAGCGGAGTCTTGTACCATACGTACAAGTACGCCATTCTTCATCGTAATCCAAGATTTACGATTTGTATCCTTATTCGGATCACCTTTTGTTGCCAGAGTAAAGAATTTCTTTAGAGTAGGATCATCTTCCTGCTGTTTAATAAAGGAATCGTGTGAAATCTCCAAGGGATCATCTTGGATCTGCGCATCATTATCTTCAGAATGTGAAGATTGTGGCATATTGAGAGCTTGAGCCCTAGTGATTACTGCATTAGCAGATTGCATATTAACATTTTCCCAATTAGAGATTTGCTGTGGAGTGCATTCTTTCACTCCATGAATGCGACCGATGATAAGATCAGCGATCGGATTCGGCAAGAGACATGCTTGCACCTCTCCTGTAAAGAACGGTGTAGCAATATTGATAATGGCAGTGGAGTACTTCTCCAATGTGCCACCAAATGTTACACATTTGACTATATTGCCCGTAGCTCGAGAAGGATTTACGAGTGATTGCCTCACTCCAATGGTAGTGCACCCCGAGTCGAAAAGAATTGATACCGGAGTACCATCTATTAGGCCCCTATTAAAGACAAGAGCACCCCTTCCATTATGCGCAATTGACGCATGGAGAGCGGGAAGTGGGTGACCGCAGCTTAAAGTAGAAACTGTGGTTGGATCGAATAATGTTTTGCATTGCGAACACTCAGATGCTCTAGCAAAATCGAAAGCGGAATTTGCTACACTATTGGAGTCTTTTTTATCATTATTCTGATTATCGGTGTCGTGGAACTCCTGTTGTGCAGAGTTAGCCTGGTAATAAGATTTACCATGTCTTTTGTGTTGTGATCTACCTCGGTTATAATTGTCTCTATAATTATTATTGCCTCTGTTATAACCCCTATTTGGGTTTGAATCATAATATTCATGATCATAATCATCATGCTCGTTATATTGAGTATCCCTGTAATATTGTTTCTTTTGTCTCCATGAAGCACTTGGGTAGTTCCTATAGCTACTCCCTTTCCGAGAATTTCTAACATTATGGGTACCCCTCGCGTGTCGAGGACTATCAGCCCGATTCCAGTTCTTCGAAGAAGAACCCTGATTTGAGTGGTTATCTTGGTTTTGATACTTATTCCAATTAACCTTTTTATCAAATTTATTTTTAGCTCCTTGGAATTTGTGTGAGTAATTCTGATTATATTCTGTTGCCGAAGCAACTGGCATACTCTCTTTAATGTTAGAGTTACTAAGAATCATGTCAGGGTGTGCCGTGGCATACTGGTCACAATATTCTTCCATTTGCTTTATTGTACTAGGTTTACGCTCATGTAAGAACTCTAGGAATGATTTATTTACAGAAGACATGACCTTGTCTCTTAGCAATAAATCTGTAAGACCATCAAATGTTTTCTCTGTTTTGGATAATTCAATCCATCGTGAAAGTGTAATTCGTGCTTTTGAGATGAAATCTGAGAATTCTACACCTACCTCAGGTCTCATTGTTTTAAACAAAAGACGGTAACCTTCCTCAGACAGCTGATATCTCTTTATCAAAGCTGCCCTAACAGCATCATAATTGTCTTTGTCGGCCTCTTCAACAAAATATAACTTACTCAGAGACTCCCCTTTTAGATTTTCAGACAACTGATTCACATACTGTGATTTGTCAACATTATGAGATCGACAAGCCCGTTCAAATCTAGAAAGCCAAAATGTTATGTCATCACTGGTAGGGTTAAACGCTGGTACTTTGACCTTGTACACAAAGGGTTTACCATTACCACCAGATGCCTGATTAACATTACTCATACATGTCAATTTTAATTTCTCTAATTCAAACTCATGTTCTCTTATTGCTTTTCTCTCTTCAGCTTCTCTATCTAATCTTTTCTGTTCTGCAGCAGCTTCTAGTTTTTTCTGTTCTGCAGCAGCAGCAACTTCTAGTTTTTTCTGTTCTGCAGCAGCTTCTAGTGTTTTCTGTTCTGCCGCAGCAGCAACTTCTAGTTTTTTCTGTTCTGCAGCAGCAGCAACTTCTAGTTTTTTCTGTTCTGCAGCAGCTTCTAATTTCTTCTGTTCTGCCTCAAATCTCCTTTCCTCCACTTGCATCTGCAATTTCTTAAGTTCAGCAGCAGTATCAGCTTCTTTTTCTAATCTTTTTTCTTCAGCTAAGGCTTTCCTTTCTTCTGCAGCAGCTTTTTTTTTCTTCTATTTGAAGTCTTCTCTCCTCAGCCGCAGCTTTTTTTTCCTCAGCAGCAATTTTTTTTTTCTTCAACAGCAGCAGCAATTTTTTTCTCTTCTGCAGCTAATGCTTTGTCATATTGAGCAACAGCCCATTGTTCTAAGTCTTTTCCAGTCTTATCAAAAGATTTTCCTAGTGTAATGAAATAATCTAAGGTAGACATATTGTCTTCTTAAATCAGAAACCTGAAAAAGTAAATATAAATTACTCTCTTTGTTAATGGGAGACAAGTCTATACCTTAGACTTAGTCTTAGTCCAAACTTGTATGGTTTACAATAACCAATGATAACTTGAGTACCTGTGGACAACAATAATTGTATCTCAAATACTGTGGGGACAAGCCTTACAAAGGTCTTGTATACCTCACTGTAATCAAAGATCACTTGAGTACCTGTGGAAAAAAATATTTCCCTTTACCAATAACTTTGGGAGACAAGCCTTACAAAGGTCTTGTATATCTCAATGTAATCAAAGATCACTTGAGTACCTGTGGAAAAAAAAAATATTTCCCTTTTCCAATAACTTTGGGAGACAAGCCTTACAAAGGTCTTGTATACCTCAATGTAATCAAAGATCACTTGAGTACCTGTGGAAAAAAAATATTTCCCTTTTCCAATAACAATCAGAAAGTACTGATCTGTACTATACTATCAGTGTATACCACTATACGTCATATGTCAACTAAAGACATTACAAATGACAAACAAGAAAAGACAATCTGAAAACATTTGCAGAGATCAAATTAAATTAAATAGGGGAAATGAAAAAAAATGATCACAGAACCTGTGATGATAACTGCCATAAGATAACAAGACAAATAACGCTACAGTGTATAAACATAAGGGTGTAAAAAACTGAAATGAAAGGAAAGATGAGACCTACAATTATACAAACAAATCAAACAAAACTAAGGAACACAAAAAATGTTACAAATACAAATATGAAACAGTCGTCACAACTAACCAAATATTTGCAAACTATGTTGCAAGCAAATTTCAATTAAGAAATTGCTCCCTATCGAACGCCAGAACAAGACCAATATTACTCGGTATTTCCTGTTCTAGTCACACAGAATATAAACTAATTTAATACACAACAAATAACATGTAAGCATAAATAGCATATAGCATACAATATCATTTTATGTCATGAATGGAATGTGTTGCCAGTATAGTGTTGTAAAGTAGGCACAGTTTATTTAAATAATACTAACTTGCCACTTTATTCAGTAATAGACTTAAGTTTAAACTATTACACTGTCAATTTTTTCTCTGTTGAGCATATGAAGATCCCACGATGAACTATGCACTTTATTCAGCAACACTGCGATTCTTCTGTACATTGAGAAATGTCAACAATATTGCTCCAGATATTTTCTACACTTGATACCACTGTCCTGTGTAATACTGTCTGTACAGCGAAAAACTGTCAACAAGTGCTGACCTAGATACAGCATCCTATCGGTAATACAGGTCAAGCTGTCCTACTGGTGTTGATGTGTTCAAACAAATGTTCTTTCAGCTGTAAACTGTGATTCTCAACACAAAACTGCGTAAGCTGGACCCAGGAATCTGGCTCGCCACTGTAAAGACGTTATTTCTTACTACACCTGTAGTACACCACTGTAAAGTATCAGTCTGTCTGCTCTGTAAGGAAGAGTGGTGTGTTGTTGAGATCAGGCATGCTCCAGTCTACCCAGCTGTAAATGGGTAACTCACCCTAGTCCTGAGTTAGGGAAGGCAAAGGCTCCAGGGGAAGCAGGCCCTAAACTTGGTCACTTCAGCCGACGCAGGATGGTGTATGTATGAAGTAGTAGTGTAGAGTGTGATTACCGCGAATGGTGTACTGTTCGTGTGCTGACCAATATAATCACTCATACACATGTGTCTACAAGGCACCAATGCAGACTGCTGGAATCTTAGTTTACTCAATTTATTCAGACGTACACACTGGGACATACGAGTACATCAGGCTTTGTTGACATAACAATTTGTAGGTATACATAGCAGATCTGAAGTCATGACACATGCAGAAATAATGGGTAGTACATCAAAGTTCAATGTCATGATACATCATCTTATGAAACCACGAAAAGGGGGTTTCTAGCAGGATTGAGATCTCTCTGTCACTGTCCGATAATAAGATAAATAATCTGTTCTCTTGGCAGTGATCAAAACAGACGATGACCGAAATCCAACATGGCTACCTTCCTGAGTTGTCGTTCACTCATTCATAGGAAGAATATCAGCCAAAGTTAATTTACAATGGATATATAAAGGATTTCATGAATGGTTCCATGCAGCACTACGGTGATCAGGTTAGTTCACGTAGCCATAACCGCTGCAGGAAAATCTGTCATCTTCGTCGATACAAAACACGACACTAGCATATCGAAGCACCCAAAAGTCAAGCTAGGCCTAACCGACGAGAGATCATCAAAAATACGAGCTGGGTTTACCTGGAGTCCGAATCATCTATATACTGACATAAGGAGAGTCTCTAACACAAACTATCGTAGAGACACTATCTCCTCCAGAAGAAAAAAACCACTTCGTAAGACATTTTTTCTTGACGAAGGGACCAGCTCTTGAAAAACGTACCCCGCCATTCTTAGCAGTACATCGGAACTCATCACGACTTGTTAAGACAACTCATACTTCCGCTAACAAGAATCTAGTCCCTCATACCCATCCAAAATATACAATATAGGACTGATTCTACTTGTACTAATAATATGTAATACATATGAATTCAGGCCATAAACACAATAAGCAAATTAATATATTTTCTGGCCCTAAAATTAAGTACAAACGCAAGCGTACTATTCTTGCGCTGGATCGATATCCAGACCGATTACTCCTATAATCAAAAGTGTGAATCAAACATGGATTATCTCGCTTTTACAATAAACAGCATTTTCATACACAGATGGATGCATGACTATATTTTTCCCATATTAAATAACCATATCGAGGTTGAGGTTAGGTTTAGGATTACCCTAATTCTAATGCTGACTCAATACACATATTATACATACTCGACGGCACTAAATGTAAAGATTACCCAGATTCAGGGTCAGAGTTTGTGTAGTCTGGTTCAGAATATACTTTTAATGGGTTTCCTTTTACGATAAACTGTTTACAGTCAAATTAAAAATACGACCCCTAAAATTACAATTATCCTGTCGTTCAGGGGAATGAACTAAGCTGAAAATGGTGTTGTCATGGGGAATGAAAAACCCGTCGTTGCGAAAGGGTTAACAGTGAATAATATGGAATACATCACCAGAAAAACTGGCTACTTTGGCAATGTCAGATATTAAAATACTTGATTCATATGAAAGATTAACACAAGTCTTCCAATCATCATATGTTCTTAAGTTCCCTGTGGAACAAAGGGATACAAATGCTGCTTGCCACTGATTTCTATTTTGCACTTTTTTCCATGAACCACAGGTTAAGAAACCCTGCTCTATGATTAATAAATAAATTGTGCCATCAGAGATCCCCAGGCGCTACACAGGGCCCCCAGGAAACAATCAACTAGCGCAGGTTTGTGTAATTATATCTGAACATCCAAAATCCGAAATATTCTGGAAATCAACAGATTTTTTTTTTGGAGAGGTTTCTTTTCAATCACAATTTGGGCGATTTCTGACTATTTTAGGCAACTTTTGGCTATTTGTCAAACACATTTTGGGTGATGGGCTGTTATTGGCCATTTTGGGCTACTTTTCGAATGTGATATGGGCAACATCTGAAAACTAAACAAAATCAGGTTTCCGAAACAAACCCATAGGATAAGAAGAAGAATAGACAGATTAAAGAGAATACAGAAATAGACTTGAAAAGGAAACAAGAGATCCCAGAGCTTCTTGCACAAACCTCAAGCAGACAAGCTACTAATTTAAAAAAAACAGTAGTGGCCAACAGTTGAAACCCTGTGCTCCATGAATGATATAATGCTTTCAATAAATAAAAGATTGTCACTATCTAAAACATAAGACACGGACAGCCACACACGGACAGCCACAATGTGTCAGATGAGATGCCTGAGGAAATCTGCAAATGTCACAGTAAAACAGAATGAGAAACAAAGAAATCAGGGAATTATGAAAGTAACACCATATTTATGCTATGTTCATTCATTTCATTTGTTTGTTTCTTATAGATCATGGAGCCACCACTACAGAAAGTCTGCATCAACGTCCACAGGTTTTTTGTGCGGTTGTTTTTGTAGCAGTCTGTTTGACATGATAAAGTTGGCAGCCCCATGCACAAATGGACATTAGTCACGTCACATGACATGCCTGAGAGAGTAGTAGTCATATTCCTTCTTTGTCTGCTTAAAGTCCCTGGTAGCTACATAACAACACAGAGACATACACATATTTTGGTGACTTGTTCAGAATCTATAGTACAGCCAACTATAAATCTTTACAGAGACATACAAATATTTTGGTGACTTGTTCAGAATCTATAGTACAGCCAACTATAAATCTTTACAGAGACATACAAATATTTTGGTGACTTGTTCAGAATCTATAGTACAGCCAACTATAAATCTTTACAGAGACATACAAATATTTTGGTGACTTGTTCAGAATCTATAGTACAGCCAACTATAAATCTTTACAGAGACATACAAATATTTTGGTGACTTGTTCAGAATCTATAGTACAGCCAACTATAAATCTTTACAGAGACATACAAATATTTTGGTGACTTGTTCAGAATCTATAGTACAGCCAACTATAAATCTTTACAGAGACATACAAATATTTTGTTGACTTGTTCAGAATCTATAGTACAGCTAACTATAAATCTTTACAGAGACATACAAATATTTTGGTGACTTGTTCAGAATCTATAGTACAGCCAACTATAAATCTTTACAGAGACATACAAATATTTTGGTGACTTGTTCAGAATCTATAGTACAGCCAACTATAAATCTTTACAGAGACATACAAATATTTTGGTGACTTGTTCAGAATCTATAGTACAGCCAACTATAAATCTTTACAGTGACATAAAAATATTTTGGTGACTTGTTCAGAATCTATGGTACAGCCAACTGTATAACAACACAGAGACATACAAATATTTTGGTGACTTGTTCAGAATCTATAGTACAGCTAACTATAAATCTTTACAGAGACATACAAATATTTTGGTGACTTGTTCAGAATCTATAGTACAGCCAACTATAAATCTTTACAGAGACATACAAATATTTTGGTGACTTGTTCAGAATCTATAGTACAGCCAACTATAAATCTTTACAGTGACATAAAAATATTTTGGTGACTTGTTCAGAATCTATGGTACAGCCAACTGTATAACAACACAGAGACATACAAATATTTTGGTGACTTGTTCAGAATCTATAGTACAGCTAACTATAAATCTTTACAGAGACATACAAATATTTTGGTGACTTGTTCAGAATCTATAGTACAGCCAACTATAAATCTTTACAGAGACATACAAATATTTTGGTGACTTGTTCAGAATCTATAGTACAGCCAACTATAAATCTTTACAGAGACATACAAATATTTTGGTGACTTGTTCAGAATCTATAGTACAGCCAACTTTATAACTTTACAGAGAAATACAAATATTTTGGTGACTTGTTCAAAATCTATAGTCCAGCCAACTTTATAACTTTACAGAGAAATACAAATATTTTGGTGACTTGTTCAGAATCTATAGTACAGCCAACTATAAATCTTTACAGTGACATAAAAATATTTTGGTGACTTGTTCAGAATCTATGGTACAGCCAACTGTATAACAACACAGAGACATACAAATATTTTGGTGACTTGTTCAGAATCTATAGTACAGCCAACTATAAACCTTACAGAGACATACAAATATTTTGGTGACTTGTTCAGAATTTATAGTACAGCCAACTATAAATCTTTACAGTGACATACAAATATTTTGGTGACTTGTTCAGAATCTATGGTACAACCAACTGTATAACAACACAGAGACATAAAAATATTTTGGTGACTTGTTCAGAATCTATAGTACAGCCAACTATAAATCTTTACAGAGACATACAAATATTTTGGTAACTGGTTCAGTCAGAATCTATGGTACAGCCAACTGTATAACAATACAGAGACATACAAATATTTTGGTGACTTGTTCAGAATCTATAGTACAGCCAACTATAAATCTTTACAGAGACATACAAATATTTTGGTGACTTGTTCAGAATCTATAGTACAGCCAACTATAAATCTTTACAGAGACATACAAATATTTTGGTGATTTGTTCAGAATCTATAGTACAGCCAACTATATTAAAAACACAGAGACATACAAATATTTTGGTGACTGGTTCAGAATCTATGGTACAGCCAACTATATAACTTTACACAGACATACAAATATTTTGGTGACTTGTTCAGAATCTATGGTACAGCCAACTATATAACAACACAGAGACATACAAATATTTTGGTGACTTGTTCAGAATCTATAGTACAGCCAACTTTATAACTTTACAGAGAAATACAAATATTTTGGTGACTTGTTCAGAATCTATAGTACAGCCAACTATAATTCTTTACAGAGACATACACATATTTTGGTGACTTGTTCAGAATCTATGGTACAACCAACTGTATAACAACACAGAGACATACAAATATTTTGGTGACTTGTTCAGAATCTATAGTACAGCCAACTATAAATCTTTACAGAGACATACAAATATTTTGGTGACTTGTTCAGAATCTATGGTACAGCCAACTGTATAACAATACAGAGACATACAAATATTTTGGTGACTTGTTCAGAATCTATAGTACAGCCAACTATAAATCTTTACAGAGACATACAAATATTTTGGTGACTTGTTCAGAATCTATAGTACAGCCAACTATAAATCTTTACAGAGACATACAAATATTTTGGTGACTTGTTCAGAATCTATAGTACAGCCAACTATATTAAAAACACAGAGACATACAAATATTTTGGTGACTGGTTCAGAATCTATGGTACAGCCAACTATATAACTTTACACAGACATACAAATATTTTGGTGACTTGTTCAGAATCTATGGTACAGCCAACTATATAACAACACAGAGACATACAAATATTTTGGTGACTTGTTCAGAATCTATAGTACAGCCAACTTTATAACTTTACAGAGAAATACAAATATTTTGGTGACTTGTTCAGAATCTATAGTACAGCCAACTATAATTCTTTACAGAGACATACACATATTTTGGTGACTTGTTCAGAATCTATAGTACAGCCAACTATAAATCTTTACAGAGACATACAAATATTTTGGTGACTTGTTCAGAATCTATGGTACAGCCAACTATATAACAACACAGAGACATACAAATATTTTGGTGACTTGTTCAGAATCTATAGTACAGCCAACTTTATAACTTTACAGAGAAATACAAATATTTTCAACACAGAGACATACAAATATTTTGGTGACTTGTTCAGAATCTATAGTACAGCCAGAATCTATAGTACAGCCAACTTTATAACTTTACAGAGAAATACAAATATTTTGGTGACTTGTTCAGAATCTATAGTCCAGCCAACTTTATAACTTTACAGAGAAATACAAATATTTTGGTGACTTGTTCAGAATCTATAGTACAGCCAACTATAAATCTTTACAGAGACATACAAATATTTTGGTGACTTGTTCAGAATCTATGGTACAGCCAACTGTATAACAACATAGAGACATACAAATATTTTGGTGACTTGTTCAGAATCTATAGTACAGCCAACTATAAATCTTTACAGAGACATACAAATATTTTGGTGACTTGTTCAGAATCTATAGTACAGCATACTATATTAAAAACACAGAGACATACAAATATTTTGGTGACTTGTTCAGAATCTATGGTACAGCCAACTATATAACTTTACACAGACATACAAATATTTTGGTGACTTGTTCAGAATCTATGGTACAGCCAACTATATAACAACACAGAGACATACAAATATTTTGGTGACTTGTTCAGAATCTATAGTACAGCCAACTTTATAACTTTACAGAGAAATACAAATATTTTGGTGACTTGTTCAGAATCTATAGTACAGCCAACTATAATTCTTTACAGAGACATACACATATTTTGGTGACTTGTTCAGAATCTATAGTACAGCCAACTATAAATCTTTACAGAGACATACAAATATTTTGGTGACTTGTTCAGAATCTATGGTACAGCCAACTATATAACAACACAGAGACATACAAATATTTTGGTGACTTGTTCAGAATCTATGGTACAGCCAACTATATAACTTTACACAGACATACAAATATTTTGGAGACTTGTTCAGAATCTATGGTACAGCCAACTATATAACAACACAGAGACATACAAATATTTTGGTGACTTGTTCAGAATCTATGGTACAGCCAACTATATAACAACACAGAGACATACAAATATTTTGGTGACTTGTTCAGAACAGCCAACTATAAATCTTTACAGAGACATGCAAATATGTTGGTGACTTGTTCAGAATCTATAGTACAGCCAACTTTATAACTTTACAGAGAAATACAAATATTTTGGTGACTTGTTCAGAATCTATAGTCCAGCCAACTTTATAACTTTACAGAGAAATACAAATATTTTGGTGACTTGTTCAGAATCTATGGTACAGCCAACTATATAACAACACAGAGACATACAAATATTTTGGTGGCTTGTTCAGAATCTATGGTACAGCCAGCTATATAACAACACAGAGACATACAAATATTTTGGTGACTTGTTCAGAATCTATAGTACAGCCAACTTTATAACTTTACAGAGAAATACAAATATTTTGGTGACTTGTTCAGAATCTATAGTCCAGCCAACTTTATAACTTTACAGAGAAATACAAATATTTTGGTGACTTGTTCAGAATCTATAGTACAGCCATCTACAGTCACTAGTATTTGATAATACACAATATGGCAAGGAAAGGTTAATGAGCAAAGCTTGAAAGATGGGCAATGACTACAACCAGCGAAAGCCAGCTCCAAACCTTAGAAATGAGGTATCTGAGAAAGGTGATTGAAGTATCAAAAAGAGACATGATTCACAACCAGATGATACATCATGGCCTCAGAACCCAGTACCTGCAGACCCAAGTGGAACAGTTCCAATTACAACAGTCTGGCCTTGTCTACAGGATGGGAGTGGATTGGCTACCATGACAAATATGAGAAACTAAGAGCCAGGGATCCAGACCTCAAGGATGACCCAGAGTTCGCTGGGAGGACAACATTAGACAATCTCTAAGGATCGAGGACTAGATTGGAATCAGGCCAGGAGAAAGACAGCCGATAGGAAAGTATGGCGCTCTCTCTAGCAAACCTCTACACCCCAGAGTAGAAGAGGAACAACTAAGTAAGTAAGCTAGATATATAGTATTAATGAAATCTCCAAGATACTTAGCCTGATACTAGGCACAGCAACAGATGTCACACACAAACAGAAACTTCACCTCCCAGTAAAGGCTGACATACAAAATAAAACCTAAACTAAATCTCTGGCAGCTTCAGGGAATGTTGATTTATAGAAAAATGTTCAGAATACCATAGAATTATTGGACTGGAGGCCATGGAATTATGGGAATGGAGGCCAGTGCAGAAAGGAAGCTTATTACTCATGTTAGAACGGAGCAATCCATTTTTTTGGGGGGGGGGGGGATGTTATGAGAAGAAGAAAGCTGGAATATATTGTCTTACTTACTAAGTCATTCCTCTTCTACTGTGAAGTGTAGAGGTTTAGAAGAGAGAGTGCCATACTATCCTATCAGCTTGGAATATATTGTGACAAACAGTAAAATACTGAAGGAAAAAACAGACAGATGATGACAACGAGAGAAGAAATATCCCTGCCATGACAAGAAGTCAACAACTGACTGATAAGAAGTACTAGCGACAGGAGGTTATGGAGAGACATGATCATCTAAGCCAGCTGGCATAGTACGAAGAAGAGGAAGAGGAGGCATGGGAGGAGGAGGTGGAGCAGCAGCAGCAGAAGGAGGAGAAGAAACAAAATCACATACTCTTCTTTCCTTCTTGCTTCATAGTTTCAACTTCTTTTACTTTTTTCTTTGTTAATCTCTTTCTCAAACTTTCTTTTAACTTACCTGACTATCTCACCCATCAAACTTTCTTTCAACTTACCTGACTATCTCACCCATCAAACTTTCTTTCAACTTACTTGACTATCTCACCCATCAAACTTTCTTTCAACTTACCTGACTATCTCACCCATCAAACTTTCTTTCACCTTACCTGACTATCTCACCCATCAAACTTTCTTTCAACTCACTTGACTATCTCACCCATCAAACTTTCTTTCAACTTACTTGACTATCTCACCCATCAAACTTTCTTTCAACTTACCTGACTATCTCACCCATCAAACTTTCTTTCAACTCACTTGACTATCTCACCCATCAAACTTTCTTTTAACTTACCTGACTATCTCACCCATCAAACTTTCTTTCAACTTACCTGACTATCTCACCCATCAAACTTTCTTTCAACTTACTTGACTATCTCACCCATCAAACTTTCTTTCAACTTACCTGACTATCTCACCCATCAAACTTTCTTTCAACTTACCTGACTATCTCACCCATCAAACTTTCTTTTAACTTACCTGACTATCTCACCCATCAAACTTTCTTTCAACTTACCTGACTATCTCACCCATCAAACTTTCTTTCAACTTACTTGACTATCTCACCCCTCAAACTTTCTTTCAAACTTTCTTTCAACTTACCTGACTATCTCACCCATCAAACTTTCTTTCAAACACCTTACCTGACTATCTCACCCATCAAACTTTCTTTCAACTTACTTGACTATCTCACCCATGCCCCAAACTTTCAAGTTTTTCATAATAAGCTTTTCTAACCTGGTACTCCTATCTATTGTTTGTATCAAGGTGTCCATCAGCCAAAATGCTTTCTCCTCACTTTTCACAATCAAAAGCAACAACCCAGCAACAAAATTCATACCCTGCAAACAAAAGTTGCACTTGAGAATTAATCCACTGTATTAAAATTAAATAAAAAAATTCCTTTGTTGCTATTTTTGCTAAAATTGTACTTTGTTTAAGGTACAGATAAAGATATACAATTATACAGATGAAAAATGCAACAAGATGTAATGTGATTGTGACGAAACGGGGCGACTACTATCGATCTTTGGTTCTCTCCGGCAGTATCGGTACATTTGTGGTACTGATTTTTATTAGGTGCTGTCAATTATCGCACTTTTCTTTCTTTCTTTATTTGTCTGCTAAGTAGCAGATATGTAATTTTATCAAATCACCCGGTAGGTGATAACTATCACAGTTGTGACACTCCTTGCAAATATGTCACCGGTTTGTTACCTGGTCATCCCAGCCTACGAAGATCTGAGATAAGATTAGATTAAACCGCTGATAAGATGACATTATCGTCTGTGGGACACAGGCGGGCAGACAAATGTAATGTAACTGCTTCCGGTCCTTGGTTAAAAAATAATCATGGATTTATTACATTTTAGATAATATGAGTCTACAAATGTTTGTAAGAGTGTATACAAGGCATCAGATGTCCATATATGGTAATACGTGACATTTGCAGGCATGCACCTTATTTCATGTGGGACTATTTTGAAATATCACAGCCTATCCTGCATGATTTGAAATGATTGGATCTTTCTGATTAGATTCATAAAATCACTGGAGGGAATATAGGCTGACAATTTCACAGTTTTATTTCTTTGTGATTTGCACGCTCACCAAGACATCAGACCTTCACCAGAGGAAGAACTAGATTCCTAATTCCTGTTATCTAGACCTTTTATTGGAGAACCAGATAAGACTTATAAAGCACAGGAAATCTCTTTCAAATTTTAATAAGGAACAACCGGAACTAGGAAATTGAAAAAACACGGAGTCAGAAGGGGCAATCTATTGTAAAATTCAATGAAATCCCAGACCCTTGTAAGAGAAGATTCGTCTCTTTTATTCATCTGTGTGACAAGTCTGTAGCCAGGATAGGCATAAGTCGTGATTTACATTTCATATTTTATTACTAACATGTGAACTAACATATATATGGAAGATGATGCCTCCTTTTTGTATCCTTAACACTCACGGGTAGTCATCAGGTTCTACTGAGTACGCACCAACTTATGTTGATGTTAGTTTTTATAAATGTCATCTGTCACGCACGTATATGCACAATTTGGTGTATGTGAATTCGTGCGCGCTTGTATCCAAACAAGCCAGATGACGTCGTATGGAAAATGAAGCAAGCCGCATCTCATATCCAGACATGGAGTCTGTTGATTTGTTATTGTGTACCCATCATTTGGGGCAGGTATATTTCGGGGACAGGACTTCTGAATAGAAGCCATTGTCGGCTTACTCCCTACGTAAGTCAGAGCCCGTCATTGTTGTAATTGAATATAATTGTTATGATTTCCAATGACTGTATCCGGCGTTGGCATCTAGCTAGTCCCTTCTCGTCAAGGGGTTATAATGGATCAACATTGATACGGCACTGACAGTATTCTAATATTTTCAAGTATTGTAATGCTCCGCCAGTCCGACGGCTTTTCCAAATAATTCAATATCAACTATGTATATATTACCATGTGAATTTTATTGTGTGAAACTCGCTATTGGATGTCAAAGTCATTTGAGGCTGGCAACCTCAGCGTATTGAATGATGATTCATGAACCACCACTGCACAGGCTGGTGATTGCTTTATTGATAGTTTTGTAAAGAGAACTAAAAGCATAAAGTAGTTCCAGGTTCCCTATGGAGCAGGGAGGGAAAGATGAAAAGAAATGATGTCCACTCTAAGCATAAGACTTACATTTTCAAAGCAGTGTAAATGTCCCTATAAACATATTCACTTTAAAATTAATGTAAGGTTTCACGCTTTAAACCAGTATAAATGTCCATGGGAAAATATTCATTTTAAATAATAGAAGTTTCAAACTTTTCCACAAAAGTAAATGTAATTGAAACCCGAATGAATTTATATTGTGAACACTTTTCAAACAGTGGAGATGTAAATGTAAAACATATTATATCTGTACGTTTAACCTTTTCCATTTAAATGCAATGTAAAGCTAAAGCTATTCAGTTTAAATGTAAAGGAAGTTTTATCCCGAGGGATTAAATTTAATTCTCATCGAGGGTAAACTCTAAGTTAAGTGGGATGGTGAAATAGAAGAGGGGGGACACATAACTGTGTCGGGGAACGCCATACTCAGAAGAGCGTTCTTTTCTATTCTTCTATCACAGTTATTGGTGGTCCCAGCAGAACGTACTATTTCTGGAACAAGACGGGATCAGTGGCCTATGCTTTAATATACAGGACACTGTGTAGACTTTCCTTGAAGTTTCTGGGAGATGAGCTACACCCAACAACTTTGACCAGAGACGAGTGATCAGTATGAAAAGACAGAACCGTCATTGACAGCTAAGTTCAAATATATGCTGCCATCTAAACTTTCTTACCCTTTTTTGCAATCCCCAAATACGAGGATGATAGTTTTTCTTTATCCATAACTATTCAAATTATTCAAATTATTTTCAAACTGTTAAAACTTAAAGTGATTATTAAATTTTGTTATTTGTATTGTTTACAAAATTAACTTCGATTTGATATTTTAAAGTTTCTGCATGTTTGTCTCAGTCACTTACTACACACTTTCTAAACAGAGCTATACTAGAATAAGAGAATTCCACTGAGTAAATCAGGGGTGGGGGTTTAACGAGCTGATAAATAAGTGCTTGAATTCTTCGCAAAAGTGGTCGGCAGGTTACAGAATTAACGTGCTTAGCGACAGCCAGCATTGTTTTCGCTAACCTGAATTTCTTGTGAAGACTCCCATGTGATAGAAGCTTTACTACTCTTCTATCGACATTTCTGCCAAGAGTAATCTTGTGTACAAATAGACTCCATTGAAGCCTATATTAGATACTCTTGAGTTTGGTCATTGTTGGACCACTACTGCAAAGCAGGGGAGGCAATACCATCACAGTGATCATAGGAAGCCCTGCTATCAAATAAATATTTTGACTCTTCAACTTTCAACAGAAGGACAGGAAGTGATGAACACCCCATAATATCTTCCTGATGCATACTGTGGAGAGGCAGGTTTGACTGTTTTCACTTTTGCTGGTTTTCTAACTGTGATTTTACCAACTGTGCCAGGAAGAAGCCACCACACAAGGCTAAAATGTGTACATAAACCTGCTTCCCTACTTCTTCTTCCTGGATCCTTAGCCTATGATTGACAAAACAATCAGTGGCCATCAGGCTTGGTGGCATTCTGTAGGGCAGCAACAAACTGTCTCCACTTTTCTAGGCCAGTGGCCTTCCTTCATGCAGCTTTTTTTCATGTAGCACAGCTCATATGCACTGTGTGATCCAAACAGCTTTAAATTTTTTTTTGTAATTAAGAAGTGCTCAATGTTATTCTGCTTAGAAAAGAAAAGATCTGTGGTATATTTTAGGCTTTGGGGAGGTACAGAGCAGGGAAGGATATGTAAAAATGTCTGATGCTTCCAGAAGCAGTATAAATAAACTGTTATGTACAATCTGTTTGCTAAGTAAATAGATTCTGAAGAAGCAGACCTACCTGGCAATAGCCTATGTGAGGGTTGCTGAGAGATATGGCTTCTAGAACATTCTGTAGTGGTTTCTGCAGTGAGTTAGGGTCACTGATGTGACTAAAATAGACATTCTCTGGGAACGTGCGGTGGATATCTGCAATAGAAAAATAATCTTAAGTTACTCCTTTCATTTAATCTCCAATCTTTGTCCTTCCCTCTGCCAGTCTACCAACCTATCACATGGATACTGATAAATTTGACAAACACCAGTGATCTGTCATTACTCTTCCAAAGAAGTCTTGTCCTTAGCAATGAGCATTTATTCTTTTCACAGCTAATCTGTCAGTTAATTTCTATTTATATTTATTAAATTACAGTCCAGTGAAATAATGATTAGAGTGCTTACTTCTCAAGGCAAAGTTACTGGGTTCATAATCATCATGCTCCAATCTACCTGACCCTGCCCTTGAGTTAGGGAAGGCAAAGGCAGTGAGAATGGGAACTGGTCACCCCCATGTCATGAAGCTCAGACCTAGTATAAGTGAACCTCTAACACTTCACTCCCCTCGTTTATCTTCATAAACAGCTTCAGGGTCATTGAAAAGTCATTCCCTATTTTTAAATTTGTATTCCGTCACTCCCATCTCAGAAATTTATATGAAAAAAAAAACATTAAAAAAAAAGAAAAGTAATTGTTATTTTATGATATAAAATGACTTGTCACATTAACAATACAGCTCAACAAGAAATCTGGTCTATTTGACACATGACCTCATTAACTTTTTGACTCCAGAACAACGCTCAGAGCATTGGTCAGATCTGACACCTGTGCCAAAACAACGCTCTGAGCATTGTTTTTACTCTATCATGAATTAAAATTATGGCACAGGGTGGAAAAAAAATGCAGAGTCAAAGAGTTAATGACAGCAATTTTTGCTTTCTCTTGCCATTTTATATTTTATTTTTTGTTCCTGGAAATAAATAAAAAAAACTAATTAGTCAACTGTCAGGTATAGCTGCTTGTTTTATATTTCTTTGATGTATATCCATGTATTACCTTTCTTTACTCTTGCATGTATGTATTCATGAATCTATTTATTTGTCAATTGTCAGGTATAGCTGCTTGTTTTATATTTCTTTGATGTATATCCATGTATTACCTTTCTTTATTCTTGCATGTATTCCTGAATCTATTTATTTGTCAACTGGCAGGTATAGCTGCTTGTTTTACATTTCTTTGATGTATATCCATGTATTACCTTTCTTTATTCTTGCATGTATTCCTGAATCTATTTATTTGTCAACTGTCAGGTATAGCTGCTTGTTTTATATTTCTTTGATGTATATCCATGTATTACCTTTCTTTATTCTTGCATGTATTCCTGAATCTATTTATTTGTCAACTAATCAACTTCAAAAAGCTACAGACTTTCATAAATGGATGCTTGTGTAGAATAGAAGGTTTGAAGTGGTATGACAAGATCACTAATGTGGAAATAGTGACAAGAACCAGACAAGTGCTAGTTGAACAGAAGATGGGACCCAAAGATGCAGCAATAGTGAATGCAGTCAGCGACCCATAGCTTGACTGCTTGCATCAGGACCAGCGAACCAGAGCTGGTCAAGACCGTACTCCACCTCCACGTGGTGGTCCTGGAAACAGTCTGCAGCAGTGTAGTCTGGCTGAGCGAGTACGGATCGCAGAGGGAAGGCAAACCCGGTCCCAAAAAATGCCGTGCTGAAGTCGGATGTGTTGACCAAAAGGTGCAGATATCACAGCTACGGCGTAAACAGACACAACGCAACCACCGTCCTTTTCAGGACGAACGAGGAAGAAGAAGAAGAAGAACAGAAGATGAGAAGAAGACGCTGGAGATGGATAAGACAAACACTGGGGTGCTAGCATGACCAGGCAGTCCTTGTTCTGGAGTCCCTAGGATGAAAGAGGTGGACGGAAACTGGGAAGCACACGAGGAAGATGACAACATGGACAGCCAATGTCATGAGACAGCACACGGGGAAGAGAAGTAGAGACAGACATAAAGGGGAAGATGACAACATGGACAGCCAATGTCATGAGACAGGAAGACATGGCATAAGTTTGCTGTTGCTTATACTCCTTAAGGCTGCTGGCGTGATGATGACTACACCACCCCTAGTGTGCCAATGGTCAAGAAAATATGGGCCTAACATAGAATTCCCAATATGCCTCAGTGGGCGTGTAACGGGATCCTATGCTCCGTTGAAAACTGAAGAGTGAGGATGAATTAAGTTACCTGATGCCTGTCCTGTGCCATCCATTCAAGGCCTTTCCATGTCTTCTTTATTCCTTTCAAGTCTGTCTCCAGTTCTCTTCTCCATCTGAGTTTTGGTCTCACCAAAAAAAATTATGGTAACTCATAATTAAACTCTGCTGAGATTCGATTCTCCTTGTGCTATCTAAGGGAGGAGATTGGAGCACTGATGGAGTTGTGTGATCTAAGGGAGGAGATCAGAACACTGATGGAGTTGTGTGATCTAAGGGAGGAGATTGGAGCACTGATGGAGTTGTGTGATCTAAGGGAGGAGATCGGAGCACTGACGGAGTTGTCTGTGTTCAATGAAGATAGTCCTTAAAACCAAACTATAATAAAACTGTGCACACGAGTTATTTTTAACATTCTGTTTTTTTTTTTTTTTCGGTATCTGACTTCAAGTTAGAGAAGGCAAAGGAATAGAAGAAATGAACTGGTCAACTTATTCTCCAGTTCTATATTGTACGTACGATGAATTCCAATCCAATCTATCTGTCCAGTTCTTTTACATCCATTTCTGTACTGTCCACTCATCTGTTTTTTTTAAATATTTTCTAGGTTATGAATTTTTATTTGTTCTGTAGAGATTTTCAACAAGAAGAGACATGGTCTGCAAACAGATGGTATATCATGGCTTCGACACCCAGCTCGTGCACACCCTAGTGAAACAGTCGCAATAATGGTGTGACCATGTATGCAGCATGCCAGAAGATCAGCTACCATGACAAATATGGGAAACCAAGAGCCAGACCTCCAGGACGACTCAGTCCTCTGGGAGGACAACATTAGACTATCCCCAAAAGACCGAGGACTAGATTGGAACCAAGTCAGAAGAAAGACAGCCAATAGGATAGTATGGTGTTCTCTCTGGTAAACCTCTACATCCAAGGGTACAAAATGAATGACAAAGTAAGATTAATCTATAAATTCCCAGAATTCTATTTCAATAATATAATCTATGCATCCGTTCATTACCCATCAACCCCATAGAGCCTATAGACATTCTAGAAAGTTCTCCTATGCCAAGTGTTCAAAACTTTTCCATATCCACTTTATCCCTTTCATTGTTGTTTTTGGTTCTCTTCTTCACATAGTTTCTTTTGTCTCCCTCTACATCTGTTATACTAGGGATTCCAGAACAAGGTCTACCTTGTAATGCTACCAACAAGTTTCCTAAATGTGTGAATATAAACTATAAATTCCAAGAATTCTATTCTCATAATATAAACTATAAATTTCCCAGAATGCAGTTCTAATAATACTGTAGTTATGGTCAAGCTCTGTGACAATCAACTATGCCAGAATACTGATTTCCATGACTGGAGAGTGCAGAAGATGGCTGCTGTCATCTTGTAATTATCTTTTACTTTAATTCTTTCCCCGGATGTTATGTCAAGAACTATGGGTACTTTCTCAGCATCAATATGCTCACTCAGTAATAAGAAATGCACATTTTATGCTGCACCTAATTAAGAGTTATCTTGAAAAAGGCAGAAACCTTTGAATAACTCTCAAT
The DNA here is from genome assembly GCA_024509875.1 of Oreohelix idahoensis. Classification (NCBI taxonomy): domain Eukaryota; kingdom Metazoa; phylum Mollusca; class Gastropoda; order Stylommatophora; family Oreohelicidae; genus Oreohelix; species Oreohelix idahoensis. The sequence goes on from JAMPIV010016930.1 coordinate 160,124, forward strand.
GAAAAAAAGACTGTACTTGACTAAAACTATGAACATTAGTATAACTGAATCGAACTCACGACAAGCAATCAAGGAGTTAACTCTCAGAGAAGATGTTTATATTCAAACTGCACTCCAGATAAATGTGTTCTCTGCAGAAAGTACAATCTTTATCAATTATTCCATGCACGAGACATCTCTTGAAACATTTTTTAAAAAATGCTGCATCACTATCACTTGTCTTTGTTAGTGTTATCACTTTGGTCTGTAATCTTACACATGTACTCTGTATATATTTTATTTTGTGTTGTTTCCCCTGAAGATACAGACGTCTTACCAAGTAAAATACACTCTGTCACTGCTGGGTCCGTACGTTGACCTCGAAGTGTTCTGTATTTGCTTGGCTCTGCTGCCATTCTCTTTGACGCTTTGCTGATCTGCATCCACACCTAGGGGGAAAAAATGACATTTCAGTTGTCCCTTTTGTTTATCAATAATTTTAATATTTTTGGTAACAAGGACAAACAATAAACAGGACTCCCCAGAGAACAGTGTAGACCCAGAATCTAATGGACACATTTAATGACAGAAAAACAAAAATTGGAGACAGAAATCCAGCACTGCCAAAGGTGGAGAGTTGCTGTCTCTACCTAATACAGTAGACAGCAGGGGTCTCAAAACTGTTTTGTTTTTTTGAGTCCCGATCACTCCGCTGAATCCTTGAATCTTAGTCAACCCCAGGCAAAAAAATAAATAATAAAAAAAAGGAAGTGATTGCACAGACACATAAATTAACATTACTTTTGTCCTGAACTGGTTAAATTCATTAATAGGACGGATGTGGCTTAAGAGTATTAACAAGGGCATTGATAGTTGGTTGGAGATTGGTGAGTTTTAGTTGCTAATCACAACACTCTTCCAGGTTCAGTCTGTTCCTTAGCTTTAATAAAATTGCACTTGTGTGGCTAAAACCATCTTCAACCATGTATGAACTTGGGAATGAGAGTACGGCTCAAATGTTGCAAAAAGCTTGGGGTAGTTTGAAGCAGTACTTCCAGATGTAAAATTGAATCATAGGAGGTATTTTTATTTCTTATATGACAGTCCACTATTGATCCCAAAAGTTTAATCGCCTCCTGACCAACATTAAATGAGATAAAAACTGTCTAGAAAACAAATGTCCCCAGTGAAGTGGATGAACCAGCACCTTGAGAACAGAAGTCTACATTGCATCATGGGAAGTTTCATCCGATGTACTTTACAGTGTAGGGTGGCTGACCTGGAATTATCCTACACTGCTGAGCAGCCCATCATGGTGGATGTGCTACAGGATCCTACAGCCTATGTGAACATGTGCACCTTGTGTATTAACAGATAACAATAAAACAATGAAAGTGCTGCCATCATGTGGCTGATACAACTTCTATGCATCTGGGATGATACAATTTATTACATATGTGAAAAGTGCCTCAACCTCTATGGAGACTCTGTGATAATTTCACTGCTGCTTGTTAGTTTTCTGTGAAAAACCAAATTTGCCTTTGATTTCTGAGTGCTGTCAACATTTTTCCTATCAACCCTTGGTTATCAACATCTTACTCAAATGAACTGTTGATAAAGGTTATATGTGTATGTGTGACACATCCTTGTGAACCCCGTACCATGACAACAAATCTGATATAGAGAAAATGCTAAAAATCTCTAATTCAATTCAAAATAATCATATTCAGATTCTTTTAAAACACTATTTTATGAAACCTCTGCCACCAAACAGTTTAGGTCATATGTGTCACCAATGATCTTAAATCATTTAAAACTCTCATGATAGCACTGACATCTTCTAAAATTGAATATGATTCAACCTGATTTTCTCAGGTATGGGACTAGCTACCTCATCTTGTAAAACAAATTGTTACTGAAACCACCACAACAAAATCATGTGAATGCTTGATGCAGGCTTCCTGCAAGGAGGCCAACAGCAATGGTGGTTCGATGCTCCACAGGCATCAACAAGTGAATATAATGATAACATTTCAGGGACATTAAATCAAAGCTTTGATCTGTTCTGATAATCTGTGATGTCAAGGTCATGTGTAAGAGAGAGAGAGGGAGATCTAAAAACATAATGGAGAAGAGAACTGGAGCCAGACATCAAAGGGATGAAGAAGACACAGAAAGACCTTGAATGGATGGCACAGGACAGGAGGACATGGCACAGGACAGGAGGACATGGCACAGGACAGGAGGACATGGCACAGGATAGGAGGACATGGCACAGGACAGGAGGACATGGCACAGGACAGGAGGACATGGCACAGGACAGGAGGACATGGCACAGGACAGGAGGACATGGCACAGGATAGGAGGACATGGCACAGGACAGGAGGACATGGCACAGGACAGGAGGACATGGCACAGGACAGCAGGACATGGCACAGGATAGGAGGACATGGCACAGGATAAGAGGACATGGCACAGGATAGGAGGACATGGCACAGGACAGCAGGACATGGCACAGGACATGAGGACATGGCACAGGACAGGAGGACATGGTACAGGATAGGAGGACATGGCACAGGACAGGAGGACATGGCACAGGACAGGAGGACATGGCACAGGACAGGAGGACATGGCACAGGACAGGATGGCATGGCACAGGACAGGATGGCATGGCACAGGACAGGAGGATGTGGCAAAGGACAGGAGGACATGGCACAGGACAGGAGGACATGGCACAGGACAGGAGGACATGGCACAGGACAAGAGGATGTGGCACAGGACAGGAGGACATGGCACAGGACAGGAGGACATGGCACAGGACAGGAGGACATGGCACAGGACAAGAGGATGTGGCACAGGACAGGAGGATGTGGCATATTTTTTATTGAGGACTTGTGTTGACAAACGACAAGAAGAACAGGACTTCTGCTACCACAGACATGATGTAAGAGGTGACTAAAATGTGGTTGTGCATGAGGGTGGCAACCTCATCATGTTAAAATAATTGTTACAGAAACCACTGATGTAAAAGCACATGCATACTTCAGTACAGGCTTTCTCCAAGGGGACCAGCTGTAGTGGTGGCTCCGTGCTCCACAGGGAGCAAAGAGGGAAAGGACAAAAATGATTTCAAAGCACCTATAACCTGACAGAATAACTCCATACCAATATGTTACTTATAACCTGACAGAATAACTCCATACCAATATGTTACTTATAACCTGACAGAATAACTCCATACCAATATGTTACTTATAACCTGACAGAATAACTCCATACCAACATGTTACTTATAACCTGACAGAATAACTTCATACCAATATGTTACTTATAACCTGACAGAATAACTCCATACCAATATGTTACTTATAACCTGACAGAATAACTCCACACCAATATGTTACTCATAACCTGACAGAATAACTCCATACCAATATGTTACTTATAACCTGACAGAATAACTCCATACCAATATGTTACTTATAACCTGACAGAATAACTCCATACCAACATGTTACTTATAACCTGACAGAATAACTCCATACCAACATGTTACTTATAACCTGACAGAATAACTCCATACCAACATGTTACTTATAACCTGACAGAATAACTCCATACCAACATGTTACTTATAACCTGACAGAATAACTCCACACCAATATGTTACTTATAACCTGACAGAATAACTCCATACCAATATGTTACTTAAAACCTGACAGAATAACTCCATACCAATATGTTACTTATAACCTGACAGAATAACTCCATACCAATATGTTACTTATAACCTGACAGAATAACTCCATACCAACATGTTACTTATAACCTGACAGAATAACTCCATACCAATATGTTACTTATAACCTGACAGAATAACTCCATACCAACATGTTACTTATAACCTGACAGAATAACTCCATACCAATATGTTACTTATAACCTGACAGAATAACTCCATACCAATATGTTACCACTGTTAGGACCTTTAACCTGACAGAATAACTCCATACCAATATGTTACCACTGTTAGGACCTTCAACAGACTTTCTATTCTCATATCATCATCTTGATACCTCAGTATGCCAACATGTTACCAATTTTCCGAGAGATGTGTCACACTGTCTCCTGTAGTTCCTGGGGTCTCTGAGAAGACAAATAATAGTTCTACTGCACCATCAGGTATGTCATTATAGGTGACTAATATAAGGTTGTGCATAAGGCTGGCAAACTTATCATGTATAATGACTTGCTTCATAAACCATCACCAGAAAAGGTAAAGGATCCTGTTACACGCCCATTGAGGCATATTGGGAATATGATGTTAGGCCCGTATTTTCTTGACCATCGGCACACTAGGGGTGATGTTGTCAGCGTCACGCCGGCCGCCTTAACCTTCCCAGAGTTGCTCTTGTACCCAATTCATGAGGCTGGGTCAACCCCGGAGCCATTTGCGGTCTAAAAAATCCAACCTCAACTGGGAATCGAACCATGGACCACCGAGCTAGGAAGCTACCGCGGCACCAGAAAAGTGCATGCATACTTCAGTGTAAGCTTCCTACAAGGGAACCAGCTGCAGTTCTATAAAGAATAATAAGGGAGATACAAGAACAAATAGAGTTATCTCCAGTAGCATGATGACACAAGTACTTACGTCTGGTCTTAGGTCGCCAGGTATACCCTTTCTGCAGAAGCGTTTTACTGCAACAAACAATATGAAATCAAAATACATTACTGAACTATGTTAACAGTGTTAACTTTTTTTCCACATATTCAGAACTCTCGGCCACTCAGATTATTTGCTGCATACATACAGCCACTCAGATTGTTTGCTGCATACATACAGCCACTCAGATTGTTTGCTGCATACATACAGCCACTCAGATTGTTTGCTGCATACATACAGCCACTCAGATTGTTTGCTGCATACATAGTTTTTCTCAGCATCTCTCATTACTTGGCTACCTCTCTCCAGTTTCCTTCTTCCCACTGAATTTTGATTCTCTCTCCAATTTTGTTTCTTCTCTGTGATTTTTTTATCTTTCTCCAATTTGGTTTCTTCTCTGTGATTTTTTATCTTTCTCCAATTTTGTTTCTTCTCTGTGATTTTTTTGTCTTTCTCCAATTTTGTTCCTTCTCTGTGATTTTTTAAAATCTTTCTCCAATTTTGTTTCTTCTCTGTGATTTTTTTTATCTTTCTCCAATTTTGTTTCTACTCTGTGATTTCTGATCTCATTCCAATTTTATTTATTCTCTGTGATTTTTTATTCTCTCTTAAATCTATTTCCTCTCAATGATTTCTCATTCTCTCTTCAATTTCTTTCTTTTCAATGATTTATGCTTCTCTGCCTAATTTTGTTTCTTCCAAATCATTTCTGATCTCTCCCCAATCTGTTTCCTGTCAGTGATTTCTTTTCCTACCTTTGGTTTTCTTCTTCACAGTAATTTTTTACCCTCTCTCCAGTTTCATTCTCTCCTATGATTACTGATCCTCTCCAGTTTATATTTTTTGGTGATTTATTATTCTCCTCCCAGCTTCTATTATGTGTGCATGTATGTATAATACATTGGTGAATGCAGTATTAATATTTACTAGTTACTGTTGCCGTTAGGAATGTATTGATTTGTAATCACTTTTAGGGACCAAAGACGCAGCTAGAGAGATGGATGCAGTCAGCGACTCATAGCTTGACTGCTTGCGTCAGGGTCAGCGAACCAGAGCTGACCAAGACCCTACTTTACCTCCAAGTGGTGGTCCTGGAAACAGGCTGCATCACTGCAGTCTGGCTGAGAGAGTAGGGATCGAAGTGGGAAGGCAAACCCGGTCCCAAAAAATGCCCTGCTGAAGTCGGATGTGTCGGCCAAAAGGTGCAAATATCGCAGCTTTGCTGTAAACGGACACAACGCAAACAACGCCCTTTTCAGGACGAACGAGGAAGAAGAAATCACTTTTAGAAATGTGTTATTACAGAGCAGAATTGTAAAAGGGCAATAATGCCTTTTTCTTTATCCTAATGAAATAAAAATGTTTGATCGTTCTTTCTTTTCATTGATTTCTGATTTTCTCTCCAGTTTCATTCTTCCAGGGAGGTCTTTAATGAGACAAGGAAATAATAAGACTAGTGCTCTCGGCATGTCGTACAAGGCGACTAATATGAAGTTATGCATGAGGCCAGCAACCTCATTATTAAAGCCAAATGCTACAGAAACCACTATTGTAAGAGCTTGTTTCCTACAAGAGGGCCAGCTACTGTGGTGGCCGTGTGCTCCAGCAGACGTCAAAAGGAAAATAATGATGAAGACAGTTTATTTTTCCAGTCACCAATTATCTTCGTTGTCCCAGTGATCTCTTGTCATCTTATCAGTTTTTTTCTCTTTATCATGGTTTCTGGTTCTTTCTTCAGCATTATTATTTCTGAACCTCTCTCCAATTTCATTCTTCTAGCGACTTCTAAATCTATCTCCAGTGTCTTGGTCATAACTGTCATCTTGGTCATAACTGTCATCTTGGTCATAACTGTCATCTTGGTCATAACTGTCATGCAGCTCAAGAGGGTCTATATACAATTCTTTGTTATCCTTGTCTCCAGTTCTCTTCTCCGTGTGTTTTTTGGTCTCCTTGTAGTTCCATTACCCTGGCAATTCCAGAAAAAGGACAGCCTAATAATGCTATCAACAACCTAATAATGCTATCAACAACCTAATAATGCTATCAACAACCTAATAATGCTATCAACAGCCTAACAATGCTGTCAACAGGTTTTCTCAATGTGTGTCATATCCATCGTCAGTGTCCTCTTCTCATCTCTAATCCTGCATTAATAATCTTTAAATATTTTCCCTTGTATTTATAGTTTTTCCACATCTCATAATTCCTCATCATCTGATTTTTAAAAGTTTATCTGGCCGAGTTGCTTTGATCCATTGCTACACAAGGTATAAGACAATAGTTTAACACATTAGGATGGAAAGAAGTGAACAACAGAACTGATAAGTAGTAAAAGGGAAAAGATGTTGCAGTCAGACACGACACTTCAACTTCTGTATGCCAACAATGGGTATTTTTAATTACTTAAAATGTTTAACTAGCAACTATTTTCATGTCATAATTTGTCTCCCTTTTTTTGTTTATTGCTTCCCTTTCACCCAGCCACCAGCTACAAGTTCAACTGAATAATCTATTAATCACTACACAGTGTTAATTTTACAAATACAAAAATAGTCACACATTTTCTAGAGGTGCTCAATTTCCTTGCATTGTCATAACTGCTATTCCATCGTGAAGCCCGTCTGGCCAAAGTGGACAAGTATGATGACATAAATTCTTCATAGGAGTTGAAATCAAAGTCATCACACCTCAGGAAGCCATAAGGATCCACTTTTCTGAAAAGAAATGAACAATAAATATGCAGAAACAGATTAAAATGAAATGATAAACTTAAATTATGAGTTACAGCTATCATTATGTGGCAGGTGTGGACTGTGACTGGGTCAATCAATTAGGTGATAAAGTGAGTTTATGGTACAATTATGTGGATGAAGCATCAACAGTTATTTCCCTTTAAGGGTTCCATAATTTGATTTGATTTTTAATGTACTTTTAGTTATCGCATATGTCTCTGACGGTGGCCTTAAGGCCGTAATATAGGCAATTCTCTGTGTCTCGTGCCCCAGCTAGACATGTTACTTATTGTTGTTTACCCTGCTGAATGTATAGGATGATTATGTGGAAGACATAGTGAATGTATGGGATATTGTGTGGATGACACAGTGAATGTATGGGATATTATGTGGAAGACATAGTGAATGTATGGGATATTATGTGGATGACACAGTGAATGTATGGGATATTATGTGGATGACACAGTGAATGTATGGGATATTATGTGGAACACATAGTGAATGTATAGGATTTTATGTGGATGACACAGTGAATGTATAGGATAATTATGTGGATGACACAGTGAATGTATGGGATAATTATGTGGAAGACATAGTGAATGTATGGGACAATTACATGGAAGACACAGTGAATGTATGGGATAATTATGTGGAAGACATAGTGAATGTATGAGACAATTATGTGGATGACATAGTGAATGTGTGGGACAATTATCAGGAAGACAAAGTGAATGTATGAGACAATTATGTGGAAGACATAGTAAATGAATGGACAATTTTGTGGATGACATAGTGAATGTATGGACAATTATGTGGATGACATAGTGAATGTATGGGATAATTATTAGGAAGGCAAAGTGAATGTATGAAACAATTATGTAGAAAATGTAGTGAATATACGTAACAATTTATTAAAACAATATACTGAGATAGAATATAATAAAAAGTCAATGATCCTTGCTTAAAGGCATGGAATCATTTAGCATAATAGGCATCAAGAATTCGGTATTTCTGGTTTCAGCCACTCAACATTATGGGGTTCAAGAATTCAGTATTTCACATTTCAATCACTCAACATGATGGGCTTCAAGCAGTATTTCAGGCTTAAATTACTCAACATCACAAATTTCCTGACTTAATATTTCTGGCTTCATTCACCCAAAAGCATGAATCTCAACACTTCAGTATTTCAAATTTCAATCAATCAACATCATGGGTTCAAAGATTCAACTTCGCAGGTTTAAAAATTCAACATCATGGATTTAAAGATTCAACTTCTGGGTTTAAAGATTCAATGTCATGGGTTTAAAGATTCAGTATCACGTATTTAAAAATTCAACATCCTGGTTTTAAAGATTCAACTTCATGGGTTTAATTATTCAACAACATGGGTTTAAAGATTCAACATCGCATCTTTAAAAATTCAATGTCATGGTTTTAAAGATTCAACTTCACAGGTTTAAAGATTCAACATCATGGATTTAAAGATTCAACATCATGGTTTTAAAGATTCAACTTCATGGGTTTCATGGTTCAACTTCATGGGTTTAATGATTTAACATCATAGATTTAAAGATTCAACATCATGGTTTTAAAGATTCAACTTCATGGGTTTCATGGTTCAACTTCATGGGTTTAATGATTCAACATCATGGTTTTAAAGATTCATTATGATGGATTTAAAGACCCAACATCATGGGTTTAAAGATTCAACAACATGGATTTAAAAATTCAATGTCATGGTTTTAAAGATTCAACATCATGAGTTTAGTGATTCAACATCATGGTTTTAAAGATTCAACATCATGAGTTTAGTGATTCAACATCATGGTTTTAAAGATTCAACATCATGGGTTTAAAGATTCAACATCATGGGTTTAAAAATTCAACATCATGGTTTTAAAGATTCAACTTCATGGGTTTAAAGATTCAACGTCATTTGTATAAAGGCTTGAGTACCACAGGTTTAAATCATCACTTGTTTTTAAACTTTTGGACTACAGATGCCAGTCATACAACATCATGTTTCTCAAGATTTCAATAAGGGACAACACGGTAACTATTCTACTGTTAGCCTATGCAAAACTCCTGTGTGACACCTTTAGGACCGAGATGGACTGACCTGTCAAGAGTACTTAAACATGACTCACAAGTTTACGTGAATATACATAAAACAACTTGACATAAGCCTACTAGGAAAAAGCACTGTGTAGTTCCTGGGGGCCTCTACACAATTAGGTATGTCATGCATGGCGGCTAATACGAGGTTGTTCATGGGCTGGCCACTTTATCATGTAAAACAAATTGCCACAGAAACGATCACTGCTAGAAAAGTGTGTGTGAATGTTTGGTGCAGGCTTTCCTGCAGTGGTGGTTCAATGTTCCATAAAGAGTGCACAGAAAAATTATGATAACAATGACTAGGATAAAAAGATGATATCTAGAGAATGTTCTGAGAACCAAGTCTTCTTCTACACCACAACTTCATGTTTGTACTGTAGTTTACTGTTGGTACTCCTGATTTCAGCAAGCATTTTTTATTAGGGTTAGCGTTCCTTGGCATTTGGCTGTCCCCAGCCTATCTACAAGGCAGCAGGTAGTTTGAAATATCAAACTCAATTTCCTTCTCCTATGTGAGTTATCACTTGACGATTACAAGCATTACCTATCTACAAGGCAGCAGGTAGTTTGATATATCATACTCAATTTCCTTCTCCTACGTGAGTTATCACCTGATGATTACAAGAATCATCTATCTGCAAGGCAGCAGGTAGGTTGAAATCGCAAACTAAATTTCCTTCTCCTACGTGAGTTATCAGCAGACACTTATGGGCCTCATCTATCTACAGCATTCTGGTTGTAAGGTACCAGAAATCCGCTCTCACCCCTTTGTTTGATAGTAAAAACACTCAGGCCACACATCATCATCATTACCCTTCAGGTATCCCAGGAGCACAGGCCTTCAACAAATTCATGCCCAGTCCTCCGGCCTATGCCATCCTCTAATACTCTTTCCATGTTTTCTTTGTCCCTTTCATGTCTGTCTCCATGTCTCTTCTCCATGTGTTTTTTAGAGTTCTTCTACCTTATTGCCTTGAGGTTTTCAGAACAAGGATTATCCTATAATGCTATCAACAGATTCTCTCAGTGTGTGTCCTATCTATCGCCAGTCTTCTCATTATTTGTTCTAGAAGCACTTGTCTGATTCACAATGGTGATCTTTAGCATCTTAGTTACAACACATCCATATCTCTCTCATTTTCTTTTTTTGTGTGACTCTTTTGGAAGTCGCAGAGACTAAAGCACAGTATTCATCCCGCAAATGAGACACGCACTCCTTAACATCTGCACAGAGTGACAATAGACCAATCACCATACTGTAAACATTGCAACAGACAACAAGAAGAGAGAGTAGAGCACCACACTTGAAGACTGCCCAGCACTAGCAGATCTGCAGAAGCAACTACTACCCTTAAACCCCTCCATCACTAACACCTTATATGGAGAGACAAAGCAAGCCAAAAAAAACCTGCACAATCCATTACCTGGCATGGGGAAATCAAGATTGAAAACTCATAATCCCAGGATTGGAAAAGGTCAAGTAAAAAAGTACTCATTCTGGAGCATGCAGCCACCAATGGAGCTAGCCCACTGGCAGGAAGCCTGTGTCTCAGCCCTTGTACTCTTAAAGAAGTGGTTTCTGTAGCAATTTATCTTACTTGATAAGCTTGCCAGCCTCATGCATAAATCCTTATCTATTGAATATATGAGGTGGTCTTTCTTGAAATACAACCCTGTCCAAACAGCATATTTAAGAGACCTCACTTTCTCTTATCAATTACACTCTATCAAAATTGCGCTTATCTAACAGTAATTAAACATAATAATAAGCAACAAACCTATCTTTGTCGCTGCTGCTAACAGACGGGACGTACGAAGTAGACGAGGATGACGAAGATGATAATAAAGAGATAGGTGTCTGAGCTTCTGCTAAACCCGCCATTGTTTTCTCATATGACACTCAAATTATGAAACATTCAGCTGTCACAGAATGCAAGAGCTGAAGAATACAATAATAGTCCCAACAATGTATATACACTGGTATAAATCAAATTACTGTCACAAACAAACTCTTAAATATCAAATTACTGTCACAAACAAACTCTTACATATCAAATTACTGTCACAAACAAACTCTTAAATATTAAATTACTATTGTAGAATACAAGAGTTGAAGTATAAAATTAATGGTATAGAACATCAGCTTAAATATAACTAACAACAACAAAAAACATATAACAAAATAAAGGAGTTTAGGTACCACAGAATACAAGAGCTTAAAGTTTCACAAAATACAAGAGCTTAAGTATAAAACTACTGTCGCTGAATACAAGAGCTTAAGTATAAAATAACTGCCATAGAATACAAGAGGTTAAGTATAAAACTACTGTCATAGAATACAAGAGCTGAGACATACAATTGCAGTCACAGATTATCCCAGCTGAAGTATAAAATTACCAGTAAAATAACACATAATTAAGTGTAAAATTGCTTATACAGACTATGAGCTTCAGTATAAAGTTAATTTCACGGAACAAAAGAATATACAGATAGATACATACACGTTTGTATCCCAGAATCTGAAATGCTCGGGGGCAGCCGTGTTTCAGAAATCAGACTTTTTTCCACTTTCAGATATCACCCAAAAATGTGTTTGAAAATCGGCCAAAAATACTTTCAATTTTAGGAATATTTCGGTTTTCAGGTGTTTGAATTATGGGATACGGATGTGTGATAGTGAATATTAACATGAGAGCATACATTATGTTCACACAAGGTAGGTGATTGCAAGATAAATAAGAATATTCAGCAACCACAGCTGCTGCACTGTCATTTCCTTTTGTTCCCATGGCTGTCTGATGAGACAAAGGAAGAATAGGACTACTAATCTCTCAGGCATGTTGTACAAGGTCTAGGCTGTACAAGGTCTAGGCTGTACAAGGTCTAGGCTGTACAAGGTCTAGGCTGTACAAGGTGAATGATATGAGGCTGTGTATGAGGCTGAAAACTTCATCACGTAGAACATATAGCTACAGAAACAATTGCTGCAGCAGTATATCAATGCTTTGATACAAGTTTCCTACAAGAGGACCGACTATGATGGTGCTTCCATGGTCCACAGTCAGCATAAAAGGAAATAATAATAGCAACATTGATGTGTTAACATGATTTATCTAAAAGTATGTTTAAAATAGAAACAAAAAATGTGCTAGTACACCAAGATACCTTTCATTAAACTATCCACCCATCATTAACTTTTCAAGTTATTCCTTAAACACCAAGTTATCTTTTATTGTTAACACAAAGTTAGTTGTCCACAACCAACAAGTTATTCCTTATGATAACACCAAGTTATCTTTATGAATATCTTTCAATGTTAACACAAAGTTAGTCATCCACAGCTAACAAGTTATTATTTTAAACTTAAGCATCAACTATCTTTCACAACCAAAACATATTTATCTTCAAGTTAACATTAACCATAAAGATTAATTTATCGTTAACTTAACACCACATCATCTCCAATTTTACATATGGCCACAATTGAGGAAAATAATTTTCTACAAACAAATTTAGTGCTGCATGAAAGTAACACACTTAACAATGAATAAAACCAATAGTAAATAAAAACAAACAATCTGAAAGCTGGAAGCTTAAGTAAATGCACATCCAAATACTGACAAAGAAAATGTCCACTTATTATGTGCCTACGGTAGAAAAAAACAAAGCTGAAATCCATGGCTATACAATACAAGCCATAAGTCTTTATAAAGCATCTAATAATTAGTCTTGCCCCGTGCAGTTTTCTCTGAGTCTCTGAGGAGAGAAAGACTAGAATTTCTGCTTCCTCAAGCTAGTCATTAGAAGTGATGACTAACAGGATGTCTAAGCTTGAGGCTGGCAGCTTCATAATGTATATCAAGTTGCCATAGAAACCAACCATGCAACAGCATACGAATGCTTGAGTGCAGGCTACCTGCATGAGAACCAGTTGTAGTGGAGGCTACCTGCATGAGAACCAGTTGTAGTGCAGGCTACCTGCATGAGAACCAGTTGTAGTGGAGGCTACCTGCATGAGAACCAGTTGTAGTGCAGGCTACCTGCATGAGAACCAGTTGTAGTGCAGGCTACCTGCATGAGAACCAGTTGTAGTGGAGGCTACCTGCATGAGAACCAGTTGTAGTGCAGGCTACCTGCATGTGAACCAGTTGTAGTGGAGGCTACCTGCATGAGAACCAGTTGTAGTGCAGGCTACCTGCATGTGAACCAGTTGTAGTGGAGGCTCCATGTTCCATAAGGAGCTTAAATGACAATGATGATGATGAATAATTAATCTTACAATCATCACTATGAATAATTAATCTTACAATCATCACTATGAATAATTAATCTTACAATCATCACTATGAATAATTAATCTTACAATCATCACTACGAATAATTAATTTTACAATCATCACTATGAATAATTAATTTTACAATCATCACTATGAATAATTAATCTTACAATCATCACTACGAATAATTAATCTTACAATCTCCACTAAACAAAATTTAAATATCCAATCCAATCTTTAGGCTAGCAAAACACGAGAACAACTAATCCGAAGCTGTACAATCTCTGGTATGACACTAGGAACTGAGTATACTGTTAAAATAGATCTTCGCGGATCTTAAAGCATATGGTGTCATGATTACATCTGTGGATCTATTGATCACTTTTACACATTCACGTATTGATGCACAAGTTTCACATATGATGTGTGAAATAATCAATCAGGAATGTATTCTTAAAAGGATTATTACGACTAGGTATAACAGGGTGAGCGGTTAAAGTGCTTGCCTTTCGTGGCACAGTTATCAAGTCCAGGGTCAAAATACCTGGTAGCATTATGTTCTAATCTACCCAGCTGTAAAATGAGTGCCTAACTCTTGAATTAGGAAAGGCAAAGGGAGCTGATCCCCTCATCTCGTACAACTGGACCTTGTTTAGTGAAGTCTCTAACACTTCACTCCTATGACTGGGCACTTATTTTTTTTATGTGTGCCTTTCTGCTCACCCAGGAGCACTTGTTGTCAAATAGTTGATGCCTGCTCACCTAGGAGCCCTTGTTGTCAAATAGTTGATGCCTGCTCACCCAGGAGCATTTGTTGTCAAATAGTTCTTACTAAGTTCTTATGTCTTGTGCCGTCTGCATATGTTCTTTCTATATATTCTTCTTCCTTCTTATTTATATATATCTCCATATTATGAAAAATAATATTCATATGTAACAATGGTTAAAAGGCAAGAGAGGCTTTCATTCCACTGGGAAATATATGGAAACTAAAAGAAATAAAGCCCAAACAAGAATCAGAATCTTCAATTTGAATGTCAAGTCAGTCCAGTCCTACTGTATGGCTCTGAAACATGGACAACAAAAACAACTAAAAAAAGTTACAGACTTTCATAAATGTGTGCTTGCAATCATAGAATAAAAGGATTGATGCTGTATGACAAAGTCACTGATGTGGAACTGATGACAACATGTCTAATGTGGAACTGATGACAACATGTCTAATGTGGAACTGATGACAACATGTCTAATGTGGAACTGATGACAACATGTCTAATGTGGAACTGATGACAACATGTCTAATGTGGAACTGATGACAACATGTCTAATGTGGAACTGATGACAACATGTCTAATGTGGAACTGATGACAACATGTCTAATGTGGAACTGATAACAACATGTCTAATGTGGAACTGATGACAACATGTCTAATGTGGAACTGATGACAACATGTCTAATGTGGAACTGATGACAACATGTCTTATGTGGAACTGATGACAACATGTCTAATGTAGAACTGATGACAACATGTCTAATGTGGAACTGATGACAACATGTCTAATGTGGAACTGATGACAACATGTCTAATGTGGAACTGATGACAACATGTCTTATGTGGAACTAATGACAACAAGTCTTATGTGGAACTGATGACAACATGTCTAATGTGGAACTGATGACAACATGTCTAATGTGGAACTGATGACATGTCTAATGTGGGACTGATGACAAGAGCCATACAAGTACCAGTGGAATGAGACATGAGAAGAAGATGCTGGCAATATCAAACTTTGTACTGTACATCCTATCAGGAAAGAATAGTCAATTAATGTAGCCAGTTTCGGTTTTATGTCACTGCTGACTCTGATCCGTTTGTTAGATCTGTGCGCCTGTCTCACAGGACCATAGGTAAATGTGTGTACACATAAGATATACAAAAAGACTGTGTACATGTGTCACAGAATGAGAAATATGTATATACATGGAATATGTTTACTTGGCACATACAGATGGTCTGAGTACACATTTTTCACACAAATATCTGTGTACATGCCATACACAGAAGGTCTGAGTACACATGTTGTACTGAGATATCTGTTAACTTGGCATACACAGAAGGTCTGAGCACACATGGTTCACTGAGAGATCTGTTTGCTTGGCACACAAAGAAGGTCTGAGTACACACGTTTTACTGAGAGATCTGTTTACTTGGAACACACATAACTCTGAGAACACATGTTGCACTGACAGATCTGTTTACTTGGCACACACAGAAGGTCTGAGTACACATGCTGCACTGAGAGATCTGTTTACTTGGAACACACACAATTCTGAGAACACATGCTGCACTGAGAGATCAGTTTACTTGGCACACACAGAAGGTCTGAGTACACATACTGCACTGAAAGATCTGTTTACCGTAAAATCTCGCGTATAATACGCACTCATGTATAATACGCATGCTTGATTTAGCCCAAAATTTTCTGGTAAAATGGAAATTCGTGTATAATACGCATCATAACTTTTCAAGATTTTATTTTATGAAACATTTGTTAAAAAACTGAAAGTATAATAACATACAGAAATAGGTACGCAACACCTACATTTTAGGTACTTTGGACTGAAAGACCATGTCGCTTCATAAAACGAACTGCCCATCCATATGCCGCTTTAAATGTTGTTGTGCCTGTACGAGATTTTGTAAGTTCCAGAGCTTTAAGTCGTATTTCAATACATGAAACACCGATGCCTTGTTGCCTTCTATCCACTACCCACTCCAATAATGTTTTTTCTAGGTCTGGAAGATCTGGTGGTGACCCACGATTCGCCTTTTTCTTACTAGGCAACACTTGCAGCACCTCTTTGTTTTTTCGCCATAATCGAATGTTACACTCGTTAATGGAAAAATGTCGACTTGCTGCCCGATTGCCGTTAGATTCTGCATATTTTACCACTAAGAGCTTTTCTGCTGCAGTATAACATTTTCTCGAATTCATTTTCAGGGCTCAAAATAATAAAACGACAAACTTCACAACCAAGCTTAATAACAAAACTGATTGAAGACCAAGAGTGCGAAATGCGTTTTGCGGCAATGTTTGACACATAAGAAAACACAGGGCACATTCAATTTCGAGCCATTTTCACTGTTAAATTGTGACAAAAACGTGACAGGCTTTCCAATGTAGGTTACTTTCGAAATCGAAAATGACGTATTTTTAGTACTCGCGTATAATACACACCCGAGTTTTAGCGGGCAAAAATGAGTAAAAATTGTGCGTATTATACGCGAGATTTTACGGTACTTTGCACACATAGAAGGTCTGAGTACACATGTAGCATTGAGAGATCTGTTTACTTAGCACATGCAGAAGGTCTGAGTACACATGTTGCGCTAGAGAGATCTGTTTACATGGCACACACCTGTGACGTATATGGAAAGAGAGCCTACAGTAATCTGACAGGCTTGTAACCTTGTAGCATACTATGGTTTGCTAGCAAAACCACGCATTTTTTCTACCTGTGTTTTACTTACATAAGCGTACTTTTCGTCCCACCTCTTTTTCTGTGAACACGAGCTAATGCAATGTTTACAAACTGCATGACCTGTCAGTCATAACAGGTAGCGAATCAGGTTTGTTTACCTAGTTTTCTCACGCGAGCTTATCTGTCAATCATACGATACCTGACAGACTGCATGTTAAAAACACAGAGATCCAGGATTTTCCAGAGTGCACTTTGATGTCGATTCACGGGCAAAAATCTTCTAGAACCCCGTTACATGGATATAAGTCTTTTGATGGCGGTCGAACGCCCAAGAAAGGCTGACCATAAACTTTTATCTGCGGAACTCTGTTCTGATTCTCCGTTACTCACACAATAGTGCGAAAAGTAACATCATCTATAGATCAGAAAAACATAATGATATATAAACTGTGTTTTCTTAAACCTGCTACCAGTTGTCACTCAGAATTTTTGGATAGTCTAAGCACATAGTTCTAGAACCATTGTGGAAAATGTGTTAATAGCATTCGTGGGGATCTTTCATTCTGATTTTCTGGTAATAGAAATTAGTGCTTACGTTTTTAAAAGTGTTAAGCTTTTACCATTATAATTCACTTAGATTTTCTAGCGTTAAAACTAGTGAAATAAAATAACGCGTAGCTATTTCATACCAGATGTTCAGTTATAATGTTAATTTTCACCACACGCTTCTCACACAAGAAGAGACGGTTTTAGCTGATTGGGTTATATGCTAGGCATGACTGATAGTGACAGAAAAGAATTCATGCTTATTTCTTTGTGCGCATTTATTATAAGTGCCTATTATTTAATACCATACGATGACTAACAGACGATGACAATTTAATAGCTATTAACGACAGGCGATATTTATGTAAAGGCGCGTATGGATAATTGAATAATAATTAACATTGTACGCTGATCATTGACCGGGAGCAGGAGGGGAAGAGCTGCATAACTCAACCAAACCTACACTCGCTAAGCGACGCGTGATAGGATAGGCTAAAGAAAGAAACACCTGTACCGTTTAACTTTAATCAGGACTGACGGAGTGGATAAGAGATCATCTTGTCCACGTCTGTGTGCATATAGATATAGCTATATAGAATAGTGCCATTATTCCATGAAATGTTTTTTTATTCCTAGCAGACCTGATCAAGGGCATCCAACGGTCTTTTTTTCCTTTGCTTGATTTTGGTCTGTGAAAATTAATTTAACTGGATTTACCAAACCCAGCAATATTTTTCCAATTTTATCAGCCCACTGGGGTGTACCAAAAATAACATTATTCCCGACTTCTGACAGTCATAATCAAGCAGAGCATCCAGAAAGTTATGCTGTTTCAGAATCGGCGCTCTATCATAGAGTCAGCCGATAGGATTTTCATCATTTATCATTGTAACATTTTTAGCAACCAGATGTTTCCCAATACTGGAAGTATTTTCCTCTTTTAACTGTGAACCCCAAGAGCATGCTTCTACATCAACTATTGGTGGTGACAATTTTGTTCATCCAGGAAAAACCCACACCAGATTCGGCGTTCACCTCACTAGTCTTTGTTAGAGGGTGGACTGGGGCCAATTTGGGAAATAAACCTGACAATATATACTACTGGACAAAAGTTAAGGGCCGCCATTCAGTTTAGACAAAGTTTATATAATTCTTCGTGAGCAGGGTCGATTTTCCAAATGTCCGGTAGCTTGAAATCTCTCAAGAAGTCTCTGAATGGTAGAGTGGGACACTGCTAAACATCTTGCAACATGACGAACAGATTGACCATCCTGAATCCATGCCATGGCTCGACCACGGTCTACAGTGCTGAGACTTCTCCTTGGTGGCATGGCTAATGCAGTGATCATTTCGACCACTTGTCATACTGATTTATTGCATACCAACGGTGAACACTCTTTACTGATGATCATTTTCCACGTGCATTCAAATTCAACTCACTTTTTCACCTTTTGAACTAGTGGGACGTGTTGCAAAAACCACAAGTTTTTGCAGCAACAATGGCAATTTTCACGTGCGGGTTAAAGTGACCCAGTTTTTAAACATTAAAAAAAAATTAACCTAGTGCACACAGAAATGTATACACATTTCTCTGAGCTCAGTTTTAATGACATTTTCACTTGTCTTTACAGTTTGCCAATCAATTATATAAACCTTGTCTAAACTGAATGGTGGCCCTTAACTTTTGTCCAGTAGTATATATATATTGTGATAACTGTATTTCCAAGGGATATCACCAAGAGTAGGTAAGAGTGATTGAGTGGCCACTGTACGAAAGAGGGCGTGAATATTTTTCTTTGTTTCAGGGAATTTACCAACATTGGACTTGCTTAAACTTGTTTACTTTACTGGGTAGCATATTGTAGGAACTTGGTTACTTTACTATCTATTCTGTAACATAGTGCTAACCTTCGACCTTTGGATTATTAACTGTTGGGTTCTTTTCTCCTAGGGGGAGGGAGCATTTGTTCTGCTATTTCACATGTATGTAAATCTGATTTTATTTAATGATTTTCTCTTTAGATATTTGGTGTTGTCAAGTTTAATGATAATAAACAACAAAGAAAACTTAACTTTGTGTGTTGGTCAGACCCATACCCAATCAACCGTAGTTTTTCAAGTTTTGTGTGTCTTGTTGTCACATAGTTGTGTGTGTGTGTAGTTAAACTTATATTTATATGTATGAGACAGTCCCAACTAAGATGGTTTGGCCATGTCTGCAGAATGGGAGAAGATCTGCTACCATGACAAGCATGGGAAACAAAGAGCCAGGGATCCAGACCCCCAGGATGACCTAGAGTCTGCTGGGAGGACAACATTAGACAATCTTTGAAGGACCGAAGACTAGAATGGAACCAGGCCAGGAGGAAGACAGCCAATAGGATAGTCTCTTCCAAACCTCTACACCTCACGGTAGAAGGGGAACGACTAAGTAAGTAAGTTTATATGTATGAGGAGGGTAAGGTTGTCTTGTACTAAATTATAGTCATATAGATAGGCTGGAATAGAGAAACTTACTCATTCCATAGACATATTTTGTTCCTTAAACTATCACCCGTGAAATCTATTTCTCACACCTTTTTCTCACGTATCTATCATCATCCACTCTACTCAGATGGGCCAAAAATAACTCACAACCTATCTGTATGACAACACTGAAGGTCAGAGTACACATGTTGCTCTGAAAGATGTTTACTTGGCACAAACAGAAGGTATGAGTACACATGTTGCTCTGAGAGATCTGCTTACTTGGCACAAACAGAAGGTCTGAGCACACACGTTTCACACAAATATATGTGTACATGCCACACACAGAAGGTCTGAGTACACATGTTGCACAGAGAGATGTTTAAATGCCACAGACAGAATCACTGTGTACACATGTTGCACAAGGATGTGTACATGAAAAATGCAGGTCTATCTACACATTTTGCACACAGAGCTGTGTACATACCACACAAAATAGGTCTGTGTACATATCTAACACATTAAATCTGTACGCACATGTCACACACAACAGAACAAGCAGTCAATCAACACAAGCCTCTAGTATGATACAACCATTCTGGCTTTGTCTGATAGATCTGTGTACATGTCACACATACAGAGGCAGATATGTGTACATATGAGATATACAGATCATGCACACATGTGACCGTATGGCCTACTATGTCGTTTTAGCATTAGGGTGCTGCCACTTATTAGAGTTAGGGTAAGAATACTTAAGCAAGATTTAAACACTAGGTATTTGAGCGCGACTAGTTAGTAAAATAAACACTAGTCACAAACCTATGATGTCATTCAATCATGGTGTACATGAAATGACGTCATCAAACCTGTGTAGAATCCATACAAGTTAGAACGGAAACATTTTTTTTTTTTGTTACCACGAGACTAGCAGTGGCAGTTCCACTATCTCGCAGGTCACCATTCTTCTTGATTTTTGTATTGCTGGTTTTGTACACGTCTGGTTATATGTAACTATGAACCAGCATAAAATTGCCAGAGAATACAACAACTAAATAAAGGAATTTTACTAAGACGAAATTGGACTTATTACTTGAACTCCAATTGGAAGTTTTTGTTTGACGCCAGCTTATCGGAAATAGAGTACTTTATTTTCTACGATCACACAGCCAAAACATCAACATATACGAGTCTCCCAAAAACTACCTGGGTTTTACAAGTCACTTCTGTAACCACCATCTCTGGCGGTAGCCAGTTACACAACAGAAGATAAATAACAAAAAGTACTGCCCCACTTATCTTCACCCTGTCACACGTGTCCTACAGTGAGAAATATGTATACACATAGTGCACAAGCCACACACAGAAGGTCTGCGTAAACATGTTATTAAATGTGTATTCATGTTACAAATACAGATAGATCTGTGCAGATGTGTCACTGAGAGACATAAACAGAAGTGTACACACCTCAAATACACAGATCTGTGTACACATTTTACATACCAAAAGACTCTCATACGCATATAACATTTATAAACATCTATGAATGCTTACCATACAAAGAGATCTACATGTACACGTATCACAATAATGTGTGCACATATGTCACACACACAACAATATGTGTACACATGTCACACACACAACAATATGTGTACACATGTCACATACACAACAATCTGTGTACATATGTCACAAACACAACAATATGTGTACACATGTCACAAACATAACAATCTGTGTACACATGTCACATATATAACAATCTGTGTATACATATCACACAAAACAATATGTGTACACATATCACACACACAACAATCTGTATACATATATCACAACAATCTGTGTACACATAACACACACTACAATATGTGTACAGATGTCACACACAACAATCTGTGTATAGATGTCACAAAGACAACAATATATGTACACATGTCACACACAACAATCTGTGTATTTATGTCACAAACACAACAATCTGTGTACACATGTTACACATTACAATCTGTGTACACATGTCACAAACACAACAAACTGTGTACACATATCACACACACAACAAACTGTGTACATATGTCATGTACAGAGATATCAGAAAGACCACAATGCCCAGGCTGATATGAAGCACAGACAAACTATATTTTCTTATTTTTGTTTTTGCTCTCAAGGAGCATATGACCACTAACACAAATAAATAAATATTACATACATAAAGGTATGTTTCAGGCACTCGTGAGAAATAAAGAAGTAGAAAACTAGACAACAGAAAAAAAACAACAAAAGTGATAGGCTTGCCAGAGAACTGACCCCATGACCATCCGAACGGCAACACTGCCTAGCTACGGAAGCAAATCAGACTATCAACAGAAGTGATAGGCTCGCTGGAGAATCAAACCCAGGACCATCCAAATGGCAGCATTGCCTAGCTACAGAAGCAAATCACATTATCCTTCAACTAGGCAACACAAAATAGTGCTTCGTGGACAGGGGTCATTAGAGTGATTTTCCACACGAAACATGGAATGTGTACCTAGGGTGATCCAGCCTAATTAATGACACATTCACTTCTGTTGTCCCCCTATTATACAGTATAGGTCAGATTACACAAGACAAAGACCTTAATACTATGTCTAGTAAATGATAGAAGATAAGAACAGTACAGAGTGTAGGTTTGGTATTGTATAAACATTTTCAAACAAATAAAGACGGAAACCTGAGGCCTGTAAATAGTAAATAAATAAAAATTACACACATAAAGGTATGTTTCAGGCACTTGTGAGAAATGATGAAGTAGAAAACTAGACAACAGAAAAACTACAGAAGCCTGTGCCAAAGTACATTGTATGGACTGGCAGGGGTAGTTTATAAAGCACATTCTTGTTTACGTGATCAGGTGACCAGCTTTAGTTACAACCTTCCTTCACTGACTTATGTGTCATGCTTAGTTACTTTGTGGTGGTTTTATTCTCTGCTGTCAAACAAAGAACCTAGGAATCGATATATGATAAAAAAAAAGCTATGTTTCATCTTTATCATTCTCCTGTTAAGCTCCTAAGAAATGTCAAGTCAGTCCTATTGTATGGCACTGAAACATGGACAACAGTAAAAACAACAAACAAACTGCTACAGACTTTCATAAATGGGTGCTTGAGTTGAAGGATTAAAATGGTATGACGAGATCACAAATGTGAAACTGATGACAAGAACCAGACAAGTACCAGTGGAACAAGAGATTAGAGGATGGTGATTGATTTGGACCCCACTGATCAAACCTGTTGATAGCATTACAAAGCAGTCCTTGTTCCGCAACCCCCTCCCCCCTCCCTCCGGGTAAGAGAGGCAGAGGTAGACCAAGAAACATGTAGTGAAGAGAACTAGAGACAGAAGTGAAAATGATGAGGAAAACATGGAAAGAGCTTGAGCTGATGTCACATGACAGGAGGACTTAGCATGTGTTTGTTGAAGGCCTAGGCTCCTTGGGGAGCTAAAGTGTATTGGTTGATTGATTGTTATGCTCCTTACAAAGCATGCAGCCAAATAGAAGGTTTCCCAGTTGTAGGAAGCCCCCTAAGGAGCATGCAGCCTCTAATACAGCTGGCCAAGTTGCAGGAAGCCTGCACAGAAGCAGTACATGTGCATTTACAGTGTTTGTTTCTGTATCAATTTACTGTTATAACCTCATATTACAATTTACTGTACAAGATGAGTTACAACCTCATATTACAATTTACTGTACAAGATGAGTTACAACCTCATATTACAATTTACTGTACAAGATGAGTTACAACCTCATATTAGTCTCTTGCTTGATATTTCAGAATAAACTGTGGTTCTATACGTTATTTTTGGACTGCTCAGAGACTCCTTGAAAACCCGCCCCAGCCAAGCCACACATGCACATTGACCTACATATATGCATGCATATCCACAAATGCACATGCATACATAATTATGCACACACACATATTCACATACATGAACAATAGTTTACTCTCCCTTTCACATGCATGCACAGGCATGAAACATACACACATGCTCAGACACACTGGCACCACTCACACAAACGGAGAGAACAATTATGCTATGTCGCTTCACAGCACACCAATAAATGATGGGGAGCATGTGAATTACCTCCCTGCAGCACAAATTAGAAAATGCATTTGCATATAAACACTTTCATGGTGGCTGCAACAGAAGTGCACAACAAAGCAATGCAACGCTACACTCATAAATCTGAAACATCCCATCCCTCCACCAAGAAAATAAAAAAAATACAACAATTATTTAATGCATACAAAGAAACAAAACAGAAAATTTAGGTCAAGCTGATGAACAAAAACAACATTAAACAACTTCAAGAAACAAGACATGAACCACAAACATAAACATGGATACACACACACAGTGCTTATATGCAGCTGCACGCTCTCATTTGTGACTGTAGCTGAAAAAGTGTTATCCTGAAATGTCCCATGCCTCTCGTGAATATTTTCATTTGTAAAACTGATTTCAGGACTATTTTTTTTAAAATACAGATACACTGGGTTATTGATTCTGTAACTGAAATATAGGATACTAAACAAGCAGGTCAGAATCTGGATGGACAACAAACAGAAATATAAATAGAAGGATTGACATCATCACCATTTCACGTTTCAGTCTGTAAGGAGCATGGAGCCCCCACTGCAACTGGTCCACCTTCAAGGAAGCCTGCACCAAGCATTCACATGCTCCTATGTTTGTGAGGCACTTTGTTGTCCATGATGAGGTTGCCAGCCCCATACACAACCTCGTAGTAGTTGCCTTGTACGACACGTCTGATGGTGCAGTAGTTCTATGTCTCTTTCTGTGTCTGCTCGCTTGGGGGGAGGGGGGGGGGGGGGCAGTTGGTCATCTGGAACTCACGATAACAACCAGTAGAACCAGAGATGAGACAAAGACAAGAGATGCATAGAACACACATTGAGGAAAGCTACTGATAGCAGTAGATTACTGTCCTTGTTCGTGAATCCTGCGAGTAAGAGAGATAGAGGGAGACCAAGGAACACATGGAGAAGAGAACTGGAGACAAACATAAAGGGGATGAAGAAGACACTGAAAGACTTTGAGCAGACGACACAGGACAGGAAGACCTGGTCAAAGTTTGTTCCTTGGGGAGCTGAAGGCTGAATGGTGACAGGTTGGAGCTGAAGGCTGAATGGTGACAGGTTCATTCAAAAGTACAAAGTAAATCTATTTGGTATTGAAAGTGATAACAGTTTAATGTTCTCATTACACCATGCATATTCCTGTGTTGGTGTAGAGACTCCCCCTATATTACTAATTGTGCCACTGTAACCAACAAGGACTAAATTCTGCCAGCTTTTTGTGAATATATGGAAATTCTCGCATCGCACCATGGAAGTTAAATTGAACAGGCCTCAGCGCTCAAGCCTTTCAATATTTTCATGGTGACATAACCACTGACCACAAGTCATGATTAAAAAAAAAAAAAAGGTAAAGGATCCCGTTACACGCCCATAGAGGCATATTGAGGATATGGTGTTAGGTCCATACTTTCTTGGCCATATGGAGCACTAGGGGTGATGTGGCATCACACTGGCCACCTTTAACCTTCCCAGAGTTGCTCTGGTACCCAATTCATGAGGCTAGTTCGACCCCTGAGCCGTTTGCGGTCTAAAATAATCCCACCTCAACCAGAGTAGGTCGTGATAAATTTGACTGCAAAGATCTAATGAAGCTGAAACTGAATGGCAAAGAATGAAATGACCACAGGAGAATTAATGCCGCCTGCTGGATATGCAGCAGAAACAATGCACCATAATAATTTCTCATCATGATTAAGTGGAAGAGTGAGATCCATCTTTGTTTCATAGATCTGGAAAAGGCGTTTGACAGGGTCCCCTGGAACAAACTTTGGGATTGTTTGGCAAGGAAGAATATTCCAGCACCTCTGATTCATGCTATACAGAGCTTCTACAAGTCTTGCAGAAATTATGTGAGGACAGCAAACCATAAGTCAGAAGAGTTCAGGACCACCACTGGTGTAAGACAAGGTGATATCCTATCACCTTACCTTTTCATACTCCTCATGGATGATGTCATCAAGGCATGTAAGGAGAGAACAAGAAAGTATTCAGTGGGGTACTGGAAGATGAGACAGGTCTATATTTCAGAGCTGGCATTTGCTGATGATGTTGCCCTGATTGCTAAATCAGAGGCACATCTCCAATCCAACCTGCAAGTCTGGAAGGAAGAGCTGGAGAAGAGAGGGATGGTCATAAGCAGCTCTAAAACAAAATCCATGGTGATATCACGAGAAGAAAGAAGACATCAGATTAAGCTGGGAGAACAGGTCCTGGAGCAGGTCGACCACTTTAAATACCTCGGAGCTATTATAGACCGAAAGGGAGGCATCAAAGAAGAGTTGGCCACTCGAAAAGCAGCAGCTGGGAGACTTTTTCAGGCCATAAATCGAGGATTCCTCAGCAAGAGAGAGGTTGGTAAGAAAACGAAGATGGCTGTACACCGCTCCACCTATGTCCCAGTTTTGACATATGGATGCGAGTCATGGGCAATGACTACAACCCACAAAAGCCAGATCTAAACCTCAGAAATGAGGAATCTAAGGAAAGTGGTTGAAGTAACAAAAAGAGACATGGTACGCAACCAGACGATATGTCAAGGCCTTAAATCCTACCCCCTGCAGACGCAAGTAGAACAGTCCCAATTAAGATGGTTTGGCCACGTCTGCAGAATGGGAGAAGATCGGCTACCACGACAAGCATGGGAAACAAAGAGCCAAGGATCCAGACCCCCAGGACGACCCAGAGTCCGCTGGGAGGACAACATTAGACAATCTTTGAAGGACCGAGGACTAGAATGGAACCAGGCCAGGAGGAAGACAGCCGATAGGATAGTCTGCCGCTCTCTCTTCCAAACCTCTACACCTCACGGTAGAAGGGGAACGACTAAGTAAGTAAGTAAGATTAAGTGGGTTATTTGCTCATTCATTACAGAAATGTCATCTTGTAGCTAAAAATGGTCACTTTAAAGTAAAAAAAACAAACAAAACAAAACCAACATAAAGGAGATGGGAATAGATGTGATAAAGAGTGAGATATAAATGGAGGCAAACACAATACAAAACAAAATGTAAAAAAAAAAAAAAAAAACACAAAAGAAACATACAACTTGATCCACAAACACCAAAAAGCTGTGTAGGTAATCATAACACTTACCCATACAGAACATACCTCATTCTCTAATCAGACTAACACAACACTACAACCATTATGGTTGTGAGCAAACATGTACAACTATTTAATATGAAGCACTCATTTAGAGAGCTTACAGATTTGACTCACTTCACTGTGTGTATTCTAGAGCATGACACAAATTGATTACATGTGAGTACTGTAAACCATCTTCTATTTAGAACACTGACAGTCACATTATTGGTGAAATTATAATAATTAATTTGATCCTTTACAGCAATAATTAGGATTAAGTGAATATGTTAGTTTTAACTACTGATATACTGTAACAGATTATTATTACCATTATTATCACTAATACTTCAGCTATTTCCTTAATTACTTCTCGAGGGTCTCTGAAAAGACAAAGAAAAAAATAGGACTACTACACCGTAAGGCACGTCACACAAGTCAGGCACGTCACACACGTCAGGCACGTCACACAAGGTGACTAATATAAGGCTGTGCAGGGTGATGACAACCTCCTCATGTCAAACAAATGTCCACATAAACCACCACTGTGACAGCACATGAATGCTTGTGTGCAGGTTTCCTGTAAGGAAACCAGCTGTAAGTGTGGTTCCATGCTCTACAGGCAGCAAAAAAGGTCATGATTATGATGGGGCAAGATCATTGTACAATAAATATGTCTGCCCTATTTATTTTTTTATTTTGTTTGAAAGATGTCTACAGTAAACTAAACAAATCACATGACATGCCCTTACCCATGACCAAATTTTTCTATGCCTGGAGCAGGCTGTGATGTCATCTTTTACGAGCAGTCTTCTTGAGAGTTCTCTCCTAATTGCTGTGATGTATAACTGTCTTCATTGTGTCGTTCATTTAACTGTTGTACTCTCACAAGGATGTTGTAGTTGATGGTGGGTAAGCTGAGGTTAAGTGGTGACCATTAAAAAATACTTGTGCAGGCAACATGGAGAAGGCGCATCAATCTGAGAGGTGACTCATCCTAGGGATTGTCAAGATTATTGCAACCAGAGTTACCTAAACTGATGGAGTGAAACAAATTATCTGTCAGGTGATGATGAAAGATCAAAATGATACTGACCAGAGTGTAAATACACATTGTATGTCAGTACGTATCTTTAACCTCATGATATTTCCACTTATCTGTGGCCACTTTTCAAATGTAAGATGTCACCATCACTTTCTCTTGTGCTCCTTATGGAGCATCAAGCCACCACTGTAGCTGGTCCCCTAGCAGGAAGCCTGCACCAAGCAGTCACATGACTCTTACAGCAATCACATGATCTTACAGCAGTCACATGACTCTTACAGCAGTGGTTTCTATGGCAATTTATTTTACATGATGAGGTGGCCAGGTGCATGCGCGACTTCACATAGTTGCCTGATGGTACAATAGTCCTATTCTTTCTTTGTATTCAGAGACCCTTGGTAACTCTGTAGGTCAAGAGAAGACATAGCCAATGTTTAAACAAATTACAAGTGGCCCAAGCCTAGGCTTGACTTGTTCAAGAACAGTTTAGCTTACTCTGCTGCTTATCTTTGGAACAATCCTCCACATGACATGAAAAACATGCTGAGTCCCTGTTCATACAATTGCAGACTTTTCTAATACTTCATGTGCTAATTCTGATTATGTTACCAAATCATTATCTAATATACTGTATGTAAGGTTTGATGATTTTTGCTGTTTCAACAAACTTTATTTCTTTATTTTGATTGGATACTGTAAATGTGAGTATGCTGCTGTATTACTTTTATAATGTTGCATTTCTTGATGAACTGACAGATTATATTATTACAAGATCACTAATGTGGTTCAATGCCAGTGGAACAAGAGGAGAGAAGATGCTGGCGTTGGAAAAAGACATGTTGAGGAAACCAGATGATAGCAGTACAGGGCAGTTCATGTTCTAGAATACCCAGGGTAAGAGGAACCTGCATAGATTTAAATCATATAGAGAAGGGAATTTGAGACAGATATGACAGGAATTTAAAAAAAAACACGGAAATGACTTTCAACCTTCTCAATAATAATAATAATAATAATAATAGCCCCTTCAGTCATAACTGACTATGGGAATGCGCCCCTGAGGTGACAGCCCTCAGCTGCTTATTTTCCTGGTGTTCCTTTTAACGTTTTCTCATCTCTTCTACTTGCTGTGAGAGCTTCTTTTCGCCCAATCTGAGGTGCTCCGTAGACAGCATCACCGCTTGGTGTGATCAGCAGCTTCATCCACCCAGGTTGCTGGATTTCTCAATATTCCTCTGAAAATTCACATCTCATTGCTTTCTAGTGATATTCTCATTTGTCTACTGGCTATCCATGTTTTGCTTCCATATGATAGATCAGCTCTAGGCAAGAACTCTCTCTCTTGCTTCCATTGACAATGATCAGTTGTACAGTACACTTTCATGAAGAAATAGAGGGAGACCACAAAACACATGCAGAAGTGAATTAGTCATAGACAAGAAGAAGGTAAAGAGAACATGTGATAAAGATCTTGTGCGGATAGCACAGGACAGGAAGGTTTGGTATATGTTTGTTGAAGGCCTATGCTCCATAAGAAGGTGAAGGGTAATAAAGAAGACACTTTCGTTTCTTGGAGGCTGCTTTTGTTTAGGCTTTTCTAATTTTTATGTCACTCATGACTGGCTTAATGGTTTCAGCATTTTCCTCTCACATCACAGTTACCTGGTTCCAGGATAAAAATCTGGTAGTGTCACGCTCCAGTAAACTCAGCTGTAAATTGGTACCTAACTCTGCTCATGAGTTAGGGAAGGCAACGGCAGTAAGGAAGGCAAATACACCAATCTATCTCATAAAAACCTGAACCTAGTTTAGTGAAGTCTATAACACTTCAATCCCCTATGGCAGTATCTGCTATGGGACTACGTTTGTTTTTTAACCATATTATTACACTTTATGTATCATCTCAGGATATCTCATACAAATGAATGTCCATGATGTATCATCTCAGGATATCTCATACAAATGAATGTCCATGATGTATCATCTCAGGATATCTCATACAAATGAATGTCCATGATGTATCATCTCAGGATATCTCATACATACGAATGTCCATGATATATCATCTCAGGATATCTCATACAAATGAATGTCCATGATGTATCATCTCAGGATATCTCATACAAATGAATGTCCATGATGTATCATCTCAGGATATCTCATACAAATGAATGTCCATGATGTATCATCTCAGGATATCTCATACAAATGAATGTCCATGATGTATCATCTCAGGATATCTCATACAAACAAATGTCCATGATGTATCATCTCAGGATATCTCATACAAACGAATGTCCATGATGTATCATCTCAGGATATCTCATACAAATGAATGTCCATGTGGAACTGGAATCCAGACCCCTGAACACATTCTCCAAAACTGCCCAACCTATGATGACCCACTATGTCTGACCTGGCCAGGGGGTGCTGAGCTCAGGCAGAAGCTATGGGGCTGCCACGCTGACCTGGAAAAGACTGTGGACTTCATCCTGGCTACAGGCCTGCACTCTGGTGGTTCAGAGACACAATTGAATGTTCCTGAGGCTGAAAACGATCTAGATGTTGATACAGACATTCCACGAAAAGGAGAAATCATCACAGCAATCAAAGGGTTAAAGAATGGAAAAGCTCCTGGCCATGATAGCTTAAATGCAGTGCTATTTAAGACAGACCCTTAGCTAGCAGCAGAACTATTAGAACCACTATTTGCACAAGTCTGGAAAACAGGGACAACACCAATGGAGTGGAACAAAGGAATAATTGTCAAATTGCCCAAGAAGGGAGATCTTGCAGACTGCAATAATTGGAGAGGAATCACTCTTCTCTCAGTTCCCAGCCAAATACTAGGCAGGATAATTAAACAGAGAATTTCAAAAGCAGTAGACCACAAACTGAGGAAAGAACAAGCAGGATTTAGTAAGAACAGAAGATGTGTAGACCATATATTTACCCTCAGGAACATTATAGAGCAGTGCTCAGAATGGCAAAGACAGCTGTACATTAATTTCGTCGATTTTGAAAAGGCTTTTGACAGTATACACAGGGACAGTTTATGGAAAATACTGAGGGCTTATGGAATTCCATGCTGCATAGTGTCAATCATAAAAAGCCTCTATGCCAACTTTACGTGTAGCGTTGGGCAGAGCAACCTAACCTTTGAGGTGAAGACAGGAGTACGACAGGGATGCCCCTTATCAACCACTCTATTTTTAACAGTCATAGACTGGGTGATGCACCAGACAACAGAGGGCAGTCCAAGAGGAATAAGATGGACTACATTTTCTACATTAGAAGATCTGGAATATGCAGATGACATTGCACTACTAGCACATTCACATCAACACATCCAGGAAAGAATGGATAGACTTAATAAGTATAGCCAGCAGGTGGGATTGAACATCAATCTAAAGAAGTCAGAGGTTATGACGCTCAATGTGAGCAACCCTGAGCCCATATCAGTAAGGAATCAGCAACTGGAACAGACAGACACCTTCACATACCTGGGATGCATGTTAACACCAGACGGCGGAGCAAGCAAAGACATCAACAACAGAATGAACAAAGCAAGAACAGCCTTTTTTAGTCTAAACAACATCTGGAAGTCCTCGCAGTACAGCACAAGCACAAAATTAAGATTATATCAGAGCTGTGTGCTTTCTGTGCTTCTCTATGGTGCAGGATGCTGGAGAGTTACAGAGAAGGAAATGTCGAAATTGTCATCTTTTCACACAACATGCCTAAGAAAAATTCACCGAATCTTTTTGCCGAATACCATCACCAACCAAGATCTGCTTACTCGAAGCAAGCAAGAGGACATGCACACCATCATAGCTGGCAGATGCTGGAGCTGGGTTGGCCATGTCCTCAGAAGAGACCCCGATGCCATCACAAGAACAGCTATGCTATGGACCCCTGAAGGAAAACGAAAGAGAGGCTGACCAAAAACAACTTGGCGGAGGACTGTGGAGGCTGAGATGCAAAGAATGAACCAGAGTTGGGGCACTGTACGAAGGATGGCCACCGACCGAGCAAAGTGGAATCAATTTGTTGTTGCCCTACAAAACGCCACCAGGTGTGAAGGCCACTGACTGTTTTGATGGTCGGCAGCTAAGGATCAAAGAAGAAGTAGAAGACAGGCCTGCAGATTTAGCACGACTACAAAATGAACCAGAAGAAGATCGCAAATAATCTGGGCTATTAATTTTACCAAGTTACAAACACAAAAAGGGTATGACAGATTACTCATTATGTTCACTCACCTAGGAATGGCATGACTCAGTCATGTGGAACCCCTCAGTCATCTGGGATCATTCAGTCGCCTGGTGTTACTCAGTCACCTGGGGTTAAACATCAGAAACATTTATAAAAAAATATTTTTAAAACTCAAATCCTGTCACTGAAGTAAGGATGAATGAGTCTTATCAATAAGATGAGGTCAAGTGTTTTAAATACTTTTGTGATTGAAGTGAATAAACTTGTAGAAAATGATCAAGATTGGTCATTCTGATAATGACTGATGATACTATAGATAACAATAACAATGATGGTGGGTTAGAGGTAAAGGTAATACATTGCTGGCAATTTATAGGACACACATTGAAACCTGTTGACAGCAATACAAGGCAGTCTTTGTCCTGGATCCCCCTGGGACAGAGATACAGAGGGAGGCCAACAAACACAAGTAGAAAAGAACTGGAGACAAAAATAACAGAAATAAGGAAGACATGGACAAATCTTGAACTGATGGCACAAGACACAAGGACTTGGCGTGTTGGTTGAAGGTCTATGCTCTTTGGGGAGATAAAGGGGTGATGATGTTGAAAGGTGGTCCCACTGCAGATACTACCATAGAGGAGTGAAGTGCTAGAGACCACATATACAAGGACTCAGCTTTACTATGATGACCAGTTCCATTCCTCGCCATCTTTTCCTTCCCTACTTTCAGAACTTGAGAGGAAGGCCAAGTACTGATTTGTCACATATGGATAGATTGGTGTGTGACGCGACCTGGTTGTGAACCCAGGTTGTATTGCCTGGAGAAGTAAGTGCCCTGGTCTATCAGCTACTCAAACAATGTAGGTGTTTATGTCATGTGAACACAGATATGTTATGATAGTCACACATATGATGATGCAGAAGGTGGAAAATCAGACACCAGAAATAAGTTCCTATTTATAGATGACAAAACCCTACTGTGCGGAGGCTGAAAGACTCCAAGAACACATATTAAAGAACCAGGAAGAGGATACACCATAGATACCTCCACCACTACCATCACCATCACCACTTTCCTCTGCACCCCTTATAGAGCAAGGAGACACCACTGTAGTTGGTCGTCTTGTGTGAAGCCTGCACATCATCTTGCAATAGTGGTTTCCCTGGTAATTTGTTTTACTTGATAAGGTTGCCAGCCTCATATTAGTCACCTTGTACAACAATTAATCGTCACCTTGTACAACAATTAGTCATCACCTTGTACAACAATTAGTCATCACCTTGTACAACAATTAGTCATCACCTTGTACAACAATTAGTCATCACCTTGTACAACAATTAGTCATCACCTTGTACAACAATTAATCATCACCTTGTACAACAATTAGTCGTCACCTTGTACAACAATTAGTCATCACCTTGTACAACAATTAGTCATCACCTTGTACAACAATTAGTCATCACCTTGTACAACAATTAGTCATCACCTTGTACAACATGCCTAAGGGCGCAGTATCTTATCAACTGACTACTGTGGATGTCAAAAGGTTAAGTCTGTATCTTATCAACTGACATCCAAACATCTCCATGGAGACAAAGCAACAGCTGGTAAAGACTATATTTATTTACAGTTGTTATCAAGTATCTTATCTAGAAGGAGATGAGAAGCACTGGGGAGAAACAGTAGCCACAGGAGATAGAAAGAAAAAATGAAGAGATTAGGAAGCTCGCTGAAAAAACACAATACATCACAACCATCATCTTCTGTCCTAGACCTCTGACTGACAAAACACAATACATCACAACCATCATCTTCTTCTGTCCTAGACTTCTGACTGACAAAACAATCAGTGACCAATAATAAGGCAGCAACAAAATGTCTCCATTTTGCTCGGTTGACAGCCATCCTTTGTGAGGTGCCTCAGCTCTTGTTCATGCTTAGCATCTCTGTCTCCACAGTTCTCCGCCAGGTGGCTATTGAACACAATCATCTTATATTTCATTGTTGCTCTCTGTCCAGTATGAAGCCACTAGTGGCAGCTGGTCCCCCGAGGAGGAAGCCACCAGTGCAGCTGGTCCCCTGAGAAGGAAGCCACCAGTGGCAGCTGGTCCCCTGAGGAGGAAGCCACCATCAAAGCTTTCATTAACTCTTGGAGCACTGGTTTATGTAGCAATGTGATTTAAATGAGGTTTCCAGCCTCATACACAACCTTCCTTATATTAGACGCCTAATACGATATGCCTGAGAGAGTAATGTTTCTATTGATTCTTTGCCTCCTGGGAGACCCTTGAGAAATAGACAAGAGTACCAGCTATATATAACATGAGCCTTGCACACAAACAAAAACTGCTTCTCTCCCATATTCTTCCCAGCACAAGAGGTCAGGAGGTCACAGAGATGTGGTGTTACAGAAGAATGTCAACAATAACAGACATGTATTCATTAACGTTCATCAACATTATGCCATTAGGGAGAGATACTAAGAACAATCAATGATTGCCTGTTAGAGAACGACACTTCAATCGATGAATCAACAAGTGTCAAGGCTGTTGGAATTTGACATCAAATGTAAGAATAGCAGGGATGGACTGACGTATGAGAGGATGTATCCGCCGTGTATACGACCAGCGTGCTACAGGAACAATTAGCATTCATACTGTTTGACATTTGCTGAGGGAGACTAAGCACCTATAGGTTTGCCCAGAGTGCAATGATGTCGATTCTGATCAATAATAACAAAAGAAAAATAGTGTCGGTCGGTCCTCCCTGTGCCATCCACTCAATATCCTTACACGTTTTCTTTATCTCTTTTATTTCTATCTACATTTGTTTTTGGTCTCTCTTTATTCTCTTACCCTGGCCTTCCAGAAAAAGGACTACATTATAATGCTATCAGTAGGTTTCCTCAATGTGTGTCCTATCCATCACCAGCACCCTCTTCTTATCTCCTTTACACTGACAGCTGTCTGGTTGTTGTCATCAGTTCCACATTAGTGATCATGACGTGCTATTTCAATCTTTCTATATAACGAAACCAACCATTTAAGAAATTCTGTAATTTCTAGGTTGTCATGTTTCTTGTTCTCCATGTTTCAGAGCCATACAATAAGACGAACTTGATGACTGAGTTAAAGATTCTGATTTCTGGGCTCGATTTCTTGAGGTTTCTATTACTTCCCAGTGCAATCAGTGAATCTACTTTTGCCTTTTGAATTCTTATTTTAATATCGATGTTTGCTCCTCCAACTTTGTCTATAATGATGAAATGATATAAGATTGATTGAAGATTTAGCTAACAAGAGTAGCAAGGGTGTCTTAAAAGTAGCCAGTACACAAACTAAACTTACTACGGGTCCCTATTCATGCATCCGAAATCGTAAGGGGTAGCTGTGTTTCGGAAACCGGATTTCTTTCGGTTTCCAGATGTCGCCCAATGACGTTCGAAAATCGCCCAAATAAACTTTCGATTTTGAGAACATTAAGGTTTTCGGGTGTTGGATAAAATTATAATGACCTGGTACTCATAATTGAAGTAAGCTGTCCACTTTGTTTGGTCATGTTACGAGAAAAGGAAAATGCAACAACGTGAAAGGTTCAAGAAGAAATATATAAAGCACGACAGCGAGAGAAGTCACTTTACAGTCTGACATTGTGGCATGAAAACAAATCAATAAGAGAATTGATAACCATCAGTGGGGACATGAGGTTGTGGACAGACATGATCGCCTACAGCCACTTGCCAAAAAACTTGAAGAAGATGACAAATCTCACTAACCTATTTCTCAGTGTTGTCGACTCGAGTCAATCGACTCAGATTCGAGTCGGACTTAAGCCACCATAGCGATTCGACTCCAGACGAGTATAGATGTAGATATTGGCGACTCGACTCGAAACTTGCCAATTTTTGACAAACCGACTCGCCGTCCTCATGCTTAATGCACTCTTAATTAAGGAGAAACCGAAAATTGTTTTGTTCAAAGCGATATCACCCATACAAAAATTCATTTGTGCAAACGCAACATTTCCTTCAGTTTATTAGACATAACTGGACCGTATTGCTATACAAACTTCGGGGAGACGGAGCGACCGTCTAAACATTAACATTCCTCGACCATAGGAACATAAAACTTCGGACTGCAAGGCGAAAATTTGTCCTTGCGCCAGACAGAAATACTGGATCAAAGGTCATTAAAACGATTCACGAGATTTAGTGCTGATCAAGTGTATTAATCCATCCATTCTGTTGTAGACTTGGGGAAGGTTGAGAAGAAAATATTTATCGAATGCAATACTGAAAAATAACTTTGATCGAATAAAAACAGTCAATAAATAAGATAGTAAAAATACAAAAACTAGATATTATTACTGTTCGCTAAAGTGTGACTGTGGCTATTAACTAACAGTTCTAGATTTTTTTTTTTTTTTTTTTTTAATGAGGATCTAATTGAAAGCTAGTGTTAGGGATTTGCAGCTCGACTTGAGACTTGCACTAAGAGACTTGCGACTCGACTTGAGTCTCGTTATGGCAGACTTGAAGACAACTCTGCTATTTCCCCACACACCACACTTTGTGGTATCATTCCTAGAACCAGTGGCGTACTAAGGGGGTGCGAGGGGTCGGGCCGCCCCGGGTGACAGCCAGGAAAGGGGTGCCGTCGGACACTATTATGATAGTTCTTAGTGTTAAAGGTGTACTTGAAAATGAGTTTCTTTAAAGGGGGAGCGTGTCAAAGATAAGATCCGCCCCGGGTGCTAAATTCTATGGGGACGCCTCTGCCTAGAACAGTTCGCCCTCGTTTTTCTTATAACCAGACGTATGTGACACAGCTGTACTCGCCTCAGAAGGATATTCAAAACAGTCGGCGCGAGCAATTGTAGACCAAGCTATGTACGAACATTTCACAATTATTTTTTTTAACCGCATGACCGGCTGTTGTAACCTGAGCAAGACAACCCGAGAACGCTGGGTGATAAAGTCAGCAATGATGACTCATAAGTAGAAACCTGTCACCACGCAACAGATGTGTTTACGGCTTTCACTTTACGAGACTGTGTGAAAAATATTTGATGGTTCTCGTTACTAGATCGAAAAACGTACGATGTGAACTCGTCCCCATGGCGACAAAGTGAAACAGAAACACATGGACGATGCGTGAATTTCGTGAAATAGTGGTGAACAAATACAAACCCACACGTGTAGGTGACAATCACAACAAGATATGACACACATAAACAAGCACTCGCTTAACAGATACGGACATCATAATTAATGACAATGTAGGCGTGTCCGTAATCATGGGAGCGTCAATTTGATATCATCTGATAATAGAGATAGATAGAGAGA
Source organism: Oreohelix idahoensis (assembly GCA_024509875.1). Taxonomy (NCBI): domain Eukaryota; kingdom Metazoa; phylum Mollusca; class Gastropoda; order Stylommatophora; family Oreohelicidae; genus Oreohelix; species Oreohelix idahoensis. The sequence goes on from JAMPIV010016930.1 coordinate 198,241, forward strand.
TTAGTTTAAGAGATGAGTTAGTACTACTTGACCTGTTTACATAACAGACATAAGAAGCACGAGCTTACAGCAGGACGAAAGAAGGGACAGCAAGAAAAAGGGATTTTGAAGTGTGATATTTCAAGCGTGTCCATCTGGACCGCTCTGGTGACAACAAGGCTTTGGACAGACCTAAACATTGACAGAATAAAGAGAGGAATGAGATCTTGCTAAAGTTTTGTTTAAATTAATGTATAAATATAGAATGGTAATCCCCTGACAGGTTATAAACAGGAAATGAGTAAATACAGTAAAGGTGGCGGGGAATGATGTGACACTGATAACAGAAAGTTTTCTGGGAGCCGCGCTGGTGTAATGGCTACAACGTTGTACTGGCGACCAGGTGTTCATGGTTCAAACCCGGCCGTCGGCGTTTGAAGAAATGTTTACGACCGGAAATTTGACTGAATAACCTGAACGGCTCCTGCACATAAATCCCGTGTGGATGGGAAGGAGCGAAGCTCCTGACCGGGTTGGAAGGAAAGTCCACTGACCCCCCAGCCTCGCAATGACATGTCATTGGGCCGAAAGAGCTGGAAAGCTCGAGTGCCGCTGGTTATAGAAAAAAAAAAAAACAAAAAAAAAAAACAGAAAGTTTTAAAAAAAGATAGTAGTGAAGTCAGTTTGACATATGAGCAATGCACTAATACCCAGGACGATTCGGGATTACATTTCGTCAGTCATAGACACACAGAAGTAACAAAGCTGACATTTATAAAAAAAAGGCGTGTATGTCATTTGTCATTTTCTCGTAGATAAAGGAAACCCCACTTACGGCAGTATAGGGAGTGGAGTGTTACAGACTATTGTTGGATATAACACACATTGAGGAAACCTGTTGACAGCATTACAAGGCAGTCCATCTAGAATCCCCTCGGTAAGACAGGCAGACGGAAACACAGAAGTCAACTGGAGACAGACATAAAAGGGATACATAAGACATGGACAGAGCCTGAATGGATGGCAAAGGACAAGGAACGTCTGGTATGAATTAGCTCAAGGCACATGCTATCTTCTTCTTCTTCTTCCGTCCTTAGCCAAAGACCGACCAAGCAGTCAGAGGCCATCACGCCTTGTGGCGTCTTAAGGGCTACAGCAGATTGATTTTCTCTGTTGTAGTTTCCCATCACGCCTAGCGGCGTCTTTAGGGCAACAACAGATAGATCCATCTGCCGTTGTTTCCGTAATCGGTGTGACAAGCCAACGGGTGATCAGCCCATTGGGCACATGCTATCTAGCACCCGTGTATCACCGGGGCCCGAAAGGGGAGCAAAGAATAGTAACACTGTACCATAACATAGATGTCGTAAAAAGCGACAAATGGAGGGTTGGGCATGGGGCTGGTTATCCCATCCCGTAAAAAAAACTTTTTACCACAAAAACTTCAACAAACATGGACAAGTCAAATACAGAATATAAATCAACTCGACCGTCCAAGACAGAAGAAGGAGGGAAGGAGGCGCATGAAGCAACCCAGAGAAAGTTGAAAGGAGTCTGAGTTGCCGTCTAACCTTTTTTCGTCTAGGAAAATCTCCAGGAATGTTTGCACTCTATTTGAACAAGGGAAAACTGCACAGGTAGCAGCGGAACTACCCAATTACAGGATTGATATCCTTGGTCTCTGCGAGACACGGTGGAAGGGCATAGAGAAGAGGAGATTGATCACATGAGAAATGGTGTTGTCCTCAGGACATGAGGAGGACACGGCCCACCACAGCGAAGGGGTGGCTCTAATGCTGTCTAGGGAAGCACAGAAGGCACTTATACAATGGGAAGCAATGGGACCCCGAATTGTAACAGCAAGTTTTAAATCAGCCAAAAAGAAAGTAAATATAAACATCATTCAGTGTTATGCACCAACAAACGATAAAGAAGAATCCGTGAAAGAAGACTTTTACACCAGACTACAAAACGTCTTGGACAACAAGAAAAGAAAGGACATCACAATTTTGATGGGGGACCTAAGCGCGAAAATAGGAACAGACAACACCGGCTTTGAAGAAATCATGGGAAAGCATGGATTAGGTATGATAAACGAGAATGGGGAACTATTATCTAACTTCTGTGCTTCAAATCAACTAGCTATAGGAGGAAGCATATTTCCACATAAAAGAATACATAAAGCAACATGGATATCACCAGACCACAGAACTGAGAATCAGATTGATCACATATACATAATTAAGAAGTTTAGGTCATCATTGCATGATGTAAAAGTATGTAGAGGAGCAGATGTGGTATCATTACATTAGTTTATAGCTATAGACAACAGTATAATGTGGGATATCTAAGAAACCAGGAAATAAGAGAAAAATTTTCAATCACAGTATCCAACAAATACGAAGTACTCCAACAGCTGGAAGATGAGACAGATACGGAAGACCACTGGCAACAAGTAAAACAATATATGGAACGAGACATGTGAAGAAGTACTGAGAAAAAGAGAACATCAGCAAAAAGCATGGATAACAACAGAAACCATTAGTAAGATAGAAGACAGGAAAAACAAGAAAGCAGATTTAAACAGAAGCAAAACCAGAAGCTCCAAAGCCAAGGCTCATGAGGTGTACATAGAAGTAAACAAAGAAGTAAGAAGAAACATCAAAAGAGGCAAGAGGAAGTATAATGAAGAGTTGGCAAGGGAAGCAGAGGAAGCTGCAGCCAAAGGAAATATAAGGGACCTGTACAACAACACAAAGAAGCTAACAGGGAAATATAAGCAAGCAAATGGCCTCATAAAAGATAAGAATGGAAAATTGCTTAGTAATATACAAGAACAAATGAAGAGATGGACAGAACATTTTGAGGAACTTCTCAATAGACCAGCTCCAACTAATCCCCCAGACATCCAGCCAGCAGAAGAGGAGCTACAAATCAGCTGTGAACGAAAGCTTATGTAGTCAAGTTGCCTAAAAAGGGAAATTTACAAAAGTGCACAAATTAAAGAGGAATAATGTTACTATCAGTGCCAGGAAAATTATTAAACAGAATCATCCTTGAGTGATTAAAAGAGTCCGTGGACAAGCAACTGAGAGATGAACAAGCAGGTTTTCGACATAACAGATCCTGTACAGACCAGATAGCCTCATTGAGAATAATAGTTGATCAAAGTCTGGAATGGAATTCACAGCTAGGAAGACCTATGAAGACATGACATGCAGAGTTCTTCATGAATGACAACTTACAGAACCATTTAGGATTAGAATGGGAGTGAGACAGGGATGCCTCTTTTCTCCATTTCTTTTCTTACTAGCAATAGATTGGGTTATGAAAACATCGACATCACACAACATAAATGGAATCCAGTGGAATCTGACTAAACAGCTTGATGATCTGGATTTTCCAGATGACTTGGCTCTTCTGTCCCATAACCATAATCAGATGCAAGAGAAAATGAAAATTATCGATGAGAGCTCACAACAAGTAGGCCTGAAAATACACAGGAAAAAGACAAAGATTATGAGAATAAATGCAAGAAATAATAACTAGGTTGAACTTGAAGAAATACCACTAAAGGATGTAGAATCGTACACATATCTTGGCAGTAATATAGACAAAGTTGGAGGGACATATGGAGAACAAGAGAAATCAAGTCCAACACAAAAATAAGAATCTTCAACTCAAATGTCAAGTCAGTCCTATTGTATGGCTCTGATACACGGAGAACAACAAAAACAACAAGCTACAGACTTTTATAAACGGGTGCTTGCGTAGAATAGAAGGACTGAAATGGTATGACAAAGTCACAAATGTGGAACTGATGACAAGAATCAGAAAAGTGCCGGTGGAACAAGAGTTGAGAAGAAGACGCTGGCGATGGATAGGACACACATTGAGGAGACCTGTTGATAGCATTACAATGTAGTCCTTGTTCTGGAATCCACAGGGAAAGAGAGGCAGAGGTAGACCAAAAAACACATGGAGAAGAGAACTGGATACAGAGGTGACAATGATGAGGAAAACATGGAAAGAACTTGAGCGGATGGCACAGGACAGGAAGACTTGGCATGTGTTTGTTGAAGGCCTATGCTCCTCGGGGAGCTAAATGGTATTGATTGATTGATGATATGCTATCTAGGGAGATATGGGGTGCAGAAAGAGAGACGTTTTATACCTAATTTATTGTGTCAGAGTCCAAGCTTCGGAAGGTCCAAAATGGAAGGCTACGATATGAATGGAAAACATACACAGAAGCCTGGAATTTTCAGGAACTGGTGGTGTCAATCTACTGTATTGGTCATGCAGGGGTAGGCGGCATTGAGAGAGCTGAGAGCTTCGAGAGCACCCATATTGGGGACACTGGATATCGATAAGGGAGAAATAGTAATGACAGTTAACGATCGCCTGTTAGAGAATGACACTCAATCGACGAAGTCAAGAAGGCTACTATTGCTGGAATTTGGCATCAAATGTAAGACTAGTCGGGATGGGCGTATCAAAATGAGGCATCCATCGGGTATACAACCAGTGCGTTATCGGAAGAATTAGTAGTCATACCCTTGACATTTACTGAGGGAATCTAAGCTCCTATGTGTTCCCCGGACGTGCAGTGGCATCGATTCTGATCAACAATAACAATCTATCTAAACATCAAGTATAAGCAATAAGAGCACACATTAGACAACATAAATTGCATGTATTGCTCGGGCCAAGCAAACATGATTTTACTGTGTTGTTGAGTGTGTACTGTTGTGACACACTGTTTCTTTCATCGCGTTATCAGCAGGTCACATGTGATAAATGTCGGTGTCGCTACAGTGTTTAAATATAGGTTACATTACTTGTCACGTGAGTCATCTTTTAATTAGATAGGACTTAAGAATTTTGACTGCCTTAAGTCTTGAAGTTAGTACTCTGTTAATGCTGTACAGGTTAAAGTCCACAGATTACTAATGGGCGCAACGCTGTATGTAAAGTCCGTAAATTATTTGATCAACAATGTATACACTAAGGCCTCGAATTATTGTGTCAACAACGCATGATCTAAAATCCTCAAATTACTATTCTGCCAACAAGGCACCACCATTTTCTTATGCGCTTCTTACAGAGCCACTTACCACTGTAGTTGTTTCCCTTAAAGGAAGTCTGCACCAAACACCACTGTAGTTGTTTCCCTTAAAGGAAGTCTGCACCAAACACGACTGTAGTTGTTTCCCTTAAAGGAAGTCTGCACCAAACACCACTGTAGTTGTTTCCCTTAAAGGAAGTCTGCACCAAACACCACTGTAGTTGTTTCCCTTAAAGGAAGTCTGCACCAAACACGACTGTAGTTGTTTCCCTTAAAGGAAGTCTGCACCAAACACCACTGTAGTTGTTTCCCTTAAAGGAAGTCTGCACCAAACACCACTGTAGTTGTTTCCCTTAAAGGAAGTCTGCACCAAACACCACTGTAGTTGTTTCCCTTAAAGGAAGTCTGCCCCAAACACCACTGTAGTTGTTTCCCTTAAAGGAAGTCTGCACCAAACACCACTGTAGTTGTTTCCCTTAAAGGAAGTCTGCACCAAACACCACTGTAGTTGTTTCCCTTAAAGGAAGTCTGCACCAAACACCACTGTAGTTGTTTCCTTTAAAGGAAGTCTGCACCAAACATACACGTGCTCTTACAGAAGTGGTTTCTGTGACAATATGTTTTACATGATGATGATGCCAGCCCCTTGCACAACCTCATATCAGACGCCTTGTACGACATGCCTGAGGGTGCAGTAGTCCTATTCTGTCACTGTCTCTTCAGAGACCCCCCGGGACCTACATGGGGCTACCATGGATACAAGTCCTCACATTACCAAACTGTCAATCAAGTAGATTCAAAAGTCTTGGACATACTATACTCTGTCAACAATGTATTCTTCTTCTTCTGCGTTCAGTTTGCAGTCATGCTAAATCTGCAGGCCTGTCGCCAGGATAAAGTCCACCGCCTTTTCCAGGTCAGTCACCAATGTACAAGGGGATTGACATAAGTCTTGGGCCTGACCATGAAGGACATGTCACAGAGAGCTGAAATTGTGTATAGTGTTTATTCCTTTTCAATATAGCCACCGTCTGAATTGACACACTTCTGCCATCTCTGCTTGACCTTGAAAAGACCTTGGGAGTAGAACATCCCATTTTTCAAACTAAACCAGTCATCACATGCCAGTATAACCTCTTCTTCGCTGTCAAAATGATTTCCTTTTAGCTGTTTTTTAAGATTTGGGAATAGAAAAAAGTCTGATGGAGCCAAATCTGAAGAATATGGTGGGTGTGGAAGAATTTCAATATTCAAATCGTTGGCTGCTCGCTGCACAAGCCGTGCTTTGTGAGAGGGCGCATTGTCTTGAAGCAAAGGAAGATTTTGAGTGCGCGTTATCCCTCGTTTCCTGGTCACAACCTTTCTTAGTTTTGTGAGAAGATCTGCATGGTACTGTCCATTAACTGTGTTGCCACGAGGCAGATAATCTTTCAAAATGACACCTTTGCCGCCCCAAAAAACAGTCAGCATCACTTTTCCTGCAGATTTCTGCGCCCTCGGTTTGACAGGTGTTGGGGAGCCCGGGGTTTTCCATTGCATGCTGGCAATTTTGGATTCGGGGTCATAATGGTGTACCCAAGTCTCATCTACTGTCACCATGGTCTCCAAAAGTTTTTTTGACTGACACTTTTTGAGCAACTGTTGACAGCAATTTACCCTCGTTTGCTTCTGTTCACGTGTCAACATTCGTTGAACCCAGCGTGCACACACTTTTCTCATGTTCAGTCTGTTGTGTAAAATTCTATAAACTGTTCTTTCATTTAGTTTTACTCTACTAACTATCTCCACATTGTCATTTTTCGATCGTGGTCAATGATTTTCTTCACTCTTGTTGCATTTTCATCGTTGCACTCTGAGGCTGGTCTACCAGATCTTGGCAGATCAGCAACATGTGAGCGGCCGCACTTAAACTGTTGACACCAGTTTTTTTACCGAAGTATATGAAGGACAAGAATCACGAAACACTGGTTCCATCTCCCTGTGTATTTCTGTAGGTGTTTTTCCCTGAAACATCAGAAATTTTATCACAGCTCTGGCCTCCTTCTTTTCCATTGTTTTGTCAAATCTTTGGAGCCGCAGATCCGGTCAATAGGGTACATTGCGCCGTGCATCGTAGCGGGAAAACCCATTGAAGAAACAAACGCGTACTTTACACATTCAGTGCAAATATGATGAACTTTAAATGTGCCAAGTTTCATCTTCCTCCTGTGACTCCTTCATGTTTGTGACGTACGTCTAGTTTGACAAGTGAATTTTCACTGATTTGATGGATGATTAAAGGGACTTTAGCTTTTCATAACATTAGAACCCCTGAACATCAGTATTGTTGTAACTTTTCATCAACGAAGAGTAGCGGCTATGATCAAAGCAGTCAAAGACGATCCCCAGAACAGAGAAGCAGAAATTTAGCATCTCCATGCGAAACTGAACCGTTCGCAAGATGGACACGAGCGGTCAGAAGAAAGCTTCTTGCAGACTTCGCACCTCTGTGGCAACCGACAGGCTTGCCCGAAAGACTATGGAACGGGAGAGACGGAGCGCTCAGCGTAGCGGATACGATCTGAGGAATCAGGAAACTCACCGCGAACGAGGCTAGTCTCGCAGAAATTTCACATCCTCGTGCGAGCAGTTTGAGACGAAGATCGGAAGCCAGTCGAGCCATCGCGGTTAGCATGGCGGCTAAATAACTTCGACTTTCTCTGGGATCTGAAGAGCCGCGAAATTTTCACATGACCCATTTAACTTACATTCCCGTTAGATATATACAGAATCTGGAAAGGGCAACTTTATCATTCGTTCTGACAGCATTCTAAGATTCACTAGCATATAGTTAAATTGCTGCTAGATTTCATCTAAATTGTTGGCTATTGGAGTGAATTATTTTCTGTGCAGACGGTAATTTATACTTAAGCTTCGAGTGATCAGTGGTCTAGTTATTTCATTTTTATTTCACTGGATTGTGGTGTAAATTTAAACTTATTAAATAAACCCATTTTCAAAGTTCCAGTGCAAACTAAATGTTACATCTTTAGGTTAATTTCCTAATACAATAGCCGCGTAAATTAATTTTGCAACTGTTAAGGGAATTGTGACTTTAATAAAGTTTAGTTCTGTACAGACAGATGTGCTTTTAAAATTATTAACCTCACGGAGAGTTTTTTTCTTGATTTATTAATTAAAGACGCGAGCGCAGAAAATAGTCTAACTGTAAATGTATCGCGCGTTAGATTTTAATATAATTTCATTGCATTTCCTGTTTTTTTCTATTTGTATCCAGAGTGATCTTTCGAACCTCGCATCCCAGCAATTAGGCAGCATTTAAGCAGCCATTACGCAGCAATAGAATATATATAGAGCCTTGCCGACCCAGTTCGATTACTCCAGTGACATATGAACTTTTTTAAAGCTAAACTTGTGGCGACCTGTTGCGGGTCTCGCTCCTCTGAATTTAACTGAGAACAAAGCCACCCAAGAAACACTTTTAAAATACTAATTCATAAAGTCGTTAAAACTGGAAGCAGAACAGTCGCCAGTAGCAATATTCTACTCATGCTCTCTTTTTGTGAAGAATAACATAGATTTACCTGAACACTGTCTGTCAAGTATATTCAGTGGATTTTAACCCCCCCCCCCCTCTCCTCTGAAGAAGAACCTATCTCAGTGTTTTGTAGTTGTGACATTAAGGCAAAAGAAAGTTATCTCCACCAGCTGTACCCATCTTAGAAACCACACCATACCTCACACTTAGCCAAATGCCTGTGCCATTCGTTAGGAACTTTTTATTTAAAAAAAAACAACAGTAGCCTTTACGCTTCACCGTCTGGCGATTTTTTTAGACTATTAGCTACCAGCCCACCTCGATAAATCTAGGGCCTGACACAGAAGAAATAAAAAGACAATTTCCATTGTTCTACGGTATTATCTGCTGTTGAAAAATTCCTAGGAAGTGCCAGAATTCACCATTTGGTAAGTCTGTGTGTGTGCCTGTGTGCTGGCCAGCCAAGCGTGTTTTTGAATGAAAGGAGATTTAATCTTTTTTTACCCTTATAATTAGTTCGACCTAGTATTAAGGTGTACTGTATTCATTGTACGGGATTTCTCCTAGCGGGATTGTTTAACTGTGTTCATTTCCCCCTCCCGAAAAATTTGTTGGATAAAGGAAAACATTTGAGAACCCTAGCTTTTCCTCTACCCCCTTATCACTGTAACCCCTTGCCTCAGAGTAATAAATTTACCATTGGGTTAAATTGCCTATCTCTGATGATCATCATCATCACCCCCCCCCCTTCCTTGTCTTTGGGACTGGGTCTTTTCTGTTAGTAAATACAAGCGGGAAAAGGTGTATGGGATACTTCTCCTCAAACCCCCCCCCCCCCCTTGTCATATTTGTATTCTGTAACCTCTGATTTCTGACTGTAAATTGATAATTATTTGTGACTTGATTTTTATGATAATAAAAGTATTAAAACTTTATTAGCATTGGTGTCGGCTGGCCCAAATCAAACATTCCCCATATTTGTTATCGTAGTCTGTATTCATGTACGTTGTGGGGGCCGCGCTAGCGTAGTGGTTACAACACCGCTCTGGCGACCGGGTGATACAGGATCAAACCCGGGCGACGGCATTTGAAGATTTTTCGTTGACCGGGATTTGGACTGGATTAACTCGAGACCTGGCGAGGACATTTGAAGAGTGTCGTCGACCAGGGACTGGCGGCTCCTGAGCCGACCCAGCTCTAATGGGTACCTCCGAAATCGGAGAGTATTTGCCTGAATGGCGAGGGACACCTGTCTTTGTACAAGAAACAAAGGGATACTCACGTAAAATCAATGTCAGGTTAAAAATATTAATAATAACCTGAGATTTCGCCTCGAGTATTAGCGGGCGTACGAAAAAAAAAAAAAAAAAAAAATGTACGTTGTGCGTCAGAATCACCAAATCGGTGTGTGCGCCTGAGCGACTGGAACTGACAAACAATTGTTTGTTCAGAAGAGTGGTAGGAATAGTTTTTGAGAGACAAATGCAAATATGATTTATAATACCAACTCTGACTGCCACCAGGTAGTCATCCTCACAGATGCACTGTCTGTCCTGCAAGCTCTCAAGGGTGGTAAACTCCCGCATCTGAGAAATGAACTAAACAAGGTAGCTGCCAAAAAGAGAACCATACTTCAATGGGTACCATCTCATTGTGGTGTACCCGGAAATGAAAAGGCAGATAAACTTGCAAAAAAGGGAGGAGAATGTAAACAAGAAGATAATGAAGTCACATACTTTGAGAAAAAGAGAGCTATCCAGACTATCAGAAGAGAACAGAACCAACCCAAAGACGACTATCACACTCTCGACCGGCAGGGACAGATAACTATTTTTCGCCTCAGGACAGGGCATAACAAACTGAATAAACACATGCACAAGCTACGATTGTCTGCTTCACCACTGTGCACATGTGGATTAAACGAACAAACTGCTGAGCATGTTCTACAGGATTGTCCTCTGTATGACCAGTTAAGAAAGATATACTGGCCCAATGACTCAACACTAAACTCAAAGCTATATGGAACTAAAGAGGAACTTCAAACAACAGTCGAATTCATCATGAGAACTCGTCTGACGGTGTAAACATCAAAGATGCGATCGCAAGAAGAAGAAGAAGAGAGACAAATATTGTCGTAATAAGAGACTGTCCTTACTCTTCCCAGCACTTGTGAATCTACTACCTGACTTTCCTAAATCCTTATTCCCACAAAGCCTTCACTATCATTCTACACTCTAAAGGGACCAATATCCATCAGAACTCTCTCAGAGAAAAATTACGACAATGGTCAGGCCCAAGACTTATATCAATCCCCTTGTATAATCTGACATCCTAAAGTTACTGTCCTGCCAACAATGGGTACAGTCCTCAAATTATAATTATGTCTGCTACATACAAAGTTCTAAAGTTACTACCCTGCCAACAATGGGTACAGTCCTCAAGTTATAATTATGTCTGCGATATACAGTCGGCGTCTGTGGCCTATTGGATATGAACGCAGTTTCATAATCCAGATATACCAGGTTCGAAACCTGCTGCAGGCGGTTTGGTAGCAGATCGCTTTGTGTGGATTTTTAACAACGGTATATTGAGTTATCTACCCTTCCAAGATGGAGGTGAAATTCGTTTCTCACCTTAGACGCCGAAAGAAAAACATCAGGAATGTGTATATTTCGATGGATATCACCATGTTATGTTAAATTATAGAATAAGAGATACACCAGAGTATCTAGTGGTGTAGATATTTTCCTATAACTGACCTCGAAACCCTTGAATCGGTCGGTTGGATCGGAGGGTTGATCAGTGAGTTAACAATTCACTATCGTAAAACAAGCTATTGTTACCGAAACAGAACCAGGCTCGACAGTAAACATGACTCACTCTAATATCTTGGGGGCTAAGGAGATTTCTAAAATTGGATACTGGAATGTAAGAACTATGTATCAAGACGGAAAATTGGAAGAAGTAATTAAAGAAATGGATAATTATAAGTTGGACTTATTGGGTGTCAGCGAGTGTAGATGGACGGGGAAGGGCATAAAATATATTTCAGAAGAAAAAAAGCAAATTATATACTCTGGTAGTAATGATAATCGTGATCGCCACTTATTATCACCTTCGTCGATTTTCAAAAAGCCTTTGATAGTCTACACCGCCCATCATTGTGGAAGATACTTACAATCTATGGTTTTCCAACAAAATATGTGAATATAATCAAAGCGCTATATGACAATGCAAGATGTTGTGTTAGAACAAATAAAGGGAATACAGAATGGTTTACAGTAGAAACAGGGGTGAAACAAGGCTGTATTATGTCACCACTACTTTTTGGAATAGCTATTGATTGGGTTATGAGAAACTATACCCACAATGAACAATTGGGTATAAAATGGACAAATGGAAAATTCCTGGGGGACCTGGATTTCGCAGATGATGTAGCATTCTTAAGTTCAACACCAAGACAATCCCAAGAAGCAATAAATAATTTGTGTCATCTCTCGGTTAAAATTGGTCTCCAAATAAATGCCTCTAAAACTAAAGCTATGAACTTTTCTAACGAGACCTTTGATATCATCTTGAACGGGGAAAAACTACAGAAAGTTGAAAGTTTCAATTATTTAGGCAGTAAAATGACTCAGGATGGTGACACAACAAGAGAAATCCATACTAGAATTGCTTTGGCAGCTAGCGCCTTCAATAGATTATCTAACATTTGGAAATTACGATCATTGAATATACATACCAAGCTTCGTCTGTTTAATTCAAATGTTATCTCAGTGTTAACATACGGCTGTGAGAGTTGGAAAATAACAAAATCATTGGAGAACAAGCTGAATACATTCGAGAACAAATGTCTTAGAAAACTCATGAACATCAGTTGGAAAGAATTCAAGACTAATCGACAAATAAGAGAAGACTCTAGGCAGAAATATGTCTCCGACTATATAAGGAAAAGACGATGGTCATATATCGGTCATGTCCTACGAATGCAAAACAACAGAATACCACTACAGGCGCTCACTTGGGTTCCTGAGGGTAAGCGGAAAAAAGGAAGACCAAAAGAAACACTCAGAAGAACAATAATAAGAGAAGGAAGAACGTTGGGCCTAAATAATGTGCAAGAGCTAAGAGGAGTGGCGTCACAACGAACAACCTGGAGAGCACTGGTTTCTGCCTTATGCGCCGTGTTTGGCGCTTAAAGAATTTATTATTATTATTATTATAAGCGCCGTACCGTTCAGAAAGCAATGGCAAACTACTGAATGAAAAAATTGCCTAGAAAAATCACAAACAGCCAATAAAAGCTGGGGTTGATTGCCACGACCTGTAAAGGATAAGCAACTAACTTTAACTGCGATATACAAAGTTCTAAAGTTACTACCCTGCCAACAATGGGTACAGTCCTCAAATTATAATTATGTCTGCTGTATACAGAGTCCTAGAGTTACTACCCTGCCTTTAATGAAAGTCTTGAAACTAGTAATCCATTAAACAAATGTGAAGTAATAACATTAAAACTAGAATCCCATTAATGGCAGACTTAACTCAAGACATCAGACAAGTTAATGAAATGCAAGCTATCTATAAATAGAGAAAGACAGAAATTTATATAGATACAATACACAAATGAAAATAATACTGTATAAGGTAAAAAGGTAGTCCCATAGCAAATACTGCCGTAGTGGAGTGAAGGGTTAGAGACTTCACCCTACTAAGTCCAGTATCAAGAGGTGAGGTGACCAGTTCCCTTCCTTGCTGCCTTTTCTTTCCTTAACTCAAAGTGTCAAGTACCCATTTACAGCTGAGTAGAATGGAGCGTGTCGGTACCGTGATTCGAACGTGGCACGTTTGCCGAGAGACCAGCACTCTAACCACTCTATCAATTGGATGCTCATCGAATACTGTATACAGAAGGAAAAAAAGCCAACTCTCTTTGGGCATTTGAATTTCTATTCTTTCCATATATACCATGAAGAGTTGTGGGGTGAAGCGGTTCTTATTCCTGTAAAGTTCTTTGGGATGCTTCATTCATCCACTCATTACATGTCTGCTCCTGATGGAGCATAGGCCTTAAATAAATCCCTGTCCATTGTCATCTGTTCAAGGTTTTTTTATCCCTGTGATGAATGTCTCCGAGCTCTTTCCCTGGGCACTGCTGTCCTTAAAAGTCTTACCAGAGCCAAAGATAAAAATTCCAGGGCCAAAAGTCTTGCAACAAGAGCACAGACAAAAACCAGATTTAGTTAAACTAAAGTTAAACCAAATTTGACATCTAAAAATATTCCCCTATTAACCAATCTTCAGACTCCAGCAGTGCCTCATAATTTCTTTGACACATGAGCCAATGAAACACTGACTTTGTGCTTTTGAAACACCTTGGAGTAACTGAATTTTCTGCTTCCTTGCTTATCAGCTGTGTAAAGTTACTCTGACCTTCCTCTCTCGTGCCATTTGATTAAGCACTTTCAAGTCTTCTTTATCTTTCTTATATCTACTTCCAGCTCTCTTCTCTGTGCTTTTTTTTAAATTTAAAAGTCTTCCTCGTTTCCTTAAAATATGATGAACTTTAAATGTGCCAAGTTTCATCTTCCTCCTGTGACTCCTTCATGGTTGTGACGTACGTCTAGTTTGACAAGTGAATTTTCACTGATTTGATGGATGATTAAAGGGACTTTAGCTTTTCATAACATTAGAACCCCTGAACATCAGTATTGTTGTAACTTTTCATCAACGAAGAGTAGCGGCTATGATCAAAGCAGTCAAAGACGATCCCCAGAACAGAGAAGCAGAAATTTAGCATCTCCATGCGAAACTGAACCGTTCGCAAGATGGACAGGAGCGGTCAGAAGAAAGCTTCTTGCAGACTTCGCACCTCTGTGGCAACTGACAGGCTTGCCCGAAAGACTATGGAACGGGAGAGACGGAGCGCTCAGCGTAGCGGATACGATCTGAGGAATCAGGAAACTCACCGCGAACGAGGCTAGTCTCGCAGAAATTTCACATCCTCGTGCGAGCAGTTTGAGACGAAGATCGGAAGCCAGTCGAGCCATCGCGGTTAGCATGGCGGCTAAATAACTTCGACTTTCTCTGGGATCTGAAGAGCCGCGAAATTTTCACATGACCCATTTAACTTACATTCCCGTTAGATATATACAGAATCTGGAAAGGGCAACTTTATCATTCGTTCTGACAGCATTCTAAGATTCACTAGCATATAGTTAAATTGCTGCTAGATTTCATCTAAATTGTTGGCTATTGGAGTGAATTATTTTCTGTGCAGACGGTAATTTATACTTAAGCTTCGAGTGATCAGTGGTCTAGTTATTTCATTTTTATTTCACTGGATTGTGGTGTAAATTTAAACTTATTAAATAAACCCATTTTCAAAGTTCCAGTGCAAACTAAATGTTACATCTTTAGGTTAATTTCCTAATACAATAGCCGCGTAAATTAATTTTGCAACTGTTAAGGGAATTGTGACTTTAATACAGTTTAGTTCTGTACAGACAGATGTGCTTTTAAAATTATTAACCTCACGGAGAGTTTTTTTCTTGATTTATTAATTAAAGACGCGAGCGCAGAAAATAGTCTAACTGTAAATGTATCGCGCGTTAGATTTTAATATAATTTCATTGCATTTCCTGTTTTTTTCTATTTGTATCCAGAGTGATCTTTCGAACCTCGCATCCCAGCAATTAGGCAGCATTTAAGCAGCCATTACGCAGCAATAGAATATATATATAGAGCCTTGCCGACCCAGTTCGATTACTCCAGTGACATATGAACTTTTTTAAAGCTAAACTTGTGGCGACCTGTTGCGGGTCTCGCTCCTCTGAATTTAACTGAGAACAAAGCCACCCAAGAAACACTTTTAAAATACTAATTCATAAAGTCGTTAAAACTGGAAGCAGAACAGTCGCCAGTAGCAATATTCTACTCATGAACTCTCTTTTTGTGAAGAATAACATAGATTTACCTGAACAAAGTGCCCCCCCCCTTCCTCTGAAGAAGATCTCAGTGTTTTTAACATTAAGGCAAAAGAAAGTTATCTCCACCAGCTGTACCCATCTTAGAAACCACACCATACCTCACACTTAGCCAAATGCCTGTGCCATTCGTTAGGAACTTTTTATTTAAAAAAAAACAACAGTAGCCTTTACGCTTCACCGTCTGGCGATTTTTTTAGACTATTAGCTACCAGCCCACCTCGATAAATCTAGGGCCTGACACAGAAGAAATAAAAAGACAAGTTCCATTGTTCTACGGTATTATCTGCTGTTGAAAAATTCCTAGGAAGTGCCAGAATTCACCATTTGGTAAGTCTGTGTGTGTGCCTGTGTGCTGGCCAGCCAAGCGTGTTTTTGAATGAAAGGAGATTTAATCTTTTTTTACCCTTATAATTAGTTCGACCTAGTATTAAGGTGTACTGTATTCATTGTACGGGATTTCTCCTAGCGGGATTGTTTAACTGTGTTCATTTCCCCCTCCCGAAAAATTTGTTGGATAAAGGAAAACATTTGAGAACCCTAGCTTTTCCTCTACCCCCTTATCACTGTAACCCCTTGCCTCAGAGTAATAAATTTACCATTGGGTTAAATTGCCTATCTCTGATCATCATCATCACCCCCCCCCCTCCTTGTCTTTGGGACTGGGTCTTTTCTGTTAGTAAATACAAGCGGGAAAAGGTAGATGGGATACTTCTCCTCAAACAACCCCCCCCCCCTTGTCATATTTGTATTCTGTAACCTTTGATTTCTGACTGTAAATTGATAATTATTTGTGACTTGATTTTTATGATAATAAAAGTATTAAAACTTTATTAGCATTGGTGTCGGCTGGCCCAAATCAAACATTCCCCATATTTGTTATCGTAGTCTGTATTCATGTACGTTGTGCGTCAGAATCACCAAATCGGTGTGTGCGCCTGAGCGACTGGAACTGACAAACAATTGTTTGTTCAGAAGAGTGGTAGGAATAGTTTTTGAGAGACAAATGCAAATATGATTTATAATACCAACTCTGACTGCCACCAGGTAGTCATCCTCACAGATGCACTGTCTGTCCTGCAAGCTCTCAAGGGTGGTAAACTCCCGCATCTGAGAAATGAACTAAACAAGGTAGCTGCCAAAAAGAGAACCATACTTCAATGGGTACCATCTCATTGTGGTGTACCCGGAAATGAAAAGGCAGATAAACTTGCAAAAAAGGGAGGAGAATGTAAACAAGAAGATAATGAAGTCACATACTTTGAGAAAAAGAGAGCTATCCAGACTATCAGAAGAGAACAGAACCAACCCAAAGACGACTATCACACTCTCGACCGGCAGGGACAGATAACTATTTTTCGCCTCAGGACAGGGCATAACAAACTGAATAAACACATGCACAAGCTACGATTGTCTGCTTCACCACTGTGCACATGTGGATTAAACGAACAAACTGCTGAGCATGTTCTACAGGATTGTCCTCTGTATGACCAGTTAAGAAAGATATACTGGCCCAATGACTCAACACTAAACTCAAAGCTATATGGAACTAAAGAGGAACTTCAAACAACAGTCGAATTCATCATGAGAACTCGTCTGACGGTGTAAACATCAAAGATGCGATCGCAAGAAGAAGAAGAAGAGAGACAAATATTGTCGTAATAAGAGACTGTCCTTACTCTTCCCAGCACTTGTGAATCTACTACCTGACTTTCCTAAATCCTTATTCCCACAAAGCCTTCACTATCATTCTACACTCTAAAGGGACCAATATCCATCAGAACTCTCTCAGAGAAAAATTACGACAATGGTCAGGCCCAAGACTTATATCAATCCCCTTGTATAATCTGACATCCTAAAGTTACTGTCCTGCCAACAATGGGTACAGTCCTCAAATTATAATTATGTCTGCTACATACAAAGTTCTAAAGTTACTACCCTGCCAACAATGGGTACAGTCCTCAAGTTATAATTATGTCTGCGATATACAGTCGGCGTCTGTGGCCTATTGGATATGAACGCAGTTTCATAATCCAGATATACCAGGTTCGAAACCTGCTGCAGGCGGTTTGGTAGCAGATCGCTTTGTGTGGATTTTTAACAACGGTATAAGCGCCGTACCGTTCAGAAAGCAATGGCAAACTACTGAATGAAAAAATTGCCTAGAAAAATCACAAACAGCCAATAAAAGCTGGGGTTGATTGCCACGACCTGTAAAGGATAAGCAACTAACTTTAACTGCGATATACAAAGTTCTAAAGTTACTACCCTGCCAACAATGGGTACAGTCCTCAAATTATAATTATGTCTGCTGTATACAGAGTCCTAGAGTTACTACCCTGCCTTTAATGAAAGTCTTGAAACTAGTAATCCATTAAACAAATGTGAAGTAATAACATTAAAACTAGAATCCCATTAATGGCAGACTTAACTCAAGACATCAGACAAGTTAATGAAATGCAAGCTATCTATAAATAGAGAAAGACAGAAATTTATATAGATACAATACACAAATGAAAATAATACTGTATAAGGTAAAAAGGTAGTCCCATAGCAAATACTGCCGTAGTGGAGTGAAGGGTTAGAGACTTCACCCTACTAAGTCCAGTATCAAGAGGTGAGGTGACCAGTTCCCTTCCTTGCTGCCTTTTCTTTCCTTAACTCAAAGTGTCAAGTACCCATTTACAGCTGAGTAGAATGGAGCGTGTCGGTACCGTGATTCGAACGTGGCACGTTTGCCGAGAGACCAGCACTCTAACCACTCTATCAATTGGATGCTCATCGAATACTGTATACAGAAGGAAAAAAAGCCAACTCTCTTTGGGCATTTGAATTTCTATTCTTTCCATATATACCATGAAGAGTTGTGGGGTGAAGCGGTTCTTATTCCTGTAAAGTTCTTTGGGATGCTTCATTCATCCACTCATTACATGTCTGCTCCTGATGGAGCATAGGCCTTAAATAAATCCCTGTCCATTGTCATCTGTTCAAGGTTTTTTTTATCCCTGTGATGAATGTCTCCGAGCTCTTTCCCTGGGCACTGCTGTCCTTAAAAGTCTTACCAGAGCCAAAGATAAAAATTCCAGGGCCAAAAGTCTTGCAACAAGAGCACAGACAAAAACCAGATTTAGTTAAACTAAAGTTAAACCAAATTTGACATCTAAAAATATTCCCCTATTAACCAATCTTCAGACTCCAGCAGTGCCTCATAATTTCTTTGACACATGAGCCAATGAAACACTGACTTTGTGCTTTTGAAACACCTTGGAGTAACTGAATTTTCTGCTTCCTTGCTTATCAGCTGTGTAAAGTTACTCTGACCTTCCTCTCTCGTGCCATTTGATTAAGCACTTTTAAGTCTTCTTTATCTTTCTTATATCTACTTCCAGCTCTCTTCTCTGTGCTTTTTTTTAAATTTAAAAGTCTTCCTCGTTTCCTTAAATCTGGGGTTCTAATCAATCAATCAATCAATCAATCAATACCCTTTAGCTCCCCAAGAAGCATAGGGGTTCTAATGTCTCTCTCTAATTCTCTTATCCATGCTTTTTTTTTTAAAAGGTCTTCCTCTATTTCCTTAAATATGGAGTTCTAATGTCCCTCTCTAGCTCTCTTCTCTGTGCTTTTTTTTTTAAGGTCTTCTATTTCCTAACATCTGGGGTTCTTATGTCTATCTCCAGTTCTCTTCTCCATGTTTTGTCTGGTTTTCTTCTATTTCTTTAACTCTATTTGTCTGGTTTCCCTCTATTTCTTTAACTCTATTTGTCTGGTTTCCCTCTATTTCTTTAACTCTGGGGTTCTTACATCTGTTTCCAGTTCTTTTCTCTATAAGTTGAAGAGTTTATATTGTGTAGTTTTTGGACTGTCAGTATTTTGTACAGATGGATGAATTAGCCTACTGACTCATGCACTAGCAACTCCAACACGGCACATGATCAATACAGTAGTGCCTATTATAATTATGAAACTTGTTATTTGCAATGACAGCTGCTGCATAAATAAAATGATGGTGCTTAATAAAATGACTAACTATCTATCAGCATAACAGGACTCATCTCAACTCTTTATTACTTTACATTCAATTCTCTATAAAATAGTGCTCAATGCTGTGTCTCTAAGATGGAGATTAATACTTTACCAGATGTAGTTATCCCTGGCAGCTTTACCATGTTAAACACTTAATGATGATAGGAAAACGCTCCTTCCTCCCAGGTAAGATAAGTATAACATCTTATATGGAGCAAAGAACAACTTGCTAGCACATGCAGATACCACTACATGGTATTGGGCCAAAGGGCAAGAGCCTAAACACCGCTGGATCAATAATAACATAACTATGATAAGCTTCATATGTATTAGAACAAGTAGGTCACTTAGCCACTGTAGTCATTCAGCCAGTTACTATGGATAGTAAACATATAGTCTGTATCTTTTAAGACTTGTATAATCACAGTACTGTAGCTATCTTTCTATCTTAACTGAACTGTAGGGTGAGGAGAAACTAACATCCACAAGCAAAGTAGCTGGTTCATTCACATTACATGGTGGCCACTCAGTTTCCTCACTCATCAGCGTATTTAGCAAACTTTTTACATCAGTACTCATGAGATAACAGCTTTTTCCTTATGACAACTAAACATTTAATTTGCTTCTTCTGAACTCTCTGAAAACGGAATCACAACAACAAACAACTTGCAGACTGAAACCTTAGAATCAGCTCTACTTGAAGGCACACTCATTACTCCACTGCACATACTAAAGGCTAGCATGAGACACCTTACTTCAACACTGCTCATTTCCACCTTCATTTCTCTCAGACAGGAATACTGATCTCACTCAAATCATTCATTCAAGGAATGCATACAGGAATACTGATCTCACTCAACTCATTCATCAAGGAATTTGTACAGGAATACTGATCTCACTCAATTCATTCATCAAGGAATTCATATAGGAATACTGATCTCACTCAACTCATTCATTCAAGGAATTCATACAGGAATACTGATCTCACTCAACTCATTCATTCAAGGAATTCATTGTCGTGTGAAATTCTAATCCACATATATAAATTAAAACGTAAATGTAAAGCCTAACAAATAAATTTAATAAAAGGAAAGAAGAATGGTAAAGAACAGTGCTGTCACAATGACTGTACTCGAAATCCCCCTTGTTTTCTAATTCGTCTGCAAATTGTAACATTCCACGTTGATAGTAAAAGCCTACTGCATCACTACACGCTTTCTTCAATAAAACGTGTACTGCCTTTCTAAGAAAAACCTTGAGATACGCAAGCTGACCTAGATTTAAAATTCCATTCATGTCATTTTATACACTACGTTACCAAAAACGAAAGACAGATGGACTAAGGATTGAAAGAAAGGGAGGGGCTGAAAGCCGGAACGCAGGCAATACTACCACAGTCTCGCGATACACAATTACTACCATCACGCGTGTAAGGCCACAAGCACTAGCTTTTTTCAAATCGACAGTGATAAACAACACTACCCATACGAGAGTTCGTTTTTAAAAACTTACAAAACGCTTATTAGGAAACATGACATTCTACTGTTTTATGTCTAAAATCCTGACATTAGTCTGACAGTACAGCAGGACAGGTGGCGGTTCTAAACATAAAAAATAAAAAAAACTACACGACTATCCTGGAAAATACATATTTTGAACGCAGCCCCTTAGCCCCATTAAATTTATATATTTGGGTTCCTTAGGACTTGCTGACAAATAATATGTTAAACGTTACGCAAATAGTCTAGGAATTAACAAATTATAGCCAAAAGAACAAGTGAGGGATGTCAGACAACACCAAAATCAGAATCGCTCAGTGGCAGATTTTCACACCACCATTGTACGGGAAATAGGTCCCCATGTTACCTCCTATTTGATTGGCGGAAAGTAAATGTAAGGCTAAACACGATTAGTCGGGCTATAAATATTGATTCTTTGTTGTTAGGGAAACGTGAGTAAGGGTACTTTTTTTTTGAAAAGCTGTGTAAACATGGCACGATTGGTTAGACCCGCCAATATAGTCAATCAGAGGCGTCAGGTCAGCACCACATTTTCAAATAAACTTACTAAAGAACCAGTGCGTTGAGCGCCAGTGCATATTTTTCTAAATAAAAGCCTGGGACATCGGCAGATCGAAATTGTGCTATATTCATTGCCAGTCAACGTAACTGTGTATTATTCCATGAATTGTGGTAAGCTTGAAATATTTGATATCTTTTAATGAAAATTGAATGTAAATTGATAATTTATGTCTGTATATATGTGTGGTTCAGTAGCGAACATGAGGTAAAGCCTATATAGTGCTCCAACCTGAACAGAAGGTGTCGGAGGAAAGTAAAACTACAGGGAATTGCCAAACAGTACACTGACACCTATCTTATCGACTAGAAAGAAATAATGCTGGAATTGCAGAGGCGTAGTAACCATTAGGGAGGAGTATACTGGTGAAAATTGTTTCAGATGAAGATAGCAGTTGGCCTACTGCTCTGAACTCAGTGTTTGTTATGTATTGTGTTCAGTCTGGAAATTTATTATAAATTAGTTCTGAAATAGGAGGTACAACCTTCTTGTTTCAGGGACCGTGGTCCTAAAGTTATTGAGCAGCACCTGGTCTGAGCTTTGCTGAACCTAGAGGCTGACAGCATACTCCTGGGTCCAGATAGTGACCAGTGAGGTGTCTCCAGAACACAGGGAGGCTATCGAGCAGAGGAGTCTTTTCCTGCCGCCATCACGAAAGATAAGCGTCTGTGGCCAGAGGAGCTCAACATTATTTCATACAGTCCCCTATAAATATTTATAACATCCCACTTTACCACATTCATACAGGAATACTGATCTCACTCAAATCATTCATCAAGGAATTCATATAGGAATACTGATCTCACTCAACTCATTCATCAAGGAATTCACCTCTCACCAGACTATCATCTGTAAACATCATTCCATGAGAAGTTTAGAATATCTTACTTACTTACTGTTCCTCTTCTACTGTGAGGTATAGAGGTTTGAAAGAGAGAGCGCCATACTATCCTATCTGCTGTCTTCCTCCTGGTCTGGTTCCATTCAAGCCCTCGGTTCTTCAGAGATTGTCTATTGTTGTCCTCCCAGCGGACTCTGGATCATCCTGGAAGTCTGGATCCCTGACTCTTAGCCTCCCATAGTTCAGAATATCGCTCAGCTTATATATTTTGACTCAACAAACTTTCACACCAGCTTATTTAGAACAATCATAAGAATCTTACACACCCATTCTTTCAAATACCACACATAACATTTATCTCCCTTCCTTTCTTATCTCCCCTGAAAATGTCATTACACATGTTTTTGGGTCTTCATCTATTTCTTGAACTCTGGGGTTCTCATGTTTGTTTCCAGTTCTCTTTCCCATGCATTTTCAGAACTCCATCTATTTCTTAACTCTAAGAATTTCTTAATAACAATGCTTTGTGTTGATATTATCTGGTTTTTTTCAATGTGGTTACCATTTTTTTTAATTTAATTTTTCGCTCCACTAGTTCTGTCCATCAGTTCTGTCCACTAGTTCTGTCCACTAGTTCTGTCCATCAGTTCAGTCCACTAGTTCTGTCCATCAGTTCTGTCCATCAGTTCTGTCCATCAGTTCTGTCCATCAGTTCTGTCCATCAGTTCTGTCCACTAGTTCTGTCCATCAGTTCTGTCCATCAGTTCTGTCCATCAGTTCTGTCCACTAGTTCTGTCCATCAGTTCTGTCCACTAGTTCTGTCCATCAGTTCTGTCCACTAATTCTGTCCATCAGTTCTGTACAACAAACCCTCAACTTACATATAAGTTTGAGTCACATGGATTCTTACATATACAGTTGACAAGGGTTGTTTTTTTATCACTCAAGCATTAAAAAAAAAAGTGAAGATTACCTCCTAGTGCTGTGTGCCGTCCAGCCAATAAAAAAATAGAGACTACAATATCTCAACATGATTTTGTTAAAAAACTAAAAAAAAAAAGAAAGAAACACAAAGACTCTGACGATATACAAAACAATATAATTTGAACACAAGTCTCACTCTTATTTTGTTGAGATGAAGAACGGTGGGATGTGTTCTGCTGATGTCACCAATGCTTTAGGATTAGGAGGCAGTGGCATACTATGGGGGGGCGGGTGAGAGTGGCGGTCTGCCCCAGGTGCCATCAGACACTATTATACCAGTACTTAGTATTAAAAATATACTTGCATGTGTGTCTTTATGGGGGGGAAGGGGGGGGGGAGTTCAATTTATGATCCGCCCTGGGTGCAAAATACTAAATTTAAGTAGGCCTATGCCACTGGATTAAGGGTAGGGTTTAGGATTCCTAAACCCAACCTTAACCCTTAATAGTGTGTCTCTGAATTTGCTTTTATGGCCGTATCAAACCCATGGCCCACTGTTGTTCATTTCAGCCTTAATTCCAAGCGATCTTGTGTTTATTTTTTTGTCCTCATTATTCATTGAGTGAAGGATTACTTGCAGTACAAACTGGGTCTCTTGCTGCAAAGTTAGTCGCAGTGCAAACAGGAAAAACTGTCGCAAAACACCAATCTTTTTGTTAACGGTTTTTAATTTACTGATAATGGCGCAGACTATTTCCACCACGGTATTACACATTTAAATAATAATAATAATTAATACAATAAAACCTTACATCGAAATGTTGGGAAAAGAATTTCAACCCTCAGAATTGAACCCCTGCTCAAGAGATCAGCAGCTACTTGTCTATGGTTATGTGGCAACTGTCGATTTTGATGACTTTTTCCTACATAATCAAGCACGCCTGCGACACCAAGAACATGTGAGTGCCTTTGTCTTGCTCTCTGTTTTTCATTACCGGTTGTTGATAATTTATTCACAACGAGGGGGTGTGTCGAGCTGTAGTTTAGCAGTAGAGTATTGGTTGCTACGAGTTTCTCGATGTAAACAAACCGCATTTCCTTCTTTCAGCCGTCTGTGAATCATAGGCTTTCAAATGGTTATCTCCCGTCTGTTTTGAGCATAGTTAAATTTCACTCCATATCTTATTTATCCTTCTTATAATTGCCTTCAGTGTTCTCCGTGTGTTTTTTTTTCTTTCTTTGAGGCGTTTGCCTTCTTGTGGCGAGGCACACCTCTTTCACTTACATTGGTAATTCTGATTTGCCCTATTTACAAAGACTTGACAGATGCGAAGCCGTTACATATTGTATTTAACAAGAACAAAAACTAATATATAGTAATTAGAAATGTGAAGGTCTGATGACGTTCTTACAATACATATGACTTATGGGAAGTGAAAGTCAATTACATATCTAACTGGAAACACCAAGCCTCTATACCCCTCCCCCTGAATATTATTTTTGTTTGGTGTTTTTGTTTTGTTTGTTTGGTTTTTCTAGTTCTTTTTTAAAATATACAAGCAAAATTTGTACTTTCGATTTGCCCTATTTACAATGATTTGACAGATGTAATGCCACTTTCTCGCATCGGCAGTTATTCATATTATTTTGAATTGAAATCAATATATATCCTAATTATAACAAATCAGAGGTAGAACGGGATATTTTTAGCATTAAATAAATAAAATAAAACTTCTAACCTAGACCGAAGTCCGTTGGATATATGAGTGCTTAATTGCCATTAAAAAAAAAAAAAAAGAACTGAAGAGAAGAACTCAGTCAACTCAAGTTTAGCTTCGAGAAATATTAAGCCCTGAAAAGAACTACTAGTATCTATCAGCTGGCATCATTCTATTAAACTCTGACAATCATGCTATGTCGGGTCGGCTACATTCATGTGCATTTCTTAGTGCTTGAAGAGATGACAATGAGTCGGTTAAGACTGTTAGTTTTCTAGGGAAGAGGAAAGGTGGTGTTGGGGGGAGGGGGTTGTTAGTAGTTATTTGTAATGCTTTTGTTATTTCCGCCGTTTCTACTGTGAAGATATATGCGTTTTCGGTTAAACTACAGATTTTCTTTATTGTGAAGATATGTGCATTTTCGGTTAAACTACAGATTTTCTTTAACTTCCATGCTAAGATATTGTCGTGTTTTGGTCTGTCTTACACCACGGTCATTTGTACCGCTCAAAATAAAAGGATAAAACGGACCAATATAACAACCAATGAGAACGCTTCTTTTTCTGGTGTGTATAAGGAAAACTTTTATGCTTAATCATAGAGGCCTATTTTGTGTAACTGAAAATACAAAGAAATTTTATTTCTTAAAGACTAAAGATATTTAAACGAAAAGATATAACTAGTTTAAAAACGGGGATATTACTTAAGAAATATATGTAAAGACTTCCTCGAATAGTAGGTTATTCTAAGAGAAAAATCGTTTTAATTGACATTTATACATCAGGGTAGTCCCCAATATAGTTAGTTAAAGGCTGCATAGATTTAAATGCATTTTCCTAACTAAACAAATTTTAGATAGACCGATAGAGATAAATTACCAGTATAATACTAACTTTAAATAATTAAAATCGGTCCATTATTAAGAAAGATATTAGATATTAAAATTTCTACACATTGAACGAGAAGGCAACAAAAAAAAAAAACGCATTGTTTTGAAATTCTCAACACCGTTTTACCCCTTCCCATCCGCGAGGTACGATGCGACACTATATAAGACCTTGAACTTGACAGAAATGATTCCACAACATTTTCAAATACTACGCTATACAGAAGAAAGCGGCAAACACTCGCTGTCAAATCATTTGCCGCTGTATCTAAGTAACAGACCTAGATTCCCATTTACAGCCTGTTATAGCTGTTGAGTATTACCCGAGGGTAAGAGAAATGTATATTTATATGTATATAATTATGTAATTTTCCTGTGTATAATCCACTTATGTGTTCGATAGTGTGTTATCTGTGTAAAGAAAAAAAATACAGGACGAGTGTGCTGCCGGCTTGATCGCAAGCATGTGTTAACTTTTAGAGACGAAAGCCAGCATTGGGAATGTGGAGGATAAATGAGAAAGTCTACGACTGTAAGTTTAATAATGTACTGGAAGGAGTATTTCATAAAGGAACGTCACACTGTTCAGGGACATAATAAAGGATGTCAGGAATTGTTACCATGTATTAATCAAGGTGTCACTTACTAGTTTGTACTAAACCTAATCATTGTAAGGAAGCATATTATGGAAAATGGATCGAACTTATGATTTATAAGGAAAATGTAATCACATCAAACTGGCTGTAAGTGGTACTGAAGTGAAGTGTCATATGCAACTGTTAGCACATTATCTGAGATTGTTTGTAACGTTCGTTGTGTGTGTGTGCGGATAAGATAGTGCTGGACCTTACAAGGTTTGCGATTATTTGTATTTTCCCAGGTTTTATCCTGATATGACTAACCGTCTTCAAGACTTTCAATTCTGAGGAACTCTGTTGGTGCGAAACGTTCTCAAGATACTTAGAGCGAGACACCCAGTGGTTACTCAGCCTGGAGATCAAGACACTGTATGATCCTGGCTATAGTGGATGCTTCACCTTATACTCGTACAAGATAGGTGGCCACATAACTCCACTGGTCGGCACATCCAGACTCAATTTGATAATAAATAAAACACACAGCGAACAAACAATCGAGTGATGACCCACAAAATATTTAATGCACTTATACCAACTTTACAGTCCAGTGAAAATAACAACTATAAATTTATGTGAATACAATAATTGACATTTGAAATATAACTATAATATTTAACTATTGTGGAAATGAACATTCCATACTTATTTATTTCTATTATGTAAAAAGCATTTGAATTTTATTATCATTTTCCTAACCGAAAAGAGAAACGGTATAGGATCAATAAATTGTAAATATTTACACTCAGTCTTACTTAATTATTCAAGTTGAGTTAGGTTCTGTTTGTATGTATATTACATATCTATTAATTTAATTTATCCCCTAGCAGAGTCAAAATAACTATATAACCATTATTCAGGGTGGGATCTGGAGAGGTAGCACTTAGACCTTCTTTAACATTCACTATCATCATACTTGAAGGTTTATACAGCTTGACCCTACCTTGATTGTCAATACACCCTTACTCTTTTCAGAGAAGGGGGTATTACCTATAAGACCAGTCTCTTATCTGGCGCTATACTGGTATCATTTGATACATCTTTTTGTCTGGGATATCCTATATTCTGATAACATCTGAACCTCTCGCGACAGATATATTGTGTACGTATACAAGTGAGAGTAAGAACCGTTAAAAAATAAAGCGAATAATGTCTCTTTGTTTACGTTTCTGCAGCAAGGCGACATCAATTACAGAAAATTACGCAAGCCAGTTAACCACTTACAACGTGCACGCATACCTCAACTCGCTGCATGTAACGCAGACGAACTATTCAGCGTGGGGAAAACGTGAATAAATGTTTGTACCCATGTTTTTGATCTATCTTGAAATGTGCCGGCCCAGGAAATGTGTCGCAAATCAGTCTATACGGCCCTGTGTAATGCAGCCCCGCGTAGTTCCGGGAAAGGAGGGGGGGGGGGGGGGGGGGTGTCTCTGAATAGACAAAGAAAGAATAGGCCTACTACATCCTCATGCATGTCGTACATGGCTACTACTATGAGGATGTGCGTGGGGCTGGCAACTTCATCATGTCAAACAAATTGCAGGAGCCGAAGACGCATCAACAGTGATAAATGCAGTCAGCGACCCATAGCTTGACGACTTGCGTCAGGGTCAGCGAACCAGAGCTGACCAAGACCCTACTCCACCTCCAAGTGGTGGTCCTGGAAACAGGCTGCATCACTGCAGTCTGGCCGAGAGAGTGGGGATAGAAGTGGGAAGGCTAACATGGTCCTAAACATGCCATGCTGAAACCGGATGTGTCGGGCCGAAAGGTGCAAATATCGCAGCTTTGCTGTAAACGGCGACACAACGTAACAAACGTCCTTTTCAGGACGAACGCAGAAGAAATAAATTGCAAGAGATAGGGTTCGTCCATCTTTAACGTCACGCACTGTTTGCCATTTTTACCCCCCCCCCCCCCCACACGCACACTTCGTCACCAAAAACCCATACCCCATTATGTGACGTCACAAAAATCTTAACCCCCCCCCCCCCTTTTTTTGGGGGGTCTAAGTAGTTTTAGGTAATACTGAAAGGCAGTAATCGAATGTAAATTATTTACCTAGTCATCATCATGACCTTTCAACTCCCTAAGGGACATATGCTCAAGGTCACTCCACGTCCTCTTCTTCCCTCTCATGTCTTGTCTCCAGTTTTCTTCTCCATGTGTTCCCTGGTCTTCCCCTGCCTCCCTTACCCTGGGGAGTCCAGAATAAAAACTGCCTAGTAAATCTATCAACAGATTTGCTCAATGCATGTCCTATCTGGCACTTGTCTGGTCCTATCTGGCACTTGTCTGATTCGTGTCAAAAATTGCACATTAGTGATTTTGTCATACCACGACAATCCTTCTATTTTAGGCAAGCACCTATTTATAACAGCGTCCTTGGTTAGAGCGCAACCCTCTCGCGGCAAAGGTAGTGGATTGAACCACGATGGCTTCACGCTATAGTCTATCATCTATAAATGGATATCTGACTCTGCTCTTGGGTCAGGAAATGCAAAGGCAGCGAAGAGTGGAAGTGGTTACTTGATCTAGTATTGTGAAGTCTCACATTTGTGAAGTATTATGAACACTTCGCTCCTGTACGGCAGTATCTGTTTGAGCCTACTTTTTTAAAAACCCATTTGTGAATTTCTGAAGCTTTTTGGTTATTTTTTCAAGGGATGTAATTTATCCTTTCCCTGTCAAAGGGAAACAATCAAACGGCCCCCCAAAAAAAATCATTAACAATAAAACATACGTAGATTTTTGACACTTTACAATGTGTTTTATTTAGTGGTATTAGACTGACTGGAAGTGAACACCGAGGAGGTACGGGCAGCGTTGGCGTAGCTGGCAATCCTTTCCAGGACTTCATCATGCTAACACATGACACATCCTTGTGACACATTTATCAACGCTGGTCGGGCTCTGTCTTTTTCAGTGCTACTTCATGCTAATTGATAGACCCTCTTTTTCCTTTTCAGAGCTTAGAGTTTATCAACACAGTGCTTTAGTTAACAGAGTTCATTTATTTTTGAATGGCGAATTGCGCTCCGATCTAAACAACGGACTTAAGTCAAAGTTGAAAAGAACGTGCCTCGCCACAAGAAGGGAAAACCCTCAACAAACAACTACAGAAACCATGACTGCCATGTAATATCTTGGCACAGTCTTCCTACAAAGAGACTGGCTGTAACGGTAGTACCAGCTCCTGAAGGAACGAGAGAGAAAGACAAGAAGAAGACAGTTGCTTGTGAGGAGATAAATTATAAAACAACCAGCAAATAACGGGAATGAATTATTGTGTGCTCTGTCTACTGCAGGTCCTACTGACGTCATATTTCTCCTGTAGTCATTTCATATCACCTGTGTTGCTTCGTTGTAGTAAAACTACGTTTACTTTGAGACCAGAAAATAACCCGTCAAAATTACGTAGGGAAAAAACTCCGAATGGAATGAGATTTGACAAATGAACACCTCTTTTATCACATATTTTTGTTTGTAAATGTATGGATATCTTTTAAAAACCATACCTTGGTACAATGTGTCCTGAATGTATAGTTTAAGACTGTTTGGGTTCGTTCTTCGTGTGAGCGCTACATAAAGCTGATCTTCTGGCAGGTTCTGTCAGGTATATGACTACAAGATCAAATTTACTCTATTCATTTTCGACTGTTTTGTGCACGTCTAAGATAGAGATACATATTTATACGTAATGGCGATGCATTTTGTGAGGAAATCTGCGTAATATGAATGGGCGAAATATCCTGAAGTTTTTTTTCCCGAGAAGTTGGTATGAATATTTTTAACACACTGAACAATACGCCATGAAAATATTGAAAGGCATGAGCGTTCTTTAAATGGGTGTTCAATTTAGTTTTCACAATGAAATTCGCGCCGTTTTCATATTTTCTAGAAAATATAGTGGGATTGTTCTATAGGTTACAAAGTTTTATTAAGAAAACTTAGTGGATCATAGGCAGCATAAAAAGCGGTTCATATTTGAATCTCCGATTCCTTTTACGAAAACTACAAAAATATGTACTTTCGGCAGGGAGATAACTGGGGAAAACCCCACTCATTACATAATGAATTATTGTCCCTGTTCTAATCCTTAAAATATACCACTGCTATGAAGGTCGAGTGGCAGAGTGGTTGCTTCTCGAGACAATAATACCGGGTTTAAAACCAGGTAACGTCACGCTTCAATCTTCGCAGCTGTAAATGGGTACTTGACTCTGCTCTTCAGTTTTGGAAGGTAAAGGCAGCGAGGAAGGGATCCAGTCACCTCACCTTATAAAGCTGGATCCTAGTATAGTGGAATTTCAAAGACTTCTCTCACTTACGGCAGTATAGTATATGAGACTACTGTTAAGATCTTTGTTCTGGTTCTATGAGAACTTACGGAAATATTTCCTTTCAGGCATTAACAAGTATTTAAGCTTATATAATATTGTTGCGCCTCTTTTTGAGCACCACAATGTGTTCATGATGTTGGACCATCAACAAGAACGTCGCTAGATTGAAATGACGTCAAATAAAATAATGACGTAGACGCGCGTGCAGAGTAACGACTGTTGACTTTTGGAAGTGTACCCAGCCGGAATGGCTGCGTTTCATGTGTGTCCCTGCTGATGTTCTTATGTCCGCCAGTGAGTATGCATACAAGGGAGGTGTTTGCTTATATGTATGACATAGATTTGTTACTGACCAGGGAAGTATCGTGTCGATAATGTACGCTTAAGTACCAGACAATTATATCGCGGACTTGTACTAGACGGATCGGTGATGACAGCACCATTACTGCCATAGTTTTAGGCATGAACTGTGATGGCCCGTTGTGATTGGCCTGGTTGAACAAGAGTATCTATGAATTATGATTATCATGTGGAGCCATGTGTTGTGGAACATGTAAATAAATTGTCCAGAATCGTCAACAGGAATGATCTACAATTATCTCACAAGTTGCTGTGTTCGTTACCGTTTTACAGTTGAACCATTATTACCTTAGATTCGCTTGACCAATATTATCTAATACCAAGATAAAATGGAACGTCACAAATGTATTAGCCCCTTCAGTCACAACTGACTATGAGAATGCGCCCCTGAGGTGACATCTCTCAGCTGTATATTTTCCTGGTGTTCCTTTCAATGTTTTCTTCTCTCTTCTGCTTGCTGTGAGAGCTTATTTTCGCCCAATCTGAGGTGGCGCCATAGATAGCATCGCCACTTGGTGCGAACGACAGTTTCATCTTCCCAGGTTGCTGGATTTACGAGGGTGAGTCAAATGAAAACCGGAAATATTTTATAACAATAAGAATAATCATGCCATTATATTGTAACTTGCCAATATTTGTGTCCAGGATGTCTCGAGTGCCATGCACGCGCCATCGCGGTGATGACGAATAAGGTGACGTCATAATGACGGTTTAAAGATGGCCGCCCCACTAGTGGAATGCACCAAACAGCAGCAGCGTTCTGTTATTCAATTTTTGATCAGCGAAGGGGGTGAAACCAATAGAAATTCATCGGCGAATGAAGCTCAAGTATAAGGAAGGGAAACCACGAGGCCTGTAAACAGTAAATTTTATGAAACAAATATAAAGGTATGTTATAAGGCACAGAAGTGATTGCGTCATTAATAGGCTGAACTGCCCATGGTAAACTTCCGGTGTTATGTATAGAGGTTCGCACTAATGACCTGTCATTGAAACATCCTTTTTTGGGGATGCGTAGATGGCAGGGAGGACAGTGTGATTCGCTTGCATAGCTAGGCGGTGTTGTCGCACGGAAGGTCCAGGGTTCAAATCCTGTGTAAGCCACTCATGTCTGTTGTTTTTCTGTTGTCTAGTGTTCTACTTCTTTATTTCCTACGAGTGCCTTATAACATACCTTTATATTTGTTTCATATTAATTTACTGAAGCTCAAGTACGGTGATGCATGCATGTCAAGGTCGCAGGTGTATGAATGGTGTACAAAGTTCAAAAACGGCGTGATTTCTGTGACGGATTGTTCACGACCGGCGATTCGAAACAGAAGGTGGTGGTTTCCTATCAAGAATTGTTACTGGCATGTAGTGCTCTAAAATAACGCCTCGTTCATCCCAAAAGAGAGTCGGCATTACCTTCCCTGCAGATGGCTGCGTGCGGAACTTCTTCGGTTTCGGCGAGGAGGGATGGCGCCATTCCTTGCTCGCTCGCTTTGTTTCAGGTTCGTGGTAGTGAACCCAAGTTTCGTCACCAGTGTGGCCGTTGATAGTATTAGAGGTTCGGACCACTGCCCTTTCAGTAGATAGTATGTTGTAAGGTAAATACGAAAAACTTCCTTCTCTCAGACTGACTCTACATTTTCTTATACCCACTGTTGATCAATCGAATTCAACCGAAAAACAGCAGTGAAAAAATTAAAGGTCGAACTTTATTAACATAAGTTGATAAATGGGTAAAAATAGTATGCCCAACCTTCCTCTTCAAGGTTGGCAGTCTTGTATAATAAAAGCTTCAGTTTTCAAACAATCTCTGTATCAATTTTCCACATACATTTGCTTTGTCTTCTTTGCTACTGCTTGTTCCAGCTATCAAAATGTCATCTAATTCTTTAGGCGAAACCTCTTGTCTCTCTTCTGTACTAACTGTTTTATCTACGTTTTTTTAAATATGTCTCTTGGTATATCTCACTGAGAGAAAACTGGCCTTACCGCCAGGGCAGTCAATTTGCCAAGACTACTTCTATATTTCTTCTTTGCTCTGACCTTGTCTGCTGAGCTACACATGCTAGTAATAGATCAAAATGTTCAACATACCTGGTTCTGTTTCTTTATCGAAAAACACTTTTTCCTTTCACAACCATCTTGTCCTCAGAAAAGATACTATCACAAAAATACTGTCTTACACCAATTTATGATAAGTAATGTACTGAGCGGTTTCTATCACTCTTTAACTCACAGCACATTCTTGCTGACCACCTACGCTGAGCGTGTTTACCCACACAAGTCTTACGCTGAGCGCGTTCATGCATCCAACTTTAACACTGGGAGAAAACCCTTTTCTCTACCTACGCCTAGCGCGTCTCAATCTCAACTCCGACCCAAAGACGCAGCAATAGAGAACGCAGTCAGCGACTCATAGCTTGACTGCCTGCATCAGGACCAGCGAATCAGAGCTGGTCAAGACCGCACTCCACCTCCACGTGGTGGTCCTGGAAACAGTCTGCAGCAGTGCAATCTGGCTGAGCGAGTGTGAATCGCAGTGGGAAGGCAAACCCGGTCCTAAAAAAATGCCGTGCAGAAGTCGGATGTGGCGTAAACAGACACAACGCAACCACCGTCCTTTTCAGGGCGAACGAAGAAGAAGAATCCCTGTTCTAACATTTTTTCGTTCCCCCTAAACTGTGTTCACACATCCCAATTTTCCCGTGCGTACTTTTTTTTTCTCAACTCACCCAAAACCTACAGGGGACTTAATTCTACCTTATCTCCCTTTGATGATTTAACTGAACCCCCATACTCTCTTCATTATAGCTTACTACCAAATCCTTGTATGCTAATTTTCTCAACCATAATCGAGAACCCACTAAACCTGCTTAACCCAAATCCAACACTTTCATCTAGCAACCGTAACCTGCGGAGTTTCCTCCCTTTTCTTAAAGCATTCCTTCACTCATTTTATCTCCCTTCAACTAAGACAAATAGTCTGCATCCAAATCCATTCATATTTCCTAAACCATTTTCCTATACTCTTTTACTTTACTAAACCAAACCACCGTTCACACCAGTAACAATTCCGCAAAAGTTCTTGACAAGCATCAATGCGTCGTTGTCTTAATTCTGGAGTAAGCTGCCGTGGCACCCACGTTGCAAACACTTTGGTACTGTAGCACATCAGAGATGATGTGGTGTGCTGAACCGTGACTGATGTCAAGATGTGTGGCAATATCATCCAGAGTACGAGTCGTTCAACGGTTGCTATCGATTCTGGAGTCACTAATCTGTGTGCCTGACCCGGTCGTGAACAATCCGTCACAGAAATCACGCCGTTTTTGAACTTTGTACACCATTCATACACCTGCGACCTTGACATGCATGCATCACCGTACTGAGCTTCATTCGCCGATGAATTTCTATTGGTTTCGCCCCTTCGCTGATCAAAAATTGAATAACAGAAAGCTGCTGCTGTTTGGTGCATTCCACTAGTGGGGCGGCCATCTTTAAAACGTCATTATGACGTCACCTTATTCGTCATCACCGCGATGACGCGTGCATGACACTCGAGACATCCTGGACAACAATATTGGCAAGTTACAATATAATGGCATGATTATTCTTATTGTTATACAATATTTCCGGTTTTCATTTGACTCACCCTCGTATGTCCAGTGCCCTCGTGTCTCTCTTGCACACATCTCTAAGCATCAGCTGCGGTCGCCCAGCTGTTATTTTGCCATCTGACATGGCCTAGCCAGCGTAGTCTACGCTGTCTAAGCAGTGTATACATGCTTTGAAGTACAGCACATGACAACACCTCGATATTTGTCACGTTTTCCTTCCACGAAATACCGAGGATGTGGCGTAGACGCCATTGATGGAGTTACACTCTACATAAAAACTGTCCGTTTTTGACGTAACGCCAAAAACTGGCCTTTTTCATAAGATATCCACATTACTCTGTTTAGCTGTCCATGATATTCTTAACTTGCTTCTGTAAAACCATACCTCTGTAGCTTTCTAGTCTCACACACACGGCCATAATGCTAATCAACTACGAATGTGTGTGTGTGTATGTATGTATGTATGTATGTATGTATGTATGTATGTATGTATGTATGTATGTATGTATGTGTGTGTGTGTGTGTGTGTATATATATATATATATATATATATATATATATATATATATATATATATATATATATATATATATATATATATATATATATATATATATATATATATATATATATATATATATATATCACTGATTTTTAAAACAATAATGAATGAAGCATCTTCATTTCTCTTATAATATTACATAATTTTAATCTTAAATTTATGCATTTGACAAAATTTTTATTCAAAGATAAACAAGTAAAGCAAAAGTAAGTTAAAACAAAACTTACTCAAAATATTTTTTTTTAAATTAATAAATGAGAAATGATATATCTATATACAAGCCATTAAAACAGACATTTGGAAAAATATAATTTTAGAATGTATTTGTTTTCGCACGTCAATTATAAAGTTAACATGTTATATGATTACTACTACAAATGATTCTACAAGGAAGGTTAAATAAGAAGTTGTCAGTGACAGCTCACGACTGACACATACAGTTTGCAACCCAAAACAAAATCAAGTAAAGGATATATGAAAAGGTACCATGTTTCTGACTCTCTGCTAGTTACAAGAGTAAAATGCACTATATTGGTTACAAGAGTCAGACATGCCCTACTACTGCAATAATCAGACAAGGTGTAATAGTTGCAAGAGTCAGACATGCCCTACTACTACTGCAATAATTAGACAAGGTGTAACAGTTGCAAGAGTCAGACATGCCCTACTACTACTGCAATAATCAGACAAGGTGTAATAGTTGCAAGAGTCAGACATGCCCTACTACTACTGCAATAATCAGACAAGGTGTAACAGTTGCAAGAGTCAGAGAATGTTAGTCCCAAAAGGCAGTCTTGCTCTACTGATTAGAGTCAGGAATAGTGTATTTGTTGCAAGTCATGCACATGTCTGCTGCAACATTGAGAGACTCTCTGTCACAAAATACTGAGATGCTCTACTGATTAAAAGACTCAGCAATGCTGCATTAGCTGCAGGAGTCAAGAGACTGTTAATAACAAAACGTAGACATGCTTTACTGATTAAAAAACCCAGCAATGTTGTTCTGGCTGAAAGAGTCATGCATACCATGTCAGGTGCAAGAGTCATGAATACCATGTTAACTGCGAGAGTCAGAGACTGTTAGTCACAAAAGGCAGACATGCTCGACTGATTAAAAGGTCCAGGAATACTGTATTAGTACCAAGAGACTATCACATACCATAAACTGCAACAGTCTGATATGCTGTTACTGTTGCAACAGCCAATAACTGGCATACAATTCAGGAACGTTCATGTTCCCTTCACATGGATTGAAAATTTAAAAAGTAAGGTTCATTCAAACAAACAAAACAGACAAGATCCAGTAACGTGATGCTTGTCATCAGTAATCAGTTTATACATATTCTCTAACACAACTACTTACTTAGCAGAAAACAATAATGCATATTTAATGGCTTCCTCAAAACTTGTTATCATAATGCCTTAACACAAGCACTTTCTCTGGGGTAATTAGTTACAACACGTACAGGTAACAACCCAGGTAAAACATATTCATTTATTTTTATCCTTAGCTTATCTCTTAATGCTCACAAATTTAATAAGAATTAAAAAGTAATAATCAATATTAGAATATTTGATTGTACGTACAATCTCACCATGACAAGCACTGAACATATGAATGTGACAATGTCTTTTCAACTTGTTCAAGGTCTGAGCCTCATATGAAAACACAGATAATTGTCCAACTATCTTTGCCCACAAACAGTACATACAAACCTGTTTACACAACATGGTCACACACACACACACACATACTACCATATAACACAACAATGCATAATTAATAAGACAGCTCTCCAGCTAATCAAGTGCTGATCCTGCTGGATCTTCCATTTTGGAAATCTTGTCTCAAACGATGAGTTATAATAGAACAGTAACAATGCAGCAGGAAATGACTTGACAGCACAACATACATGAAATATCAAGATTCATGAAGACAAGAGAGACCGATAACTGACAAATAATAAAGACACCATCTCTCTCTCTCTCTCTGTGTGTATGTGTGTGGGGAAGGGAGGGGGGGTTAATAATAACTATTTTTGTGACAGATAAAGAATATAACTACTGCATCCTGAAGCATGTCATACAAGGCTTCTAAACATGAGGTTGGGCATGCAGGCTGGCAACCTCATCATGTAGAACAAGTTGCTACAGAAAGCACTAACACAAGAGCATGTACAAGCTTCCTGTAAGGGGATCAGCTACCTTGCTCCATGGGGAACCAAGAGGAACATGAGTCAATGACACATGACTTAAACAGCAAAGTCATTTTTGTAAACATTCAGAGTGCTGGACAAATCTCTCAGATCATAAAGTCACATCTTCTTCTTCTTCTTCGATCCTTAACCATCGACCGTCAAAGCAGTCAGTGGCCATCACGTCTAGTGGCGTCTTGTAGGGCAACAACAAATTGATTCCACTTTGCACGGTCGGTGGCCATCCTTCGTACAACTCTGGTTCATTCTTTGCATCTCAGCCTCCACAGTCCTCCGCCAAGTTGTTTTTGGTCGGCCTCTCTTTCGCTTTCCTTCAGGGGTCCAAAGCATAGCTGTTCTTGTGATGGCATCGGGGTCTCTTCTGAGGACATGACCAACCCAGTTCCAGCGTCTGCCAGCTATGATGGTGTGCATGTCCTCTTGCTTGCTACGAGTAAGCAGATCTTGGTTGGTGATGGTATTCGGCCAAAAGATGCGGTGAATTTTTCTTAGGCATGTTGTGTGAAAAGAGGACAATTTTGACATTTCCTTCTCTGTGACTCTCCAGCATTCCGCACCATAGAGAAGCACAGAAAGCACGCAACTCTGGTATAATCTTAATTTTGTGCTTGTGCTGTATTGGGAGGACTTCCAGATGTTATTTAGGCTAAAGAAGGCTGTTCTTGCCTTATTCATTCTGATGTTGATGTCTTTGCCTGCCCCACCGTCTGGTGTTACTATGCTTCCTAGGTATGTGAAGGTATCTGTCTGTACCAATTGCTGATTCCTTACTGATATGGGCTCAGGGTTGCTCACATTGAGCGTCATGATCTCAGACTTCTTTAAATTGATGTTCAAGCCCACCTGCTGGCTAAATTTATTAAGTCTATCCGTTTTTTCCTGGATGTGTTGATGTGAATGTGCCAGCAGTGCAATGTCATCTGCATATTCCAGATCTTCCAATGTAGAAAATGTAGTCCATCTTATTCCTCTTGGACTGCCCTCTGTTGTCTGGCGCATCACCCAGTCTATGACTGTTAAAAAAGAGTGGTTGATAAGGGGCATCCCTGTCGTACTCCTGTCTTCACCTCGAAGGTTAGGTTGCTCTGCCCAACACTACACGTAAAGTTGGCATAGAGGCTTTTTATGATTGACACTATGCAGCTTGGAATTCCATAAGCCCTCAGTATTTTCCATAAACTGTCCCTATGTATGCTGTCAAAAGCCTTTTCAAAATCAACAAAATTTATGTAAAGCTGTCTTTGCCATTCTGAGCACTGCTCTATAATGTTCCTGAGAGTGAATATATGGTCTACACATCTTCTGTTCTTTCTAAATCCTGCTTGTTCTTTCCTCAGTTTGTAGTCTACTGCCTTTGAAATTCTCTGTATAATTATCCTGCCTAGTATTTTGCTGGGAACTGAGAGAAGAGTGATTCCTCTCCAATTATTGCAGTCTGCAAGATCTCCCTTTTTGGGCAATTTGACAATTATTCCTTTGTTCCACTCTGATGGTGTTGTCCCCATTTTCCACACTTGTGCAAATAGTGGTTCTAATAGTTCTGCTGCTAGCTCAGGGTCTGTCTTAAATAGCTCTGCATTTAAGTTATCATGGCCCGGAGCTTTACCGTTCTTTAACCCTTTGATTGCTGTGATGATTTCTTCTTTTCGTGGAATGTCTGTATTTACATCTAGATCGTTTTCAGCCTCAGGAACATTCAATTGTGTCTCTGGTATTTCGATAAAGTCACATGACTTACCAATAATAAATAATTTTAGTAACAGAAGGGATTATGTCTTAAATGAGATACCTGCTTCCACAACTGTGAACAATGTCAACAACAAACTCAATGTCGAGACCATATAGTATGTGCACTTATTAATCACTTGTTGTTTTTCAAATGCCATGCCGACTGGCACAGTCAACCACAACTATTCAGAACAACCTACTCCCAGTTCATTCATTCATTCCCTTTAACTCTTAGTATACGAGCGGCCTCTTAGAAAGGCCGATGATCGATCCCCGTCAATAGCGAAAATGTACAGGTGAATGCATGTTTAAAATCACTGAACAATTTAGTTACGTGCATGATATAGGGGTTTCATTTCTTCACATTTTGATATATAACACTTTATGTTATCTTTATAAATAAATTATTTAGTGCAGATCGATCATCGGCCTTTCTAAAAGGCCGCTCGTATACTAAGAGTTAAACTCTCTGTTAGGATTTGCATTCCACAAGGTAAAGAACAACAAGTAACATCGCACTTGAGCTGGAGAAGTCAATCTACTAGAGGCACTCTACTAAAGTCAGTCTACCAAAGTCACTCTACTAAAGTCAGTCTACCAAAGTCACTCTACTAAAGTCAGTCTACCAAAGTCACTCTACTAAACTCAATTTATTAAATTCAATCTACTAAAGGAAATTTACTAAATCTACCACAGTCAATCTACTAAAGTAAATTTACTGAAGTCAGTCTACCACAGTCAATCATACAAAGTCACTCTACTAAATCCAATTTATTAAAGTCAATCTACTACATAAATTTACTAAAGTCACTCTACTAAATCCAATTTATTTAAGTCAATCTACTATAGTAAATTTACTAAAGTCAATCTACCAAAATCAATCTACCAAAGTTATTCTACCACAGTCAATCTACTACAGTTAATCTAACGAAGTCAATTTACCACAGTCAACCTTCTACAGTCCATCTACCAAAGTCAAAGTCAATCTACTAAAATCAATCTACTAAAGTCAATCTACTAAAATCAATATACCAAAGTCAATCTACCAAAGTCAATCTACTAAAGTCAATCCACTAAAATCATTCAACTAAAGTCAATCTATCACAGTAAATCTACTTAAGTAAATCTATCACAGTCAATCTCCCAGTCAATCTACCAAAGTCAATCTACCACAGTCAAGTTACCCCAGTCAACAAATCACAGTCAATCTCCCAAAGTCAATCTACCACAGTCAAGTTACCCCAGTCAATCTACTAAAGTCAATTTATCACAGTCAACATTCCACAGTCAATCTACCAAAATCTACCACAGTCAATCTACTAAAGTCAATCTACCAAAGTCAATCTATCACAGTCAATCTACTACAGTCAATTTACCACAGCCAGTCTACCAAATTCAATCTACTAAAGTCAATCTACTAAAATCAGTCTACTGAAGTCAATCTACTAAAATCAATCTACTAAAAAGTCAGTCTACCAAAGTCAATCTACAAGAGTCAATCTACCAGAGTCAATCTATGAAAATCAATCTACTAAAATCAATCTACAAAAGCCAGTCTACCAAAGTCAATCTACTAAAATTAATCTACCAAAGTCAATCTACTAAAATCAATCTACTAAAGTCAGTCTATAAACATCAATCTACTAAAGTCAGTCTACCAGAGTCAATCTACCAGAGTCAATCTACAAAAATCAATCTACTAAAGTCAATCTACTAAAATCAATCTACCAAAGTCAATCTACCAAAGCGAATCTACTAAAATTAATCTACTAAAGTCAATTTACCAGAGTCAATCTACCAAAGTCAATCTACTAAAATCAATCTACCAAAGGCAATCTACTAAAATCAGTCTACAAACATCAATCTACTAAAGTCAATCTATTAAAGTCAATCTACTAAAGTCCATCTACAAAAGTCAAGCTACTAAAGTCAATCTACTAAAGTCAATCTACCAAAGTCAATCTACTAAAATTAATCTACTAAAATCAATCTACCAGAACCAATGTACTAAAGCATTTAACCAAACAATAACATTTCAAATATAAAACAAAATTCTTCATTTCATTTCCAAGTGAATATTTTTGCCTCGTAGTTCTATTAATCTTGATTTCAATACATCTTATTACACTCAAAACAAACTGTTGCTATAATTCAGCTTTTTATTTTGAAAAAGAAGAACTCAACACAAACTGAATTTCTCATACACAGAGAAAAATGACTATAACTCTTCCACAGATCAAATTAATGTTTCATTTATAATAACTCAAACAAGAAAACCATTCTTTACAGTAACTAAATGGGTACATCAAGTTAGACTTTCAACGCTATAAATAATTGAAAACAGCTAAATGGAATTTTTTTTCGGGTAGAAGGCTTGACCGTGGGAGGTAGACCAAACAACACTGTCATAACTCGGAAGACCACATCACACTTTATGCCAGCTGTGCTGTGCAGTAATGATACAGTGATGTGAAAACGGCATTTCCCTGGGGGCGGGTGTTTAGAAATAAGAGGAAACTGAAGAGGGTGTGGTTTCCATTCTTGTAAAGGGTAACAAGAGTTCTCTACATTTTAAAGTGTAGTTTATGATTTACTTCCCTTGCTCAAAACAAAAATGGCTGTCTAACAAATGTTGCTGTCATACGACATGCAGTTTTGTAAACAT
This sequence comes from Oreohelix idahoensis, assembly GCA_024509875.1. Classification (NCBI taxonomy): domain Eukaryota; kingdom Metazoa; phylum Mollusca; class Gastropoda; order Stylommatophora; family Oreohelicidae; genus Oreohelix; species Oreohelix idahoensis. Next base: position 240,403 of record JAMPIV010016930.1, read on the forward strand.
TATTCATTAATGAGGGAGAGAACCAAGTCATCTATCTGGATATGCTGTTACTACCAATCTGTTAAACTATATTCTATAAACAATGATCGTGGCTAAATTCTGCATACATCACACTAGAATTAGACATGTTTGTTTTTTCAAATTAATCAACAAGAGCACAAGCTCTGGAAATTTTACACCGTAGACAAACAAAAAGGAGGGGGAAGAAATGTGTACAAGAGACAGTTTTACAAGAAACAAAATTAAGATAAAGTCAATAAAATTGTGACAATCTGATTGGTTGTATGATGTTCTGGCATGTCAGACAAAAAAACATGCTCTTACTAAAGACGGTGACAACCTTAATTCCCTATATACTAACTCTCTTACTGAACGTCTGTAACCAACAATGGAAAAATCCATCAGCTTTTTGGGAAAATATAGAAAAGGCATGCTTGGCGATGTGAAAACTAAGCTGAACACACATAAAAAAAATGCCTTGAAATCTTTTTAAAGGGGCATTTGCGGGAATATACGGAAATGGTGTGTACTGCAACATGAAAGTTAAACTGAACACCCATTAAAAGAGCACAAAGGTCTTTCAAATGTGTCATGGAGCATTTACCGTAAGTCATGATAAGTTTGACTATAAAGTTAGACCCAGTCAAGTTGACATGGAATTGAAAAGAATGAAACAACTACAGGAGAACTTGTGCCTTCATAAGGACTTGCTGCAGAAACAGCACAAGACGGGTTACTTGCTTGTCATTTTCATAATGTTGCTGCAGAAACAGCACAAGACGGGTTACTTGCTTGTCATTTTCATAATGTTGCTGCAGAAACAGCACAAGACAGGTTACTTGCTTGTCATTTTCATAATGTTGCTGCAGAAACAGCACAAGACGGGTTACTTGCTTGTCATTTTCATAATGTTCTAAAAGTCTGTAATGCTCTGTAATTTGGCATCAAACGTAAGGCTAGCAGAGATGGACTTATGAGAGGATGCATCCGTCGTGTATACAACAAGCGAGCTACAGGAATAGTAAGCAGTCACACTCTTCGACATATACTGAGGGAGACTGAGCACCTATGGGTTTGCCCGGAGTGCAATGATGTCGATTCTGTTCAACAATAACAATGCTCTGAAGAAACATGGCAAGTCTATATACAGGGTGTTCATAAAGTCCTCATGCAATTTTAAACTTTTAATAACTTTGGATTTACACATCATAGAACCATAATGTAAATGGCATACAAAAGCATAATTCATAAGTTTCTTTTGTCATCATTGTAGATTGTGTATTAATTTTAAAAAAAAATTATTTCAGATCTTGTAACTGACTGAAAATTGTGACAGTAAAGAAAAGGTTAATAGTTCATTGGAAAATGGGATTGAATGATATCACGAAAGCTAGTGGCTACGCTGGAGCCTACAAATTGCAACTGTATTGTGTTAAAAGTTGATAAATTATGCTTTATACGAGTATTCCATTTACAGCACACTTCTATCACATGTACTTCCATAGTTAATAAAGTTTCTGTTTCAGTAGAACTTTATACACTCAGTACATAAAATAAATCACTTATTAATTTAAAAACAATTATAGCAGCATTTAGACAAAACTGATAAAGTCATTATGTACAAATAATATTCTTACAGATAAAACAAAGATACAGAATGACTGACTGATGGAATGATAAAGTTTAGACAGTGAAAGGACTAAGAAACAAGTTAACAACAAAAACTATGTTTAATATGAAGATCCACCTTAAAATGCACCAAAAGGTTAAAGCATTTTGATATTTCATAAAGTAAAGGAGTTTAAGGATGCCCACAATAACTGATTCATTTAAATCACTTGATTTTTAAAGGAATCTATTCACATTATTTGATTTTCAAGTGAAATTGACCTTTTGTGAGCACTGATGGCTGAGCTCAACTTCTGTGAGTACTGTTTGCTGAGCGCATCTTTTGTGAGTACTGTTTGCTGAGCTCAACTTCTGTGAGTACTGTTTGCTGAGCGCATCTTTTGTGAGTACTGTGTGCTGCGCTCAATGTTTGTGAGTTCTGTGTGCTGAGCTCAGCTTTTGTGAGTACTGTTTGCTGAGTGCAACTTTTGTGAGCGCTGTTTGCTGAGCTCAACTTCTGTGAGTACTGTTTGCTGAGCTCAACATCTGTGAGTACTGTTTGCTGAGCACATCTTTTGTGAGTACTGTTTGCTGAGCTCAACTTCTGTGAGTACTGTTTGCTGAGCGCATCTTTTGTGAGTACTGTTTGCTGAGCTCAACTTCTGTGAGTACTGTTTGCTGAGCGCATCTTTTGTGAGTACTGTTTGCTGAGCTCAACTTCTGTGAGTACTGTTTGCTGAGCACATCTTTTGTGAGTACTGTTTGCTGAGCTCAACTTCTGTGAGTACTGTTTGCTGAGCTCAACATCTGTGAGTACTGTTTGCTGAGCACATCTTTTGTGAGTACTGTTTGCTGAGCTCAACTTCTGTGAGTACTGTTTGCTGAGCTCAACATCTGTGAGTACTGTTTGCTTTGCTGAGCACATCTTTTGTGAGTACTGTTTGCTGAGCTCAACTTCTGTGAGTACTGTTTGCTGAGCTCAACATCTGTGAGTACTGTTTGCTGAGCTCAACATCTGTGAGTACTGTTTGCTGAGCTCAACTTCTGTGAGTACTGTTTGCTGAGCTCAACATATGTGAGTACTGTTTGCTGAGCTCAACTTCTGTGAGTACTGTTTGCTGAGCGCATCTTTTGTGAGTACTGTTTGCTGAGCTCAACTTCTGTGAGTACTGTTTGCTGAGCGCATCTTTTGTGAGTACTGTTTGCTGAGCTCAACTTCTGTGAGTACTGTTTGCTGAGCTCAACATCTGTGAGTACTGTTTGCTGAGCTCAACATCTGTGAGTACTGTTTGCTGAGTGCAACCTTTGTGAGTACTGTTTGCTGAGCTCAACATCTGTGAGTACTGTTTGCTGAGCTCAACATCTGTGAGTACTGTTTGCTGAGCTCAACATCTGTGAGTACTGTTTGCTGAGCGCAACTTTTGCTTTAAATAAAAAAAAGAGACTTGGCATAAGATTGTTGGGGGCCTATGCTCCTTGTAGAGTTGAAGGGCAGTGGTGCTGTCCTTAATTAAGAATGCTGGTGTTTCTCATTTGTCATGTATGACACGATTTTCAACTGCTGAGGGATTTTTAATGTGCACAACTTGCACATAAGACCACATATTTTTCGCCCTTATCCTAGATGGATCTCACTACCAATTATATTCCCTGTGCTGGGAGCGAACTAAGTACTTTTAGATTTAGAGGTGGACGCCATACCTCTGAGCCACTCCATACGGCCACTGCCCTGGCAAAATTTAAAATTAGGAAACCTACCCACTACAAAATTTGTTATTGAATGTGTGATTACTGTATACTTACTTACTTACTTACTTAGTCGTTCCCCTTCTACCGTGAGGTGTAGAGGTTTGGAAGAGAGAGCGCCAGACCATTCTATCAGCTGTCTTCTTCCTGGCCTGGTTCCATTCTAGTCCTCGGTCCTTCAAAGATTGTCTGTTGTCCTCCCAGTGGACTCTGGGTCGTCCTGGAGGTCTGGATCCCTGGCTCTTTGTTTCCCATGCTTGTCGTGGTAGCCGATCTTCTCCCATTCTGCAGACATGGCCAAACCATCTTAGTTGGGACTGTTCTATTTGGGTCTGCAGCAGATGGGATTTTAGGCCTTGACGGATCGTCTGGTTGCGGACCATGTCTCTTCTTGTTACTTCAACCACTTTCCTCAGATACCTCATTTCTGAGGTTTGGATCTGGCTTTTGTGGGTTGTAGTCATTGCCCACGACTCGCATCCATATGTCAAGACTGGGACATAGGTGGAGCGGTATACAGCCATCTTCGTTTTCTTACCAACCTCTTTCTTGCTGAGGAATCCACGATTTATGGCCTGAAAAAGTCTCCCAGCCGCTGCTTTTCGAGTGGCCAACTCTTCTTTGATGCCTCCCTTTCGGTCTATAATAGCTCCGAGATATTTAAAGTGGTCGACCTGCTCCAGGACCTTTTTTTTTTTTTTTTTTTTTTTTTTTCGTTCGCCCGCTAATACTCGAGGCGAAATCTCAGGTTATCATTTATGTCTAACCTGACATTGATTTTACGTGAGTATCCCTTTATTTCTTGTACAGAGACAAATGTCCCTCGCCATTCAGGCAAATACTCGCCGATTTCGGAGGTACCCATTGCAGCTGGGTCGGCTCAGGAGCCGCCAGTCCCTGGTCGACGACACTCCTTCAAATGTCCTCGCCAGGTCTCGAGTTAATCCAGTCCAAATCCCGGTCGACGAAAAATCCTCAAATGCCGTCGCCCGGGTTTGATCCTGTATCACCCGGTCGCCAGAGCGGTGTTGTAACCACTACGCTAGCGCGGCTCCCTCCAGGACCTGTTCTCCCAACTTAATCTGATGTTTTCTTTCTTCTCGTGATATCACCATGGATTTTGTTTTAGAGCTGCTTATGACCATCCCTCTCTTCTCCAGCTCTTCCTTCCAGACTTGCAGGTTGGATTGGAGATGTGCCTCTGATTTAGCAATCAGGGCAACATCATCAGCAAATGCCAGCTCCGAAATATAGACCTGTCTCATCTTCCAGTACCCCACTGAATACTTTCTTGTTCTCTCCTTACATGCCTTGATGACATCGTCCATAAGGAGTATGAAGAGGTAAGGTGATAGGATATCACCTTGTCTTACACCAGTGGTGGTCCTGAACTCTTCTGACTTATGGTTTGCTGTCCTCATATAATTTCTGCAAGACTTGTAGAAGCTCTGTATAGCATGAATCAGAGGTGCTGGAATATTCTTCCTTGCCAAACAGTCCCAAAGTTTGCTCCAGGGGACCCTGTCAAACGCCTTTTCCAGATCTATGAAACAAAGATGGATCTCACTCTTATACTCAAGGGCCTTTTCACTCAGCTGTCTGAGTGTGAAGATTAGGTCTTGAGTACTTCGGTTTGCTCGGAATCCGCACTGGACCTCATCCAATTGTGGCTCAGCTAGGCGTCGGAGTCTCTGCTCTAGGATTCTAGAGTAGATTTTACCAGGGACACTGAGAAGGGATATGCCTCTATGGTTTCCACATTGTCGATTGTCACCCTTTTGATTACTGTATACACACATTGGAATCCTCACTGGTGCTACGGAGTTTGTGCACTTTGCTGAGATCCTTCTTGTGTGATCTAAGAGAGGAGATCAGAGCACTTGTGGAGTTGTCCGTGTGCACTGAAGAAGATCCTTAACACCAAAACTAAATAGATTTTGTATTTTATCTGTTGAAGAGCCAGAGTTGTCTTTTGAGATTTCCAGGGTCACCGAGGATACACAGAAAGCAGAGGACTACTGTTTCTACCAGCATCAATACAAAAGGCGCATACAGTATGGATGGACGCAGTACTGGTAATCTCTTCACATTAAAAAAAAACTTGCTACAGGAACCACAAGTGTTAGAGGTCATGGCAATCAACTGTAGTGTTGTTGTCTATTTTCTTTAACGCGTAAAAAAAGAACATTCATTCACTCAATCCTGGATTTACTCTATCTAATATCTTTTCTTTGATCCTTAGCCGCCGACCGTCAAAGCAGTCAGTGGCCATTACACCTGGTGGCGTCTTAACATCTAATATCTAATATAATCAACTGATAATCATTTATAATCACTTCATATTACATCCTACCAAGAACAGGATTTAGAATCTTGTCTCTTGAATGACCTGGACAACTGTGAAAATACTAATGGAAAGTGGGAATTTTTAACATACAAATGTAAGGACTGTTTTTATAGAATGGGAAAAATTGACATATACATATAAGGGCTGGTTTACTGAATGGGAAAATTTAACACATATGTGTAAGGACTGGATTTGCTGAAAAGAATAAATTTAACACACAATTGTAAGAAGACACTTTATTGAATGGGAACATTTAACATACCCATTTATGGTCTGGTTTCAAAGAGCAAGACATTTTAACATACATATGTAAGGACTGGTATTTACAAAATGGAAAAACTGAACACAGTAATGTAAGTACTGGTTTTTCTGTTTTTTAATGGGAAAATTTAACAAACAAAATGACTGGTTTTGCAGAATGAGAAAATTTAGCAAACACATTCTGAATGGGAAAATTTAACGTACAAAGAACTGATTTTAATGAATCTGTCAATGCGAATGCCAATTTCCAGGATTTTAGGAAGCAAAGAATAGGACCACCTTATCAAAATATGTCATATAAGGCAATTATGGAGGGTTGTACAAGCTGTGAGAAATGTTATCAAGAAACAACTTCTGCCATAGTATACAAAATTCTTCAGCACAAGCTTCCTACAAGAAGCCCAATGCTGTGGCATACCAATGCTCATCAGGGATTAAAAGCCAAAAAAGGGACAACTTAATATATGAAAATTTAACATAAAAATTTGAAAACCAGTTTTACAGACCAACACAAACATAAGCACAACACACTAGCTAACGAGGTCCTGGCTGGTGGAAGTTCCCTGAGAAAGATTATGATGGCTGATGAATACAAGGCCTTACATTTCTAGTGTTAACTTTGGCTATATAATCCGAACAACATTTCTAGTGTTAACTTTGGTTATATCATCCGAACAAGATTTATAGTGTTAACATTGGCTATATCATCCGAGCAACATTTCTAGTGTTAACTTTGACTATATCATCTGAACAAAATTTCTAGTGTTAACTTTGGTTATATCATCTGAACAAGATTTCTAGTGTTAACTTTGTCTATATCATCCTAACAAGATTTCTAGTGTTAACTGACTATATCATCCAAAACAACATTTCTAGTGTTAACTTTGCCTATTTCATCCAAACAACATTTCTAGTGTTAACTTTGCATATATCATTCAAGCAAGATTTCTAGTGTTAACTATGGCTATATCATCAGAGACAACATTTCTAGTATTAATTTTGGTTGTATCATCCAAACGACACTTCTAGTGTTAACGTTGACTATATCATCGAAGCAGATATTGTCTCTATACATATGGAGTTGACAGTAGCAGGTCTTAAAGACATTACTGCCATACATTTTTAGAAAATAAGTTATCGATTGCTAGAAAAATGTGATGAAATAATTAGCCAGTCACTTATTACCTGAGATGTATTGTCTGGGTAAGGTAAATGGTTAAACTGAGAGTCTGCAGTGAAATTAACAAGGTTCATTTTGAACAATTATCTGTTTCTCGTCATTTAAAAATCCAGCTTAAAGATTGATATTAAACGATAATAAACTATCTACATATCTTCTTTTATTCATTTACCATTTATGACACTACTTCATCATCCTTTCTCTCAGCGTGCCTAGTGGGAACATGCAGCCACCACTACAGCTTTGTCCCCCCTTGCAGGAAGCCTGCCCCAAAACAATTCTGTGTTCTTTGATCATGCAAATTCTGTAGTAATTTGTTTTACAACATGAGGCTGCAAGCTTTATATACAACCTCATATTAGTTGCCTCTTACAACGTGGCTGAAGGAGTGATAATCCTTTTCTTTATGTAGGAGTGATAATCCTTTTCTTTATTTATGTCCTAGGAGACCCCAAGGAACTACGCAAGGCTGACATGAACATATGACCAATAAATGGTTTAAGATCTAGCATGTATAAAGTGGCCTTTATGCTGCCATCTGTCAGCTTTATTCACCTTGGCCTGGTTATCATCCCCCTTCTAAATTTTTTGTCTGTGATATGTAATATGAATACATTAAAGTACGAACCACACATTGTAATATAATGCGAATCTTGACATGTACGAGATTCTGTAAATAAACATGGCTACGAACTGAACATGCTTATACTGAGTGCTTTCTGAAACATGTGTGTGCTTGTGTAGATGACGAGGTAATGCTTATATACATACATCATAACATTACATGGTGGCAGCGGTCGATACCGGACTGACGCAAAACAGCTACACGATAACACGTGAGTACAGTATTCGGCTAATTTTCGTCATCGAGGTCAACAATGGCAGCTAAACATTACCGCAGCGCACCGCAAATGAGATTTGCCGGTCAAGATGATAAGAGTGAAGCTTTCTTGTTATGGCGTCAACGCATAGATCTATATTCCAAGACCACTGGTCTGGAAGGACAAACCCTAACTCCATATATCCTAGAAGCATTGGACGATGAAGGTTTGAAAATCTACAACAGTTTTGCTACCGCCATGCCGGTTGAGTCGGCAACCGACCCCGTAGCCATATTGGACGAATTTGAAAAGCGTCTGATCATAAAGCACACAAACTTTAGAGCGGCAAGATTAGAGCTTCACCACCTGCGACAGAAACGTGGTGAAAGCCTAGATGATTTCTTCACTCGCATTAAGGAGAAAACAAGAGTATGTAAATTTAGCAACGAAGAAGAAAAAGAGCGAATTATTGAACAGATTCTTCTTAGCACACCAATGCCAGAATTCCAGAAATGGCTACTGAGCCAGAGTGATACGCTAACTTTACAACAACTTCTGGATGAAGGCAGGAAACACGAGGCACAAGCACTAAACATTAAACAAATTCAGCAAGGTACATTAGCAGCCCAGGTGGATGCAGTGAAAAGCTATAAACCTAGACACAACAAAGCAACTGGTTCGAAACAACAAGAAAAACACAACACAAGCAGAGGTGCTATGTGTAAATGTTGTGGCCTAAACCACATACAAAACCACTGTCCAGCTAAAGACTCTACATGTCATTACTGCAGAAAGAGGGGCCACTGGATAAAATTATGTTTCAAGAGGAAACAAGACAGTGCTCAACACAAACTTCACAGCAGAAAGTCGTCAAAACAAACACACTCTATGATGACTGAGGACCTTGACTCCAGTGAAGAAAGTGATCCTTCCACTTTTGATACTGTGAAGATACTAACTTTCAGTAATGAACCAAAGAGAACGCAGGCTTTCTGCAAGGTACAATTCCGAATACCAGGAATTAAAATGCACAAAGAAAGAAACATTCGGTTCAAGATAGACACAGGTGCCCAAGGTAACACTCTACCCTTAAGAATATTCAGACAGATCATGCCTGAACAACATTAAAGAGGATATAGGTTTTGCAGATGCTCTCAGCAGATTACCAAACCCCAACAAGACAGCAGATCTTACCCCAAACATCAAAGTTGATTTTGTCAAGTTTAGCGATAATCGGCTTGAACACATCAGAGAAGACACAATGAGAGATCCTATCCTTAACTCTCTCAAAGAACTGATATACCATGGATGGCCAAGCTCTATCAGGGAAGTTCCAACAGACATCCGTCCATACTACTCGATGAGGGACGAGTTAAGCATCGAAGATGGTCTGATCCTTAAAGGAGATCGCATTGTTGTACCAGAAACACAACGCGATATCATCCTTAAACAGCTCCATAATAGTCACCTTGGTATTGTGAAGACACAACGGAGAGCAAAGAAAGATGTTTACTGGCCACAGATAAACAAGGACATAGAAACACTATGTAAAAACTGTTCAATTTGCCAAGAACATGCAAATAGGCAGTGCAGAGAACCTCTCATACCATCAGACATACCATTGAGCCCTTGGAGCATTATAGGAACTGATATTTTCTCAATCGACAATAATGACTATCTTATTATTGCTGATTACTACAGCAAATTTCCCATCATTGAGAAACTTCCACAACCCTCACCATCAGCTGTTATTGCAGACATTACAAAGAAGTATTGCAGCATGTTTGGCATCCCAGATGAAATTAGATCAGACAACGGTCCACATTTCTCAGGTCAAGCATACAGAAACTTCACTAAGGACTGGAAGATCAAACACACAACATCATCACCTAGATACCCTAAATCTAATGGTTTCATTGAGAGACAGATACAAACTATCAAGTCAATCATGAAGAAAACAAGAACAGAGGATGTACACCTAGCACTCTTGAGATGGAGAACAACACCGGTAGACAGTAAGATCGACAGTCCAGCAGAACTTATGTTTGATAGAAGAATTAAAGACCTCCTACCATCTAAGGTCCACTTCCGTCCACAACATAGAGACAGCACATATGATCAATTTCAGCATCGTCAGCAAGTTCAGAAATCCAACTATGACAAATGTGCTAAAGACTTACCACCATTATATCCTGGTCAGCATGTGACTACCTACAACCACAACAATGACACATGGTCAAAAGCAACAATCATTTCCAGAAACCCTGAACCCAGGAGCTATACTTTAAGACCAGACAGCAGCAGCAACCTCCTGAGGCGAAACAGAGTGGACATAAGAGAAATCCCACAGAATACAACAGAACAGAGAATTCCCATGCTTTCAACAGACAATGCAGTAACTCCAGACTTTGGTGCCCCACAAAACCAACAAGCGCCAAGGCCGAAATCACAACCAACTCAAGCTAAACCAGGGACTTCCGCAGAACCACCAGCACTTCACACCACTCGTTCTGGCCGTACAGTGACACCTCCCAGCCGATACAGACAGTGACATATATACTCACACTGAGCATTACACATACTTATCCTTTCTCACATGAAACATTTCGTTGGAAATGTTTGCACACATTTTTTTTTCAAAAAAGGGGGGATGTAATATGAATACATTAAAGTACGAACCACACATTGTAATATAATGCGAATCTTGACATGTACGAGATTCTGTAAATAAACATGGCTACGAACTGAACATGCTTATACTGAGTGCTTTCTGAAACATGTGTGTGCTTGTGTAGATGACGAGGTAATGCTTATATACATACATCATAACATTACATGATAAACACCCTACTGAGGTGTCTAACAAAACCTACTGCTATTATTGTCCTGGTTATCGTCTCCCCTTGTAAATTTGTAGTCTGTGATAAACACCCTACTGAGGTGTCTAACAATACCTACTGCTATTTTTCTTTAACCCATTTATTCTTTAAAAGATAAACGGTAATTTGTTAACCTTGACAACCATACTGAGGGTATCCTGTCAGAAGATGTAAGAAAACGCTATAACCTCTCTAAAGTATGTTTTTTTAAAAATAATCTAGATTTCTCAGGAGAGTCTTAACAGGTGTGGCGAACATGAAACTGTGTAAAGGGCTGGCGACTTTATCATGTTAAACAAACTTCTGCAGAAACCATGACAGCAACAGCACATCAATGATTTGGTGCAAGCTTTATGCAACAGGACCAGCTCCAATGGAGGATTCATCATCCATAAATAGCAACAACAACAACAAAATGATGTACAATCTTAGAACCCTTGTGAGTTACCTAACAGAAGTTCATGCAGTCTAACAAAATTACTCCTTGGTCTTCTCAAAAAAAAAAAAAATTTTTTTTTTGGGCAATCCAGATAAGACATTATTTCCTACTTTGCTCAATGATATAAACTGCTGACGTACTTTTGAAATAAGATACATGACAAAAATGATTGCTCTGATTCCATACATCAATGAGCATGGGTTTTTTGAATATTTTACATGTGCTCCATGGAAGCTTGCTGTACATCAGGGTTTCTTAACCATAGTACATGGACCTCTTTGGGGTCAGTGAATGGATTCAGCTGGGTCCATGCACATAATCTAATAATTAAAATCTACGAGACCAAAACTTTTATTGATAGATTTTCGCATTTAAAATATATTATTTTTTTGCAGAATATATGTAAGCTTAATGAGTTTTCTCTGTGGCAAAATGTATTATCTGTATGTAAAATTTTTAATTATACATTTATGTACATTTTTTTCTAAGAAGGGGTTGGTAGCCTTCACTGGACAATCAAAGGGGTCCATGGCACACAAATGTTAAGAAGCCCTGCTCTAGATCATTCTGAAACACCAGGAGATCCAGCAAGGAACCCTGCTTCATATCTGGCACCTTGAAGAATACCTGGTGACTACCATTTGCTGGAATACCTGGTGTCTTGAATCCATATCTCTCCGTGTTTGAAATCTGACATCCATCAAATTGATTGACATCAGCCATGCACTGCAGTCCAAGCACCTCTAGCACTCACTGAAGATTTGTCCATAAATTTATTTCATATTTAGTAGCGTAACTACGGCCCGGATGAACCAGGCATATCTCGGGGGCTCCAGCACCGAGTGGGTGCTGACAGGTAGTGGTCAGAAGGAACGCTCTCTTTTTTAAATATATATCAATTTAATTAATAATTGTCTTTTGTTTCTGTGTTAATCGTCATTGCATTTTCTGGAGACTGGAATGAAAAGTTTAAAGGAGACATGAAAAGATCTTGAGTGGATGGCACAGGACAAGAGTACCTAATTTGTTGAAGGCCTATGCTCCTTGGGGAACAGAAGAATACTGATGATGAAGAAGTTACACTTTTTATACAGATCTGCCGTATATTGATTTCAGTTGATGAGCCCTTTATGCAGGGAGGGCCCTACTAAATTTGTGCCTGGGGGCCCCTTAAACTGTAGTTACACCACTGTTGATACTTCACCAGACTGTTATACATATGGAAATGTTCTAGTTTCTAGCAACTCTGGACGGTTTATTTCATGGTACAAACTTCCATACATCTATTGATGACTTCAGCATAGTTGTAATGAGTAACAGGACATTATTCGCCCCAAGCATTAAAAACACAACAAAGATAATGTAACAACAAGCAATATTTACCTGTAACGACTAGAAGACACTAGCAAATTTATAACAAAACAAATGTATGGTCCCATACATAACTTAATTGTATAAATGTGCAAATGAACTTCTGCCATGTTGTAAATGCACAGACTCAATAATAAATACTTTCTTCAAATAATATTTTTTGTATAATGATGTAAATAACTGAACACAATATGGAGCAAAGGAGCACAAATGCCTAGTTAGTCAAAATTAATTGCAGTAACACATTCACAAGCAACAGATTTGTTTGAAAAAAAAAAAAAAAAAGGAAAAATAAATCTTTGAATACTTTGGCAAAATAAGAATAATTTGTTGTCCATACTTCTAACCCACCAGGAACTGAATAGAGTTGTCTTTCTCATTAAATTTAAAAAGAAAAAAAAAGATTTTGAAATTTCATGCCCACAGATGTTATTTTATGATCATCTAAATCAATGAAATAAAACAGAAAAAGAAAATAAAAAAATTTGTCTGGACGTCACACTAAATTATTCTTGTCACACAAAATTATTCCTGTCACACTTGTCATCAACAAGAGCTGCACATGTAAACAAAATGCATTTCACACAATTGCATGTTCATAAAAATTATTTCAACATGTTGTACAAGGGAATTCACAAAGACTTCTGGAAAAAGAAGTCTTCAATATACAGATACATGAAACCAACCTCCTCTGCCACTGTTTCCAACAGCTTTTGTAAGTCATCTAATTTATGCACAAGCAGCGTCACACTCTTTCCACCCATCTCACCTACTAGTACAGAGAACAGAGACATCAGTAAGCTAGCCACCAACTTCAGTCACTATCATCATCCACAAGCAGCGTCACACTCTTTCAATCCATACAAGCAGCGTCACATTCTTTCAACCCATCTCACCTACTAGTACAGAGACATCAGTAAGCTAGACACCCACTCCATGCACCATCAAAATCAAAGTACAGTATTATTGTTTGCTTCTTCTTCTTCTTTGATCCATAACCGCCAACCGTCAAAGCAGTCAGCGGCCATCACGCCTGGTGGCGTCTTGTAGGGCAGCAACAAATTGATTCCACTTTGCTCAGTCGGCGGCAATCCTTCGTACAGTGCACCAACTGTGGTTCATTCTTTGCATCTCAGCTTCCACAGTTCTCCGCCAAGTTGTTTTTGGTCGGCCTCTCTTTCGCTTTCCCTCAGGGGTCCATAGCATAGCTGTTCTTGTGATGGTATCAGGGTCCCTTCTGAGGACGTGGCCAACCCAACTCCAGCGTCTGCCAGCTATGATGGTGTGCATGTCTTCCTGGTTACTCCGAATAAGTAGTTCTTGGTTGCTGATGGTGTTTGGCCAAAAGATTCGGAGAATTTTCCTTAGGCATATTTTGTGGAAGGAGGACAGTTTCGACATTTCCTTCTCTGTTACTCTCCAACATTCTGCACCATAAAGAAGCACAGAAAGTACACAGCTCTCATACAGTCTTAATTTGGTACTGGGAAAACTTCCAAATGTTGTTGAGAACAGCAAAGGCTGTTCTCGCTTTATTCATTCTGTTCTTAATGTCCTTGCTTGTTCCGCCGTCAGGTGTTACTATGCATCCTAGGTAAGTAAATGTGTCTGTCTGTTCTAACTTCTGGTTCCTTACTGTTATTGACTAAGGATTGCCCACATTTAGTGTCATGACCTCTGTCTTCTTCAGATTGATGTTCAGGCCAACCTGCTGGCCATACTTATTCAGTCTATCGGTTTTGTCTTGAATGTGTTGATGTGAATGTGCGAGTAGTGAAATGTCATCTGCATATTCCAGGTCTTCCAGCGTAGAAAACATTGTCCATCTAATTCATCTTGGACTGCCCTCTGTTGTCTGGCGCATCACCCAATCTATGACTGTCAAAAATAATGTTGTTGATAAGGGGCATCCCTGTCGTACTCCTGTTTTCACTTCGAAAGTTACATTACTCGATCCAACACTGCACGTAAAGTTAGAATAGAGGCTTTCGACAGCATACACAGGGACAGCCTATGGAAAATTCTGAGGGCTTATGGAATTCCCAGCCGCATTGTTTCCATTATAAAAAGCCTCTATTCTATTGTTTGCTATTAACATCTATTATGTATCTCTCATGTTCACTTAATGCATTCATTTGTTCATTATAGGTCTTCATAAACTTCACTCTAAAATATTTATATCTTGACACAAGATGTCCTCTTTATTCCTTTAAGTCTGTCTCAAATTCTCTTCTCTATTCACTTTTTTTTATCTCCTTCTATTTCTCTCACTGAGGGGATTCCAAAATAGAGGACTACCTTGTAATGTTATCAACTGATTTCCTGAATGTGTGTCCTACCCACTGACAGTATCCTTTCCTTATTTCTTGTCCCATTGGTAGTTGTCTGCTTTTGTCAATCAGTGCCACAATTGTGATCTGCCATACTATAAAATTCTTCTAGTCTATGAATCACCTATTTATGAAAGTTTGTAACATCTTAATTGTCCTTTTAGGTGTTCTCCATTATGGACATTGTTTCAAGGCCATCCTATAGAACTGCCTTGACATTTCAGTTGAAGATTCTTACCCGTGTTGACTTCTTTGGATTTCTGTATATTTCTCAATGCAATGAAAGCTCATTTGGCCTTTAGTATTCTTATTTTTTTTATCACTGTCTGTGCCTCCAACTTTGTCTATATGGCTGTCATGATGTATGTAAAAGTCTACATCTTGTAGTGGTGATTCTCTATGTGCAGCTTGACTATCATTTACAGCACTGTCACATAGGTGAGAGATATGAGGGCACTGGACATGGATCCAGCAACATGGGAGGATGAAGCTGCCGATCGCACTAAGTGGCGATGCTATTTACGGCACCACCTCAGATTGGGTGAAGAGAGGCTCACACAAGAAGCAGAGGTGAGGAGAAAACGTCGAAAGGAGCACCAGGAAAATAAGCAGCTGAGGGCTGCCACCTCAGGGGCGCATTCCCAAAGTCAGTTATGACTGAAGGGGCTATTACAGATTACACATAGGTTATGATCATTAAATTGCCTATTATCCTCTTCCTATTCTTTCACCCATATCCTCTATATTTCTTTACATTTTCCTGTATTTTTTTCGCATCCATTCGTTTGCGAGATATATATTTTCTTCCCCATCCTTAACGTTGTTTCTTTTCTCAAAACTGAGAATCGCACTAGTGATGGTATTACGTAGATGTCAGTCTCTGCGGGTCGAACGATAGCTGTGACCATACGGTTCTCGCCAGACATTCGTCTGCAGTTTCCCCGGTCAGAGCGCTGCCCGACCAGATTTCTGGGCCTGGGGTGTGAGAATTCGCTCCGTCAGACATGGCAGGCAGACGGATTGTCTACCTTTTTGCAGCAACTGCGAGAGTTTTCGTCGGGATAGTCCGGCGAAGTGTGAAATTGCGCTCCGCACTGCAGACGGGTTGTCTGAGATTTGCAACTGTCACGCGTACTCTCGGTCACTGATGGCAGTTACGACACGCATTAAGCTGACATAAGGTGTTTTACACGTAAAAGGGGAGATTATTTCGTTTGCGAAAGAAGTTGGGGCTTTTGTCTAATTTTAAGATATTGGCCCGAGTTTGAAACTAACTTTACTCATTCTCCATTTTACAGTAGACGTGGTCACTTCGTTCTAGAACACTTAAACTTATAAGTGATGTCTCTCAGTTTCGTTGTGATACATAGTTCTGTGTGAGGTAAAATATTATATCTAATATAATATCTAGTATTTATGAAGTGATTAAGTGTTAAATCGCCGATTTCATTTTACTAGTTCTTTTGTGCAGAGTGATTAAATTTATAAGTATGTATTATTTTCTAGTGACGCATACAGTGGAAAGCAGAATAAATTATATTTCTAGCTTAACAAACATGTAGCCATAATGAATTTAATTTAACTGCTAACTACTCAGTCGAGTATATTTTTCTAAACAAACTTATAACTGCTAGATGTCTCATGAGTGTTGACGAAATATATTTATATGTATTTCAAATTCATGATGATTGATTTTATAATATAACTTATTTCACGGGAAGTGTTAAATGATAAGCTCTACGCTTGCAGTTTAAAATATAAGTTATATCCTTATACATAGTATGTATAATTATTTTATATGTGCTTGTTCCATTTTATGCAGTGAATACTGGGGTGATCCAAACTTGCCGGCGTTTAGTAAAGAGACATACTTGTGAGAAGCATAGACATTTCCTATCTTTAACCACGTGGGGTTTTTTCAAGTAACACTGGTCTGACAGTGCATGTGCCATCAGAGATAAACAGTAATACCAATCCCACTAACGGTTGCTAAAGACTAATGTTATACTGGGCTTCTGAGCCAGTTCATATTTCTTCTCAAATTGAAATATACATGCTGCCTGGCGGCAAGAATAAATTTCAAGAAATAACATTAACATTGCCAACACTATTGAAAGAGTGGATAGTGAACCAAGACTACCTGTTGAGAGCAGTTGTCCACTGGTCAACTTCTCCCAAAGTAAGGGAATCCTCGTGTTTTAGACTCTGTGTGCCCGTTTAAGATCGCTTACCCAAAACTGATTCAAGTGACATTTACAGTAAATCTAAAATTTAAACTGGTAAAGTGAACGCTCCCCGAAGACAGTGGAAGAAACCTGTATTTGTAGAGCTGGGATTCGCTTTATCCAAAGAATCCAGATTCACTGTAGAGAAGTGTCCTAAGGTTGCGCCAGACGGTGATCAACATCAAGTTTTTTTTAGGTAAGCATGAACGCCTGGGTACCCGGATGAAAGAACCGAGTGAAAGTGACGGAAGGATGTTCGTTGTTTAAAGCACTCACTTTGTAATTTTTCCTTACGAAAGACTTGCTGCTTAATTTAATTGTTCCTTTAGAATAGATACTGCTGTCATAAGTCAGTTCTTACCTTCAAGAAAAGGGACAATATTAGACCCTAACCATATGCATCTATGACTCTTTGGGCCATCATCTGTCATCCTAATGGGGCTGTGGGCTAAACCTAGAGTTAAGATTATAATGGGGCTATCATCCTTGTAGCATTTTCTTGAATTTTGTGACTATTTGTATATGTGTCCTTGATGTATTTTTGTTTTAGGTGTTGTGAGAAGATTTTTTAGATGATAATAAAAAAATCTCTCTTGAACTAAATCAGTGCGTTGGTCAGCTCGTTCTAGTATATATATATATTCATTGTTATAGATTTCCCACGTCTGTGTGTTTAACTGTCGTCACGTGTATGGGCGTGCCCGTGAGTAGATAGAAATATATGTAATATATATATATCTGTGTTTAGACTGTCTGACGCCTTAAAAGCTGTCATAGAGGATAGGTGAAAGAGAGAAGATTTCCTCGATTTTTTTCAGAGACAGCCTCTATATCACAGTCTATCATCTCACTTGTGGAAATTCTATTTTCTTTTTTACTAACTCTCACTGTGTCTATCACCTATTCTAACCTATTCAGAAGGGACCAACCCAAGTCTTAATTCCCCTATCCAAAAATCTACGACAAGCACACTGAATGTTTATTACAATGGTCATTAGATTAAAATAAACGAGTGTAGACAATGACCAAGGCCAGCACTGGTAGCATGGGCCCCCTAGACTAAAGATTACTTCAGATTAGATAACAAGAATATATGCTATTAGATTGCATTAAAAAAAAAAAATTGCCAGTTATGACTGTAAGGGCTATTATTATTATTATAAACAAACAAAAATGTCTATTTATTGGTTATATTTTGACATAAAACGTGTTAGAACGAAATTATAAAGAAATATTTCCTGCTTTCTGTTCCATAAACTGTCAAAATTTTGTCAATGTTTAATTATTAATGTTTATATTTTGCTTCATCACATGAAATAGATAACATTGTATGGAGTCTTGATTATGGAAGACTAAGAAGGAAATGTGTAATATTCTTCTGTTTTACCTTGGTGAATGATCTTGAATAAGAGCTTCCAATCCAACCTCTTTTGTATGGAGTTCCTCACTTTTTTCAAAGCTGGAGGTGGTAACCTTAGAGCAAAGCCACTCTGGGCATGGGGCCCAACTGGGTCAAATCGGCACTGATCGTGACTATGTATAGCTAGCTTCCTTTTTTCCTACAGATCGTGACTTAAGTTTTAACAACCACCAAATTTTTCAAGGGTTGGAAAGGAATTCTTGAACTAAAGTCTGATCTTTTCAAGTTTAAATGGTTCATAAACAAATGATGGCATTCCAACATACTAAATATCCTGTGGGGATATGTGTCCATTAAGGACATTTTGCATACCGGGTACTGGCTACCCTTCCTGTGAAGAATCCTTCAGGTAAGAAGCTGGTGCATACAAACAAAAACATCAATCAAATCACGGCCTGTTCTATTTTTTAAATAACTTTATCTATCCTTAGCTTCCAGGGGCAGACTGACAGTGGTTGGAGCCCCTGGGCAAAAAGTGTCATTGGCCCCTGAATATTGGTTCCATGGATTAGGTTAGAGAAGGAGGTGAGAGGAGCTTGAATCCCTCAACTGCTATGAGCCCTTGGGAAGTGCTCGAAATGCTCAACACTTATATAACCCCTGTCAGCTTCTTGTCCTTTCTCTCCATCCATTCACAAAAATCACATATTCATGTAGATCTCCCTGTATGTCAAAGAACGTCCGACTTCTGTGACTGCTGGGAGATGTTTCGCTGGTAGCCCTTGGCCATTACATTGTCCTTTTGTTGGTGCTTCCCAGAGGGAGAGAACTCATATAAACCCGAAGCTCGTTCACTGAACTCTGACCTATCGTCAAACTCTTCATCTGTTGAATGGTTTCTCCAGCTGAGGTAGCCGCCTGTAAGGAGTCAAACAATATTTGTATATTTATTTGTATTCAAATATTTATTTAAAATATGAGGAATTTTTTTTTTTGGGTGTCTTTGCTCCAAACAGAGCATGGAGCCACCAATGTAACTGGCTTCTTTGCTATAAGCCTCTGCCAATGCATTTCATGTGCCCCTGTAGTGGCAGTTTGTGTAGCAATCTGTGTTACATGATGTGTCTGCTAGTCATAATCAGTAGGAAGCTGATACTTGGTAGTCATGACCTAAGCCCCCCCCCCCCCCCCCCCCCCCCCCCCTCCCCCATCAGTGTAAAGGAGATTAAATGGTAAAGATAGCCCCATAGGAGAAACGGAAGTGTTAAAGGCTTCACTAGATTAGGTCTTAAACAATGCTTCATCCATCTTATGGGTTACCTTAAACCCCATGGTCTGAATACCCAGCATTATTTTTATCTGACATGTCCCTTTCTATTCAGTCATATTTATAGTATGATTTCAATTACCCTTTCTTTTCCACTAGAACTTATTTATTTTATTTATTCATTTATCTATATTAGGTTTTTATTTATTTCATTTTTTTTAATTTTAAGTTTTTTTCTCACACTCCCTCTTTCCCTCCTCTCCCAATATTTATTGATTTTTCTTTTTTACAATTTTCCCTCAGTTTCTCCGTCCTCGTTTCTTTTCCTACTTTGAATTTTCTATCTAATTCCGGTAGCAGCTGCAAACATTTTGGTCCTGCCATGTGATCTAAATCAGGGGGTGTTAACTCTTATTTTTATGTTTTCTACTTAATTCTCACTTTCTTCCCTTTCTGTTTTTGGTTGTCTGTCCCTGACGAAGGCCTTGTGCCAACAACGTAAGTTTTTTTTTCTTTCTTGCCTTTTCTCCCGGTAGGACATGACCTTTTCTCCTGGTAGGACATGACTTTTTCTCCTGGTAGGACATGACCTTTTCTCCCGGTAGGACATGACCTTCATGTCCTCCACACTAGACCAGGTCCAGCTTTATGAGGCAGAGTGACCAGTTCCCTTCCTCGCTGCCTTTGCCTTCTCAAACTCAAGAGCAGAGTCAAGTACCCTTTTAAGGTGGGTAGACTGGAGCAAGGCTCTACCAGGAGTCAATCCTGTAACCTTTGGTGTGAGAAGCAAGTGTTCTAAACACTCTGGTATTGGAGATCTTCCTCATTGATCCTTAGCCGTCGACCGCCAAAGCAGTCAGTGGCCATCACGCCTGGTGGCATCTTGTAGGGCAACAACAAATTGATTCCACTTTGCTCGGTCGGTGGCCATCCTTCGTACAGTGCCCCAACTCTGGTTCATTCTTTGCATCTCAGCCTCCACAGTCCTCCGCCAAGTTGCTTTTGGTCGGCCTCTCTTTCGTTTTCCTTCAGGGGTCCATAGCATAGCTGTTCTTGTGATGGCATTGGGGTCTCTTCTGAGGACATGGCCAACCTAGCTCCAGCGTCTTTTTAGACTAAAAAAGGCTGTTCTTGCTTTGTTCATTCTGTTGTTGATGTCTTTGCTCTGGTGTTACTATGCATCCTAGGTATGTGAAGGTGTCTGTCTGCTCCAGTTGCTGATTCCTTACTGATATGGGCTCAGGGTTGCTCACATTGAGCGTCATGATCTCTGTCTTCTTTAGATTTATGTTCAAGCCCACCCACTATCCGTTTTTTCCTGGATGTGTTGATATGAATGCGCGAGTAGTGCAATGTCATCTGCATACTCCAGATCTTCCAAAGTAGGAAATGTAGTCCATCTTATTCCTCTTGGACTGCCCTCTGTTGTCTGGCGCATCACCCAGTCTATGACTGTTAAAAATAAAGTGGTTGATAAGGGGCATCCCTGTCGTACTCGGTATTGGAGATAAATGGTCAAAACATGAGTTTGATGGGGGGATGCAATCTGATGATCAGATTGCCTCCTGTTGAAACACTCTATGTCGTTTCCTATCATCATAGTAAGCTTCTGTTTTATTTGATTCTGGATGTTCTTTTTTTTTTTTTTTTTTGGCACTTTTTTAATTGTTGCCATAATCTATATATGCCACCTTGTCCTTAGTTTGCACCTTACTTCCTATATCATTTAACCAAATTTGTATTACTGCCTTAGCTTCTGCAGAAATCTGGCATATATAATTATAAAGCTCAAGCTGACAAGACAGGTAGCACAATATTCAGCTCACCTATGGAAATACAAATGAAGAGAAAACCGCCAACTCCTGGAAGCGCGGGAGCCCATAACAGCTCATAGTGTTCACTTTCTAGCATGGTGACAAATATAACTATTGCTATACCTGTTGATACACCTGAGGATAGAAGGTAAGAGATAGTAAGGTTAGGTCAAGCTTAGCCTGTACTGGCGGCAACTGTGGTGTTTGATGTTGAGACAACTGTGGTATTTGAAGTTATGGCAATTGTGGTATTTGATGTTATGGCAATTGTGGTGTTTGATGTTATGGCAATTGTGGTATTTGATGTTATGGCAACTGTGGTATTTGATGTTATGGCAACCGTGGTATTTGATGTTATAGCAACTGTGGTATTTGATGTTATGGCAATTGTGGTATTTGATGTTATGGCAACTGTGGTATTTGATGTTATGGCAACTGTGGCATTTGATATTATGGCAATTGTGGTATTTGACGTTGTGGCAATTGTGGTATTTGATGTTATGGCAATTGTGGTATTAAAAATTAAGGCATTTGTGATGTTTGATGTTATGGCAATAGTGGTGTCTGAAGTTATGGCAACTGTGAAGTCTAATGTTATGGCTATTGTGGTGTTTGATGTTATGACAACTGTGGTATCTGATGTTATGACAATTCTGATGTCAGAAGTTATGGCAATTGTGATGTAAGAAGTTATGGCAATTGTAGTATTTGAAGTAATGATAACAGTGGTGTCTTAAGTTATGGCAATTGTGGTGTCTGAAGTTTTGGCAATTCCAGTGTCTGGAAATTACGTGGTCTTTGAAGTCATGTCAATTCTGATTTCTAATGTTATGGCAATTGTGGTGTCTGAAATTATGGACATTGCGATATATTAGAAGTTATGGTAATTGTGGTCTGAAGTTATAGTGACTGTGATATTAAATGTTAAAGCAAGTGTGGTGTATGAAGTTATGGTAATTATGATGTTTGATGTTATGGTTATTGTGATGTTTGATGTTATAGTTATTGTGATGTCTGATGTATGGTTATTGTGATGTTTGATGTTATGGTTATTGTGATGTTTGATGTTACGGCAAATGTGGTATTTGACATTATGGCAATTGTGGTGTTTGATGTTATGGCAAGTGTGATATTTCATGCTATGGCAAGTGTGGTGTCTCAAGCTATGACAATTGTGACATCTGAAGTTACGGTAATTGTGGTGTTTGAAGTTATGACAATTGTGGTGTTTCATGTTATGATAACTTTGGTATCTGATGTTATGACAATTCTGGTACTGAAGTTATGGAAACTGTGGTGTCTGAAGTT
Organism: Oreohelix idahoensis; assembly: GCA_024509875.1. Classification (NCBI taxonomy): domain Eukaryota; kingdom Metazoa; phylum Mollusca; class Gastropoda; order Stylommatophora; family Oreohelicidae; genus Oreohelix; species Oreohelix idahoensis. Next base: position 263,359 of record JAMPIV010016930.1, read on the forward strand.
ATGGCAACTGTGGCAGCTGAAGTTGTGGCAACTGTGATATAAGAAGTTATGGCAATTGTGGTATTTGAAGTTATGATAATAGTGGTGTCTTAAGTTATGGCAATTGTGTTTTCTGACATTTTGACAATTCCAGTGTCTGAAGTTAAGTGGTGATTGATGTCATGTCAATTCTGATTTCTGATGTTATAGCAATTGTGGTGTCTGAAGTTATGGAAATTGTGATGTTTGATGTTATGGTTATTGTGATGTTTGATGTTATGGTAATTGTGGCGTTTGATGTTATGGTAATTATGGTGTCTAATGTTATGGCAACTGTAGTGTCTGAAGTTATGGCAATTCTGGTGTCTGAAGCTATGACAATTGTGATATCTGAAGATAATGGTAATTCTGGTGCTTGAAGTTATGACGATTGTGGTGTCTGAAGTTATAGCAATTGTGGTATCTGAAGATATGGCAATTGTGGTGTCTAAAGCTATGACAATTGTGGTGTCTGAAGTTATGACAACTGTGGTGTTTGAAGTTATGGCAATTGTAGTGTCTGAAGTTATGACAATTGTCATATTTGGGTTTAACATCTGAAGTTATGGCAATTGTAGTGTCTAAAGTTATAGCAATTGTAGTGTCTGAAGTTATGACAATTGTGGCGTCTGAAGTTATGACAACTGTGGTGTTTGAAGTTATGGCAATTGTAGTGTCTGAAGTTATGGCAATTGTAGTGTCTGAAATTATGACAATTGTGGCATCTGAAGTTATGACAATTGTGATGTCTGAAGTTATGACAACTGTGGTGTTTGAAGTTATGGCAATTGCAGTGTCTGAAGTTATGGCAATTGTAGTGTCTGAAGTTATGACAATTGTGGCATCTGAAGTTATGACACTTGTGATGTCTGATGTTTATGGTAATTGTGATGTTTCATGTTATGGCCATGTGGTAAAGTGGGATATTATAAATATTTATAGGGGACTTAGTGTACTGACTGAGGTCAGCTGTGAAGGTATCTGTATCTAATAAGTGTGGTGTATTACAGATGACCTTACTTTGCTACCACATTTAGGCCTCAGTCAGACTTATTCTGGAATATTGTGATGACTACGTTGAATGTCTAGGGTTATGATAATGATGAAGTGTAAGTCACAACAACAACAGACAGATAAACAATTTAATTTAATCCACAATACTTTACAACACTGTGACACTCACATACATAGAACACTCTATAAGGCTATCTTAATAAGTCAAGAGTAACTTTAAAAATATGTATTAATTCCTTCAAATATTAAATATCCGGATTCAACTACAAAGTGAATCAGGAATCACAATCAAATGTAATCACAAGTTGTATGTACACAATTTATCGATAGGATCTTTGTATTGCCATATATTATTATTGCAATTTGTGTGTAAGTTGTGCTGTAGTACTATGAGGTAATACTGGCTTTTCAAGCTAGGTGGTTGTGTGTCATCATGACTTCAAGTGTTTGTTTCTCGTGGAAATAATATTGGAAAGGTTCACAGTTTCTTTTTATTTGAAACAAATAATGTCCCTCTTGATTTAAGGTAAAGTCACTTTTAGAGGGGGTATACACAAGATTGAGCTGCTCTGGCCACGAACTCTTAACTTCTGTGTGGGCGGCAGGAAACAGTCTCCACTGCTCGCTTGCTTCACCGTGTTCTTGAGAACCAACACTGGTCGATATATTGACCAAGGAGTATGCTACCAGCCTCTGGATTCAGCAAAACTCAGACCAGGTGCTGCTTTAATATGTTAGTACCACGGTCCCTGAAACAAGAAGGGTGTACCTCCTACTTCAGAACTAATTTATAATCTATTTCCACACTGAAGCACAATACATAACAAACACAGAGTTCAGCGCGGTAGGCCAACTGCTAGCTTCTCATGTAACAGTATACACCAGTATTCCTCTCCCTAATGGTTACAACGCCTCTGCAATTCCAGCATTTTTTCCTTCTATTCAATAAGATAGGTGTCATAGTACTATTTGGCAATTCCATATAGGCCTAGGCAGTTAAACTCCTCTCCGACAAGTTTTGTTCATGGTGGAGCAATTATCTAGGCTTTGCCTCATGTTTGCTACTGAACCACACACATACAGACATAAATTATCAATTCACATTCAATTTTCATCTAAAAGATATCAAATATGTCTAGCTTACCACAATTTCAATGAAATATTAAACAAATACGTTGACTGGCGATGAGTTATGGCACAATTCCGATCTGCCTCTGTCCCAGGCTTTCATTAGAAAAATATGAGCTGGATCTCAACGCACTTGCTTCTCAATAAGTTTATTTTCAAAATGTGGCCCTGAACTGACGCTCCTAATTGACTATATTAAATGGTCTAGCCAATAAGACCATGTTTACAAAAGCATTTGAAAAAAAGTACCCTTCCTACCGTTTCCCTTAACAACCAAAAATAGTATTTGCATTCGACTAATCATGTTTCGCCTTACATATTATTCTAGCCAATCAAATCGGATTTAACTTGTTGGCCTATTTCCCGTAAAATAGTGGTTTTAAAACATGCCACTGAGCAAATATGATCTGGTGCTGTCAGACAACCTCACTATTTTATTTTGGCTATAATTTGTTAATTCCTAGACTATTTGCGTAACACTTAACATATTCTTTGTCAGCAAGTCCTAAGGAACCCAAATATATAAATTTAATGGAGCTAAGTGGCTGCGTTCAAAATATGTATTTTCTTCTACCACCCGTTCACTTCGATACGATGGGGTGTCTTCTGTACTGTCAGGCTACAGTCAGGATTTCAGACGTAAAACAGTATTAGGTCATGTTTCCTAATAAGCATTAACCATGTTTTTTTAAAACCTAACCTGTATTGGTAGTGTTTTTTTATTACTGTTTATTTGAAAAAAAAGTTAGTGCTTCATGCCTTTCGCGCGTTGCGTTCACTTTTCATCGCGAGACTGTGGTAGTATTGCATGCGTTCCTCCGTTCAGCCCTCTCTCTCTCTCTCTCTCTCTAAGTCCGTCTGTCTTTTCATTACGCAGTGTATATAATGACATTAATGCTAGTATTTTATCTAGGTCATTAAGCAGTGTGCGTATCTCAAGGTTTTCTAAGAAACACAGTACCAGTTTTATTTTTTAGAAACGCGTGTATGCTGCTGTAGGCTTTACTATCAAACGTGAAAGCGTTACAATTATGCAGACGAAGTAGAAAAAGGGGGATTTTTGTACGCCATTGTGACAGCACTGTTCTTTTACCATTCCTCTTTCCTTTTATTGAATTAATTCGTTAGGCTTTACATTTACTTTTTAATTTAGATATGTGGATTTAGAATGTTTCACGACAAATTCTCCCCACTTAAAACAGACGTTATATGTCAGTCTATAATTCTATATACACATAGAGAAATTTAATATTATTCCTGGGGCTGACGGTGATTTTCATCACACGGATGGCGGCTTAGAAAATCCGCTCCTAGGTTGGTTTTTCCAGAAATATACTCTATGCTGAACTGGAATGGCTGCAAAAGTAAGGACCATCTGAGTAACCTCGAATTTTCATGCCTAGCCTGCGCTAGAAACGACAAGGGTTTGTGATCCGTTTCCAACTTGAATGCCTTCCCATACAGATATATCTTGAATTTCTTTATCGCCCATATTACTGCAAGACATTCTTTTTCGCTAGTTGAGTAATTCGTTTCAGCTTTATTCAACTTTCTGCTAGCATATGCCACTGGGGTTAATTCCCCATCCAGTGCATCTGATTTCTGTAACAGGGTCGCACCCAACCCGATATTACTTGCATCCGTTCTCACAATGAATTCTTGACTTAAGTCAGGTAATTTCAAAATAGGTTTGCTTGTGAGCTTTTCCTTCAATTCCTGGTATGCCAATTCACATTGTGCTGTCCATGTAATTCGATCTGGATTTCCTTTGCGTGTCAAATCAGTTAACGGTGCACATATGGAATTAAAGTTTCTGATATACTTTTGGTAGAAACCACATAATGAGACAAATGATCTCACGTCTTTCTTGGTTTGTGGCCTCGGGGCTTTCTTTAGTTTCTCTAAATTCTTGGGGTCAGGGGTCATGTTTCCCTGATGGACTATGTGTCCCAAGAATTCTAATTCTTTACATCCAACGCAACATTTGGTTGGTCGGGCTGTTAAATTCGCTTCTCTAAGTCGATTAAACAGCATGTTCAGAGAGTCAATGTGTTCCTCAAATGTTTCTGTTGCTACAAGGATATCATCCATGAAATTTGTGATGCATGGATTATTCAGAGGATCCAACAATTTTCTCATCATTCTAGAGAAGACACTAGGCGCATTCTTCAATCCAAATGGCAATCTGTTAAACTCATAGTGTCCCTCTGAGGTACTAAAAGCTAGGTACGGTCTAACCTCAGGCTTTACTGGAATCTGATAGTATCCTTTACTCAGATCCACTTTTGAGAAATATTTAGCTTTATTTAGCCTGGCAAACAACTGATTTGTATCCGGCAATGGATCCACCTGACCTTCTGTGATAGCATTCAGCCTCCTGAATTCTATACAGAGTCTATGTTCTCCAGAGGGTTTCCTTAAGAGCACCACACTGGAACTATACGAAGATTCACTGTGTGAAATTATTCCCTCCTTCAACAAATAGTCTATCTCTTCCTTCAAGGCTTTCTCCTTAGCAAAAGGAATCGAATAGACTTTCATACAGACAGGTGTGGAGTCTATCAGCTTCATATCATATTCCAATAGGTTTGTATGCCCCGGTCGGTCCGTTAACACCTCTGTATGATCATCTAGAACCTGTTGCACTCTCTCCTTCTGATTTTTCGTTAAATGTGTACTGATTTTCACCTGTGCCGCTGTCTCACAGGGATGTAATGAATATTCAAATGATGAAAGTGGTTCCTTTTTCATCTCCATTGCAATGGACAAGGTCAACAAGTGTGTCTCTTCCTGATGTTCTCTTTCCAAATATTTCTTCAGGAGATTCACATGATAGATTTTATCTTTCCCCTTCTTATCTATCTTATAATTTGTTCTAGACACCTTCTCTAGAACTGTATATGGACCTTGCCATCCAATTTGTAACTTATTCTGACTACCGGGTAGAAGAAGCAGTACCTTCTCTCCCACAGCCAAATCTCTGTCTTTAGCTTTCCTGTTGTAATAGGCAGCATGTTTTTTTTTTCCTGGCTTGTCTCAAATTTTCATTGGCAAGTTTCCAGCCAGTTTTTAAACGAGTGGTCAGCTCATTCACATATTGGTATGAGGATGTAATATTTTCCTCTGCCTTTTCATCAGTCCACGTTCTTAACAGAGTTACATATGGACTTTTAAATTCGGAAACTTATTTTTCCTGGCACATGTCAGGTCCTTTGCACTCGAAGCCCTGTTGTGATGACTTTTCTTCCCAGAATCATCATGCACAAATCGACCGCTACCAATTTTTCTCTTGGGGCTTTCTCCCCACTTAGAATTCTTGATGAGAGATTTCCTCTCTACATCTTCTTCCTCCAGTTTACATAAGTCCGATTGAGGGATTTTCGGCTTATTCTGGGGTAAGACATCTTTTTGCACTCTCTGCATCGTGGCCATTGTAAAACATCCAATCGAAGATTGTCCGTGAAAAGGGGCTTCCCATTCCACTTGGTCCACTTTATTATTCTTTTCAGTGTCAGGCCTACGTTTACCCCGTGGCGTGTGGAGGTCCTGAACACTGTTCCCACTTGTGGGTGTTCCCTCATGTGCTATGCCACATCTCTCTACAAAATTTTCAATGTCCCACCTTGCCTTGGGCCAATAATAATTCTGAGCTACCTTTTGAATGATGGTACCTATTTTCTCATGGTCCCCATCTTGTTTCACATGTAAGCTCCTTATTAAGTCTGTCCTATACCTTTTAGGAAGTACCAGCTGTCCCTGACCTTTGGATCTAGTTCCAGTCTTCCGGTATATTAGTTTGTTCTTCATATAGAAGTCTCCTTTTCCTGGAGGTGTGTGACCATGGGACAATTTCCTAAAACAAGGCTTGAGGGTTTTATCCCCAGCCTGCGCCTTCCTCAACTCTTCTGGAGGGGTATTTATCATAATATCCTCCACCTTTCTTGAGGTTGACCTGACCTGAAGGGTGGCCATTACTATAGGGTTCCTTCTGCAACGGTCAGTATCATGATTGTCCATCCGACAATTCTTACACCACCTCCTTTTTTGGTTGAAAGATTTTCTTTCATCAAATTTCCTTTCATCGAATTGTGGGGTTTTATTTTTATTGTCATACCGTGGCCTATCAAACTGGTGCTTACCTTTGTTCTGATCTCTAGGATCAAATTTATTAAAGTTCTGTGGTGCCTTAAAATTATCTACCTGTTTCTTTTTATTACCTGATACCTCTGCCTGAGCTGCTTGATACCTTTCAGCGACATTCAATAACTCACCCAGTCTCTCTGCACCTTGTTCCATGAGAAACTTCCTCAGGTCTGGAGCCATGGACTCTCTTAGTTGTTCTATAAGGATCATTTCCTTAAGATCTTGGGTTTTCCCCAGAGAAGTCCATTTCTCCAAGTATGTCTCTAACCGTGCAGAGAACTGGTGATAGGTTTCACCTGACAGTAGTTTAGCATTCCTAAATTTTTTTCTATAAAATTCACCATTCTTTTCATATCTTAACAAAAAAGCCTGCTTTAGCATGTCATAATTTTCTTGATCATCTCTGCTCATTTTGGCAAAAACTTCATAAGCTGCACCACGAAGCCCTTGTGATAACTTTAAGCTCCACCTTTCTCTCTCTAACCCATACGTGGTAGCTAATAGTTCATATCTATTTAGATAGCTCTCGATATCATCTTCTTTCTCAACAAAATGATCTAAATGAAAGTTCATAGCTGAGGTTGAGGCTCCCTGACTAGCAGGGGCATCAGAGGCAAAGGGACTGGCACCATTTTCAGGAGCATGGCCTTGAAATTCCAACTCCCTTAGTCGTAATTCGTGCTCCCTCTGTAATCTTTTCTCCTCCTTTGCTGCTTCCATTTCGGCAGTCAATCTTTTTTCTTCTGCCTCCCTTTCGGCAGTCAATCTTTTTTCTTCTGCCTCCAATTTCTTAGCCTCTTTGTCAGCCTCAATCTGCAGCCTCTTAATTTATTTTTCAGCTTCTAACTTTCTTTCAGCCTCTTTCTCAATTTTTTTTTCTTCACGTTCAATAAAGTTGTCACATTCAGTAGTGACATAAGCAATCATAACTTGCCCGTCCATTCCTAACTCTTTCGCAGCCTGCATAGCAGCAGATCGAAATTTTGCCAGGTCCGCCATTTTCTAACAGGCAAATGTATACAATATTTAACCAAACAATTTTATCTATGTCTAATTAACTAAGGACAACCACAAGCACTGAGAGCTCAACCTTATTTATTTTCACCCCAGGATACCTTTTAAATTTTTATTATTCCCTGAAGTGAATTACCCCCCCAATATATATAATAGGAGAAGATTCAAATACCGGACAGGACCCCAATATATGTGGTAAAATGGGATATTATACATATTTATAGGGGACTTAGTGTACTGACTGAGGTCAGCTGTGAAGGTATCTGTATCTAATAAGTGTGGTGTATTACAGATGACCTTACTTTGCTACCACATTTAGGCCTCAGTCAGACTTATTCTGGAATATTGTAATGACTACGTTGAATGTCTAGGGTTATGATAATGATGAAATGTAAGTCACAACAACAACAGACAGATAAACAATTTAATTTAATCCACAATACTTTACAACACTGTGACACTCACATACATAGAACACTCTATAAGGCTATCTTAATAAGTCAAGGGTAACTTTTAAAAATATGTATTAATTCCTTCAAATATTAAATATCCTGATTCAACTACAAAGTGAATCAGGAATCACAATCAAATGTAATCACAAGTTGTATGTACACAATTTATCGATAGGATCTTTGTATTGCCATATATTATTATTGCAATTTGTGTGTAAGTTGTGCTGTAGTACTATGAGGTAATACTGGCTTTTCAAGCTAGGTGGTTGTGTGTCATCATGACTTCAAGTGTTTGTTTCTCGTGGAAATAATATTGGAAAGGTTCACAGTTTCTTTTTATTTGAAACAAATAATGTCCCTCTTGATTTAAGGTAAAGTCACTTTTAGAGGGGGTATACACAAGATTGAGCTGCTCTGGCCACGAACTCTTAACTTCTGTGTGGGCGGCAGGAAACAGTCTCCACTGCTCGCTTGCTTCACCGTGTTCTTGAGAACCAACACTGGTCGATATATTGACCAAGGAGTATGCTACCAGCCTCTGGATTCAGCAAAACTCAGACCAGGTGCTGCTTTAATATGTTAGTACCACGGTCCCTGAAACAAGAAGGGTGTACCTCCTACTTCAGAACTAATTTATAATCTATTTCCACACTGAAGCACAATACATAACAAACACTGAGTTCAGCGCGGTAGGCCAACTGCTAGCTTCTCATGTAACAGTATACACCAGTATTCCTCTCCCTAATGGTTACAACGCCTCTGCAATTCCAGCATTTTTCCTTCTATTCAATAAGATAGGTGTCATAGTACTATTTGGCAATTCCATATAGGCCTAGGCAGTTAAACTCCTCTCCGACAAGTTTTGTTCATGGTGGAGCAATTATCTAGGCTTTGCCTCATGTTTGCTACTGAACCACACACATACAGACATAAATTATCAATTCACATTCAATTTTCATCTAAAAGATATCAAATATGTCTAGCTTACCAAAATTTCAACGACATATTAAACACATACGTTGACTGGCGATGAGTTATGGCACAATTCCGATCTGCCTCTGTCCCAGGCTTTCATTAGAAAAATATGAGCTGGATCTCAACGCACTTGCTTCTCAAAAAGTTTAATTTCAAAATGTGGCCCTGAACTGACGCTCCTAATTGACTATATTAAATGGTCTAGCCAATAAGACCATGTTTACAAAAGCATTTGAAAAAAAGTACCCTTCCTACCGTTTCCCTTAACAACCAAAAATAGTATTTGCATTCGACTAATCATGTTTCGCCTTACATATTATTCTAGCCAATCAAATCGGATTTAACTTGTTGGCCTATTTCCCGTAAAATAGTGGTTTTAAAACATGCCACTGAGCAAATATGATCTGGTGCTGTCAGACAACCTCACTATTTTATTTTGGCTATAATTTGTTAATTCCTAGACTATTTGCGTAACACTTAACATATTCTTTGTCAGCAAGTCCTAAGGAACCCAAATATATAAATTTAATGGAGCTAAGTGGCTGCGTTCAAAATATGTATTTTCTTCTACCACCCGTTCACTTCGATACGATGGGGTGTCTTCTGTACTGTCAGGCTACAGTCAGGATTTCAGACGTAAAACAGTATTAGGTCATGTTTCCTAATAAGCATTAACCATGTTTTTTAAAACCTAACCGTGTATTGGTAGTGTTTTTTTTATTACTGTTTATTTGAAAAAAAGTTAGTGCTTCATGCCTTTCGCGTTCACTTTTTCATCGCGAGACTGTGGTAGTATTGCATGCGTTCCTCCGTTCATCTCTCTATCTCTCTCTTCTAAGTCCGTCTGTCTTTTCATTACGCAGTGTATATAATGACATTAATGCTAGTATTTTATCTAGGCCATTAAGCAGTGTGCGTATCTCAAGGTTTTCTAAGAAACACAGTACCAGTTTTATTTTTAGAAACGCGTGTATGCTGCTGTAGGCTTTACTATCAAACGTGAAAGCGTTACAATTATGCAGACGAAGTAGAAAAAGGGGGATTTTTGTACGCCATTGTGACAGCACTGTTCTTTTACCATTCCTCTTTCCTTTTATTGAATTAATTCGTTAGGCTTTACATTTACTTTTTAATTTAGATATGTGGATTTAGAATGTTTCACGACAGGCCATTGCAGTGTTTGATGTTATGGCAATTCTGGTGTTTGATGTTATGGCAACTGTGGCGTTTGATGTTATGGAAATTCTGGTGTCTGAAGCTATGACAATTGTGATATCTGAAGACTATGGTAATTTTGGTGCTTGAAGTTATGGCAATTGTGGTGTCTGGAGTTATGACAATTGTGGTGTAGTTTGCAATGACAAACTGCATATAAATGTAGTCTTTAAAATAAAATAAAAATCAAACGGTTTCTACACTATAAACTACACATACTAGTGGTCTGCATGCCAAAAACGTTACGGTACTGATAAAATGAAATAGTCTCTATACCACAAACATATACATGTTCTCTATACCTCAGACAACCAGTTAACACGCTGCCAGCGCTATGATATTAACAAGGTCTCTATAATATAAACAAGTAAATGTCGTCTGCACTGTAAACAAACACTGATGCAGTGCCAGACACAAGGACATATGTCACTAACCTGCCACTGCTGAAAATGTCAAGTATGCTGCCTTTATATGGATTCGTCGCCGTGACGGGCGTAGCACCAACATAATAATTTTAACCACATACAGGATAATGCAGATAAGTCCAGCACAGAGGGACGGTATAACAAAAGCTCTTGCTACAAACAGTAAAGATGGCGCCTGGCTGAAATCTGAAATTGATCAAACGTTGATTTAAAACTGATGGTTGGTTAAATAATTTTATGAACAGGATTCTATAAATCTGTTTTATTATTTTTTTTATTATTATTATTTTTATTAGATTGTTAAATTAATGGTAGAAATAAATATCCTGTTCAACCCCTCATCACCATCATCCCGTTTTCGCTCTGTATGTATGGATCCATCACAATAGGTAGTCTCATTATAGGAAGCCTACAACAACGCAGTCACGTGATCTTGCAGCATTGATTTCTGTAACAGATTATCTTACATGATGAGGTAGTCAGCCTCGTGCACAACCAGTCGGATGTCATGATATAGCTGGGGGTGCATCAGTCTTATTCTTTCTCTGTCTCCGCGTAGACCTCCAGGAACTAAATGGCCCTGTTCAACCTTTGATGGTCATTCATTCATATCCTTAAAGTTGCTTGTGGAGCATGGCCCCCCCCCCCCCCCCCCATCCCCGCAGGTAGTCTATACTAAAACATTCATGTACTCTTACAGGGATGGTTTCTAAACCAACTGGTTTTATACGCCAGGCCCACGCACTTTGATGGGTTGTAATTAGGAAGAATTATGAAGTTCCTATAAAGTATAATGTGAAAGGTGATGCAGAAACATTTATAAAGCAAAGCCATCATGGCCGAAACGACACCACCACTAAACCATTCATATAGTGTTAAACAGACTCCGCGCTGCACCGAGTGTCATTTTAATAGTTTTGGGAACAAGGTGGTTGATATAACGACGCATTCTAATGATTCTGTAGGAAAAAACAGAAAGCAGGCCGTCAGACTTGTTAAGAGACATTATCGCAGTGCTCACGAACATGACCAGGGAAGGGTCGGTAACCACTCGATCACGGTCTGCCTATGGATTACAAGGGGTAATTTGGTAGATCTCGATGTGACCGGGGGTTGAATGTTTACGCTATTATATGAACTTCCTTCTCCTCGACTTTAGCGAAAGAAAAATCCACATCATTGAATCGGTACACAAGGGCTCCGTTTCGTTGCGTGGAATGTCGGACGCTATTCCTGCATCAAGGAAGCTAAGATCTGCCTCCCACAAGTTTCTTTGCACACGCGCGTATATTTCGGCTCCTGCAACTTTCGAGTAAGCGAGTGCGGAAGGGGAGGTGGTAGAGATGTGAAAAGGTAGGCAAATAACATGGCTACCGATTCGCTGACTATAATTTTTTGTCACCACAAATATCGAGGAGAAAGAATTTGATACCAAACGCTGAATTAAATATACTGAATGACTTTTTCATGAAAATATACATGATATTTAATATTTGGATCTGTGATGCGGAAGACGAGGTTATTAGTTATTTCTGACAGAACAGAAGAAAAAAACAAACCCAACAGTACACGTATAAGATACGGTGTTACCAAACAGCGTGACAAGTAACAGCCAATAGAAAACACTATTTATTGTACCAAATTGTCCAATATTAAGCTTTCAGGCTGAGCAGTCTTTTTTGTTTACCCTCTTCGTAATGACACCACCCATTCTTGGTTCGACCACTGATACAACAGAGTGCTCGGATATAAATATGACATTCAATAGTGCCATCCACTAGACACCCACTTCTTACTGTCCGATTTATTTAGAAGGCTTTCCCGTGCGTTAAAGCGGGAATGCAATGAAAGTCACCCCATGACTGTTTAAGGGTAGCAGGGAGCAGGGAAGACAATGGTGGGTTCGGCAAGAGAAAATTAAATGATTTTTCTCTGTCCATCCGAAGATTTGACCTGTCTAATATTCTAGTTAACCCTGTGAAACAGTCGTGTGCCCGGAGGGTTCCCTTACATTGTAGTTACGCCACTGCCGTGCAAGATGCGACAAAATGGAATGTAAATAATTCAGAAAGAAGCATGGGAAAGAAAGACTGAATTTCAAGTTGGCCAACTTCAAAAAGAATGTATTAAAAAACCAGTAAGACACGGACAAGTTACAGAAAAGTAAATAAAATGCAGTACTAATCTCAACAAACACATTCACGTCCATAGTTCATGTATCCGAAGTGGCAGCACAAATGGAAAAAGCAATATAAAGGTCAAAGAATAAGTTATAGCATGCATAACGGTAATAAACCGAAACAACAGTCAAATTCACTTAACTCTGTCGGGCTGGGAGTAATTAGACCCACGTTCACTCTGTTCTCATTAACTGTGTTTTTCTTCTCCAGTGACAGGCAATAATGGCTAGTCAAGTTATCAAGCGCCAATTTTCTCTTGCTGAACCCGCCTTTTTTTTTTTCCTTTCTACCCGCCACCCCGAAAAAGGCCTGGTCGAATGTCGACGCCATATTGTTCACGCCCTCTCGTGACTTCCTGGTGTTTTCATGTGAAATATGGCTACAGTTCCGGCGGTAACTGCTGCTATTCACGACAAAGTGGACATATAATTATGTGGGAGGAATCTTAGATAAGGCTGTTGGGACTTACCTAGGCCTGCAATATTATCTTTCTGCAAGAACACAAGATTCTTTTTTTTTTTCCTCTATTTCCATTTTGTCCCTCCGGAGACCAACACTTTTTTGTGAGTAGAAAATGTACCATCGAAACAATTTATTTACTATAGCAGCTGTCGTTTTTGTAACAATTTGTTTTACATAATAAAGTTGCTAGTCCCATACACAACCTCATATTGATCACTTCTTATTGACAGGCTTTATTTTTGTTATGTGCCTTCAGAGTCCACCTCGTACTATCAGCTCTAGGTCTGTGTCCCGTACTATCAGCTCTAGGTCTGTGTCCCGTACTATCAGCTCTAGGTCTGTGTACCGTACTATCAGCTCTAGGTCTGTGTCCCGTACTATCAGCTCCAGGTTTGTGTCCCGTACTATCAGCTCTAGGTCTGTGTCCCGTACTATCAGCTCTAGGTCTGTGTCCCGTACTATCAGCTCTAGGTCTGTGTCCCGTACTATCAGCTCTAGGTCTGTGTCCCGTACTATCAGCTCTAGGTCTGTGTCCCGTACTATCAGCTCTAGGTCTGTGTCCCGTACTATCAGCTCTAGGTCTGTGTCCCGTACTATCAGCTCTAGGTCTGTGTCCCGTACTATCAGCTCTAGGTCTGTGTCCCGTACTATCAGCTCTAGGTCTGTGTCCCGTACTATCAGCTCTAGGTCTGTGTCCCGTACTATCAGCTCTAGGTCTGTGTCCCGTACTATCAGCTCTAGGTCTGTGTCCCGTACTATCAGCTCTAGGTCTGTGTCCCGTACTATCAGCTCTAGGTCTGTGTCCCGTACTATCAGCTCTAGGTCTATGTCTCGTATTATCAGCTCTAGGTCTGTGTCCCTAACTATCAGCTCTAGGTCTGTGTCCCGTACTATCAGCTCTGTGTCCCGTACTATCAGCTCAAGATCTTTCCATGTCTTTCTCACCATTTTCATTTCTGTCTCCAGTTTTCTTCCCAGTGCGTTTTTCCCAGCAACCTCTACTTCCCCTACACTGAGAATTTCAGAACACGGACTGCCCGGCAATACTATCAACCTTTGACCTCAATGTGTCTCTCCCCCCCCCCCTCCCCCCCCCAACCCGCTAACACATGAAAGCTTAACAATATTGCAGTTTTCTATCTCAACTCCCATAAATCTGCATAATTCCTGTCAGGTTTTTTAACGTCCACCTCCTCTGTTATCACCATGACCTGTTATTCATCATCAAACCTCTTTATTAATGCTTGCTTCACTAACGACATGCATTGCATGAATGAAGCGAAAACAAAGCAATAAAAAGCCAAGATCATCTTCCTCGTATCAGCCTTTCTTAGGTGTCATTGGAAACCGCAATGATTAGCCTCTGCACCAACGACAAACAATGGTTAGTGACCCTACCCCAAGCGTTGTCTTGAGACAACCCTGATTAAATTATTGAGCTGGGTTTTTTTTCCCCCCTTTCGGAAATTCGGGATTCAAGACAACCCTGAAAATGGGTTTTAAATCTTTTCATTAAAAGGATGTCCCCTGCTGCACGTGGATGCCTGCCCGTGTATGGGGTGGTAGTAAACGAGGCAATTTCTCAGAATTCAAACAAGCATTCGACAGCCAAACAACATGGCTTCCGCTTGGACAGCCATTTTCAGGTCTTCTATTTGAAAACTGGGCTTTCATGGGAAGCCACTCAGCACGATTTCCCTGGCAGGGGCGGCTAAATAGGATTAATTGAGATGAGATTTGATCGCTTCGGAATCATTGCTGGTCGGTGGCCCCTCGCGTCTTGTGATTCATTTTATAGCGATCTCGAAGCTCGCGCATTTTCAAGTTCCATTATTTCCCGCTCAATCACCACAGGTATAATCAGTTACCAGGAACTTTGTGGCTGTTTTTCTTTCAGTTGTGCCTTTTATGAGAATGTTCAAATCTGTGCGTAAAGAAATCTTTAAAACGAATGGCTAAATGATTAAAACAAAAAACAAAAAATTGAATAAATGGGTATTAAGTCAAACAAAAAGGAAAATAAATTATTCCTAGAGGCAGTGGCGTATAAATGAAAGGGGAACCTGCTATGGTCGAAGATGGCGCACTGTCAGGAGCGACCAATTTTCAGCATAAACAATGGATGTTTTAAAGCCACGTGAATAAATGTGTTGTCTGAAAATGAAACATATGTGAGCGCGTGCGTGTATGTAAAAAATGAAGGTATGTTTGATAAAATGCATGTATATAAAAATAGTGTTTGCATGTATGTTTACAACGCCTACATATAAAAATGTATATAACAAGAATTATGTGATTGTGTATGTAAATCTGTATGTACCTCTGATTGTAAATATGTAAGTATGAATGAACAAATACAAGAATACAAAATGTTACTGCCGAAAATGAGTTACTATTTCAACCTTCTTTATTAGAGTGGGTCTGGAGGTTTATATCAAGACAACATCCTCTAAGATCACATGACACAGGCAGACGACTAACGATAAATGCGCAATATATTCATCTTCATCATTATCATCGTCCTTTGCGCTTATTAGAGAGCAGGAAGTCACCACTGTAGATGGCCCCTTGAGGAAGCCTGTCCAAAAACACAAACTTTTAACTTGTAGCAATCGTTTCTGTAACAATTTGTTTCACATGATGATGTCGCCACCCTCATGCACAATATCATACTCGTATAAGTCGCCATTTATGACACGTGACAGGAAGTAGTAATCTTATTCTTTACGTCTAGCCACACATTCCCAAGAACTAAACGTTGTTTTATAATATTTGCTCATTACAAATACGTCCGTAAATATCTCCAGTTTAATTTAATTAGTCAAAATGTTTGTGAGCATCACTCTATTTATAGATAAACACGTACTCGATTGATGATGTCAGATGAGAACTGGATTAACTACCAGCAAGTTATCATCAGCCCTGGCAGAGAGTGTAAAACTTGGGGACATGGGAAAGCAGAACTGGAAATTAATCCACTGATACGTGATCATGCCGGGGATAATGATGCCATTGTGTACACTCATGGGTCTGTGATCCGTAGTGAAAAATAAGGTTGGGGTTTCTCTGCGATGGTAATAGGTAGAATCGCCGCCGAACATAGCGAGGCGTACAAGATAACTTCCAGCATGAGAATGGAGGTAGAGGCAGCTACTGCAGCCAAAAATGGTTAATTGAAGCTTCAGTAACAAAGACAGTCATTGTGTCATACTCTCAGTCCATGCTTGCAACCAGCGAGCTACAGGAACAGTTAGCATTCACACTCTTCGTCATATACTGAGGGAGACTGAGCACCTATGGGTTTGCGTGAGTGCAGCGATGTTGATTCTGTTCAACAATAACAATAACAATCTATTTATGCACGATGATATCATCTTTTCCTACAAGACGATGACATCTTATATTTACTGATGATGTCATCGTCTAAAGACATGATAATGGCATCTATTTATAGATGATAAAATCCTCTATTTAGAAATGAGGATGAGAACGTCCTATTTATAGATGATCATGACTTCCTCTATTTATATATCATGACCTCTTCTATTATATATAAAATCCCAGCTTTTTCTGTCAGTGCGTAACGCTAAGGGATGCAACTTTGGTTGAAAGCTAGACATTAATTGCATTGTTTCCCTTATATGTACTCTCCCGAAAATAGTAACACTTACCAAAGAAGAATGCGCAAATGACGGTGTGCACACAAATATTTATAGAATGTGTGATCCCGTATACACACATTGGGATCCTCGCTGCTGCTACGTAGTCTAGTTCGTGTGCTGTGGTGATGCAGAGTGGTTTAAAAAAAAATACTTTTGAATAAGTAAAATTGCTGTTAAGGTATTGGTGCTTTTGAATTTAATTCCCGTCTTATGACGGGCTTTTACACTAGTTTATAGATGATGGTTGAAGGTCTCTGTTTATAGAAAAACCTCCTTAACTGATAAATAACGATAACATTCTCTATTTAAAGACCAAGAAATTCCCTATAGATAATAACGCTTACATTCTCTACTGATTACAATAACCATTACAATCCCCTCTCCAATATTGCAATGACTACCACTAAAATTTCTACAACGTTAACCATTAAGAATCCCACCATTTCTACTGCTACCACTACCACAGCTGTTATCACAACAAGCACCACTGCTATTACTACCGCCAGTACCACAATGTCCTTTTCATAGATTCACTGCACCACTGTGAAAATAAATTAACCTGTCTACTAAAACCACTGGCACACAAGAAAATCCCACCAGATAATCTTATCTTGAGCTCACGCGGTCGAACCAAAGTTTACAGAACCATTACAGTTCATCCGGCAGGTGATGGATGCGCAGTACTCCAACCCCTGTTGTTATCTGGTTCACCTACTTGTCGTTTTACCATTTAGCCCAATCTTAAGACTGGAATCAATTTATAGCGACAAGATGTTCGGAAACACAAGCCGCTGATTACAACACGAGGAAAAACTGCTAGATAATAGACATAATCCTTGAAACAGGGATTCTAACCACTTTTAGGCGCATAGACCCCTTGAAGTTTGCTAATTCCGCTTCTCCTCAAAGTGATGTCACAAAAGCAACATTGCCCATTCTTTTCTCCGTGAAACTGGGACGCAACTGTTGCTCTATTTTCGGCCTTGTTCTTGAGCTGTCCGCGAGGATGTAGTTCTTTCCGTTTTTTTAAACTGTTCTTTTTCTAGGCTGTCACTGGCCTTCCTCAGTCGCTTAGATAACCAGTCTGGGAACCTCTGCAACTCCATAACCGATGCCTTATAATTACAGGGTGCCTCAAAACATTTGTATACACATTTTGACTGCTTACATTTCTGACGTAAATGAGCTGCGATGTTACTATTTTGTATGAATAATACTAAATTACAAATGAGCAAACCAGTAAATTTTTACAAGCATGGTATTTATTATAAAATGGTTTGTCCACCTCAAAACACGCACAATGCAAGATATGACTCATGAAATCGACACTGAATTCTCAAAAATTTCCTTGGTAACAACGCAGAATGCGAGAAGCAGCTCATCAATGTCAACAAGATATTACTGTCGTGGCAGACATTCTGGAAATGTGTGGCTTTCAACGTGAAAGTTCCGTAATTTTACGTCTCTTTATTTGTGAGTAATACGTATTCAAAATGTGAACGCGTTTTTGAGACACCCTGTATTAATTTAACGAAGTTATATCTAGATCACTAAAAAAATTAAACGCTTAAGAATTTTATTATGAAATAAGTAATGAACAATAAGGTCTTACAATGATATTTCCACAATGCGTCATGTCAAGGTGGGGGACAAAAAAAGATAGCCACAATATGCAGGTTACACCCTCACAAGGAAAATACGGACCACAACACACGTGTTACGCTTTCAAATAGAAATGCGAGCCTCGATAAAGATGTTATACCCAAATATGAAATTTACAGGCTACAACACACACGTTACATCCTCACTTGGAAAACATGAATACATTTTAACACAGCATACAGAATAGCGTATGCGCTTTGTTTGTCAGAAACTTCTTCTTCTTCCGTCCTTAGCCAAAGACCGACCAAGCAGTCAGAGGCCATCACGCCTTGTGGCGTCTTAAGGGCAACAGCAGATTGATTTTCTCTGTTGTAGTTTCCCATCACGCCTAGCTAGTTCAGTTAAATTGTCGTATGTATTCTCTTTATATATATTCTTCTCTTCTTCCGTCCTTAGCCAACGACCGGCAAAGCAGTCAGTGGCCATTACGCCTAGTGGCGTCTTAAGGGCAACAGCGAATAGATTTTCTTTGCCGTTGTTCCCATCACGCCTAATGGCGTCTTTAGGGCAACAACAAATCAATCCGTTTGTCGTTGTTTCCGTAATCAAAGTGACTGGCAAACGGGTGATCAGCCCGTTGGGCTTTATATATATATATATATATACCCAAAAATAAAAATTATAAAAATTATATTTCATAAGCAATGAATCTGACATTGATTTTTCTCGAACGACAAACATTCAACACGTGCTGCATGGGCCACCAGCATACCGTGTGGGTAGTGTTTAGCCCAGCATGCACGCTGAAAAAATGCTGCTGAGACACCAAAATGTGGGTGTTTTTAATGATGTCTGAGCATGAAAAAAATACCTGCTATTCCAAAAATGCGTGATGCATGTGGGAGACTATAGTGTAGGTCTTGAGCTGTACTCACAAAATTGTCTTTATAAGCAACACAAGTGCTGCATAACCATTGCACAACAATATGCCTCAACGACGAAAGCTGAGTGTTGTGGATAAAGGAAGAGCCATTGCGTGGTTGCAGGAAGGTCTTACTGTCCGAAATGTGGCTCAGAGGCTTGCATGAAAATAGTGTTGATTGTCACTGATAAGCTTGTCATGTTATATTTTGTTGTGCTGTCTTTTTATTGTTCATTTTCATTTCACTTTGCACCCTTAATAAAAATGGTCCTTAACTTCTTTTGAAGGGCATGCATGCATGCATGCATGCATGCATGCATGCATGCATACATACATACATACATACATACATACATACATACATACATACATACATACATACATACATACATACATACATACATACATACATACATACATACATACATACATACATACATACATACATACATACATACATACATACATATATACATACATACATACATACATACATACATACATACATACATACATACATACATACATACATACATACATACATACATACATACATACATACATACATACATACATACATACATACATACATACATACATACATACATACATACATACATACATACATACATACATACATACATACATACATACATACATACATACATACATACATACATACATACATACATACATACATACATACATACATACATACATACATACATACATACATACATACATACATACATACATACATACATACATACATACATACATACATACATACATACATACATACATACATACATACATACATACATACATACATACATACATACATACATACATACATACATACATACATACATACATACATACATACATACATACATACATACATACATACATACATACATACATACATACATACATACATACATACATACATACATACATACATACATACATACATACATACATACATACATACATACATACATACATACATACATACATACATACATACATACATACATACATACATACATACATACATACATACATACATACATACATACATACATACATACATACATACATACATACATACATACATACATACATACATACATACATACATACATACATACATACATACATACATACATACTGTGGTGAAGTGGGATGTTATAAATATTTATAGGGGACTTAGTGTACTGACTGAGATCAGCTGTGAAGGTATCTATATCTATTAAAAGTAGTGTATTATAGATAACCTTACTTGCTACCACATATCTCTTTATCTCAGTCAGAATTATTCTGGAATAGTGTGATGCTACGTTATGTGTCTAGGGTATGTGTATGAAGAAGTGTAAGTCACAACAACAGACAGATAAACAATTTAATGTAATCCACTACTCTTGACAACACTGTGACACTCACATACATATAACACTCTACAAAGATATCTTAAAAGAGTCACTGATAAACTTTCGAATAACAATATGTATTCATTACTGGCATGAATGAATATGTGTCCTGATTCAACTACAAGGGAACCAGGAATCACAATCAATTTAAATTACAAGTTATGTACAGAATGTATTTAATATGAATATTGTAGTGACATATATTATTACAAATGTTCTATGTGTGTCAGTTGTGTAGTAGTAAAATGAGGTAATACTGGTTTTGTTTTGTTCAAGCTCTGTTGGTATTTGTCATCATGACTTCAATAGTTTGTCTTTAGGGACTATTATTGGAGATGTTCACAGTTCCTGATTTTAAGACAAGTAAATTCCCCTCTGAATGGTATTTTTATAAAGTTATTTCAAGATGAGGGGACATAATGTTGAGCTCAGCTGGCCAATTCGCTTATCTGGCGTGATGGCGGCAGGAAAGGACTCCTCTGCTCGAATTCTCCTCTGGGCTCAGGAGACACCTCACTGATAGCTAAAAAGACCAAGGAGTATGCTGTCCGACTCTGGATTCAGCAAATCTCTGACCAGATGCTGCTCACTACCATCAAGACCACTGTCCCTGAAATCAAGAAGGATGTACCTTCTACTTCATAACTAATTTATATTCTCTTTTACACTGATCACAATACAGCACAAACATTGCGTTCAGAGCGTTAGGCCAACAGTCAGCTTCATTTGAAATACTTTATTCCAGTATTACCCTTCTTAATGGTTACTACGCCTCTGCACTTCCAGCATTATTTCTTTCTAGTCCATCATCCAGGTGTCAGTGTACTATTTGGCCATTCCATGCCGTTTTACTTCTCTCCGACACCCTCTGTTCAGGCTGGAGCATTATAGGCTTTACCTCACGTTTGCCACTGAACTACACATATATATACAGGCATAAATCAACAATTCACATTCAATTTTTCATTAAAAGATACTGAATGGTTCAAGCTTACCACAATTTCATGGAAATAAACACAGATACGTTGATTAGCAATGAATTCTGGCACAAACTGGCACAAATTCCGTTCTGCCTATGTTCCAGGCTTTTATTTTAGCAAAAATGTGAGCTGGCTTCAACGTACTGTCGCTTTATCAAGCTTATTTGAATTAGTGGTCTCGAACTAACGCTCCCAAGTGTGTATATCAGCGAGACTGGCCAATGAGCCACGTTTCGACAAGTGTTTGAAAAAATGTTATCTTTTCCCGTCTCCCCTAACAACCAAGATAGTATTTATAACCCGACCAATCGTGGTTAGGCTTTCATTTGTTGCGCTCCAATCAATTTGGAGTTTACATGGTAGGCTATTTATGTAACGTAAGGTTTTTTCAAACACGTTATAAAAAAAATTTTATGAGCAGAAATGATTTTATGCTGTCAGGCACCCCCAATATTTTATTTTGGGTATAATTTATTAATTCCTGGACTATTTGCGTAACGTTTTTACATATTATTTGTCAGCAAACCCTAAGGAACCCAAAAAAATACTAATTTAAAGGAGCTACGTGGCTGCGTTCAAAATATGCAATTTCTTCTATCTCCTGTTTAGAAGATGTGCTGTCTGGGTACTGTTATGTGTTCAAACGTAAACCCATATAATGTTGTCTTTTCTAATAAGAGTCTGTTATGATTTATAAACCTAACTCTGGGAAAGGGTAGTGTATTTTATCACTGTCCGTCTGAAAAAAAATTAGTGCATGTAGACTTACACGCGTGATGGTAGTAATTGTGTATCGCGCGAAGCGGGTTTAGTGTTCGGCTTTCTGCCTCTCCCTTCTCTTTTTATCCCTTTAGTCCATCTGTTCGTTCGTTTTGGTAACGCAGTATAATTAATGTTAGGGTTAATTTAGGTCATTACGCAGTACGTCTCAATGCTTTTCCAAGAAATACAGCACACGTTTCATTGAAGAAGGCGGGTAATAATACAGTAAGCTTTACTATCAACATGAAAGCGTTACAATTTGCAGACGAAGCAGAAAACAAGGGGGATTTCGAGTACATTCTTTGTGATAGCACTGTCATTTTACCATTGCTCTTTTCTTTATTATATGTATTTATTAGGCTTTATATTTAATTGATAATTTATATATGTGGATTAGAATATTCCATGACACCTCCCCTCTTAAAACAGACATTATATGTCAGTCCTTTATTCTATATACACATAGAGAAATTTATTATTATTTCTGGGGTTTACGGTGATTCTCATCACACGGATGGCGGCTTAAAAAATCCGCTCCCAGATTGGTTTTTCCAGATATATATTCAATGCTAAAATTATATGGAGCCAGAAGCAAAGACCATCGGAGTAACCTAGAGTTCTCATGCTTAGCCTGTGCTAAAAACGATAAAGGTTTGTGGTCAGTTTGCAACTTAAATGCCTTCCCATATAGATAAATATTGAATTTCTTTATTGCCCATATTACTGCAAGACATTCTTTTTCGCTAGTTGAGTAGTTGATTTCAGCTTTATTCAACTTTCTGCTAGCATATGCCACTGGGCTTAATTCCCCATCCAATGTATCTGATTTCTGTAGTAAAGTTGCACCTAACCCAATATTACTTGCATCCGTCCTTACTATGAATTCTTGACTTAAGTCAGGTAATTTCAAAATGGGTTTACTTGTGAGCTTTTCCTTCAATTCTTGGTAAGTCATTTCACATTGTGGTGTCCATGTAATGCGATCTGGAAGTCCTTTACGTGTCAATTCCGTTAAAGGTGCACATATGGAATTAAAGTTTTTGATATACTTCTGGTAGAAACCACATAATGAGACAAAGGATCTCACGTCCTTCTTGGTTTGTGGTCTCGGGGCTTTCTGTAGTTTCTCTAAATTCTTTGGGTCAGGGGTCATGTTTCCCTGATAAACTGTGTGTCCCAAAAATTCCAATTCTTTACATCCAACGCAACATTTGGTTGGTCGGGCTGTTAAATTTGCCTCCCTAAGTCGATCAAACAGCATGTTCAGAGAGTCAATGTGTTCCTCAAATGTTTCTGTTGCTATAAGGATATCATCCATAAAATTTGTTATACAGGGATTATTCAGAGGATCCAATAATTTTCTCATCATTCTAGAGAAGACACTAGGCGCATTCTTCAATCCAAATGGCAATCTATTAAACTCATAGTGTCCTTCTGAGGTACTGAAAGCTAGGTATGGTCTAACCTCAGGCTTTACTGGAATCTGATAGTATCCTTTACTCAGATCCACTTTTGAGAAATATTTAGCTTTATTTAGTCTGGCAAACAGCTGATTTGTATCCGGCAATGGATCCACCTGTCCTTCTGTAATAGCGTTCAGTCTCCTGTAATCTATACAGAGTCTATGTTCTCCAGAGGGCTTCCTTAAGAGTACAACACCGGAACTATACGAAGACTCACTGTGCGAAATAATTCCTTCTTTCAATAGATAGTCTATCTCTTCCTTCAAAGCTTTTTCCTTAGCAAACGGAATCGAATATGGTTTCATACAGACAGGTGTGGAGTCTATTAATTTCATATCATATTCCAATAGGTTTGTATGCCCTGGTCGGTCTGTTAACACCTCTGCATGATTATTTAGAACCTGTTGCACTCTCTCTTTCTGAGTTTTCGTTAAATGTGTACTGATTTTCACCTGTGCTGCTGTCTCACAGGGGTGTAATGGATATTCAAATGATGAAAGTGGTTCCTTTTTCATCTCCATGGCGATGGACAAGGTCAACAAGTGTGTCTCTTCCTGATGTTCTCTTTCCAAATATTTCTTCAGGAGATTCACATGATAGATTTTTTCTTTCCCCTTCTTATCTATCTTATAATTTGTTCTAGACACCTTCTCTAGAACTGTATATGGACCCTGCCATCCAATTTGTAACTTATTCTGACTCCCGGGCAAAAGAAGCAGTACCTTCTCTCCCACAGCCAAATTTCTGTCTTTCGCCTTCCTGTTATAATAGGCAGCATGTTTCTTCCTGGCTTGTTTCAAATTTTCATTGGCAAGTTTCCAGCCAGTTTTCAACCGAGTGGTCAGCTCATTCACATATTGGTATGAAGATGTAATGTTTTCCTCTGCCTTTTCATCAGTCCACGTTCTTAACAAAGCTACATATGGACCTTTAATTGTGTGGACCTATTTGTCCATGCACCGGTATGGTCTCTTCCACTCGAAGCTTTATAGTGATGATTTTTCTTCCCAGAATTTTCATGCACAAAACGACCGCTACCAATTTTTCTTTTGGGGCTTTCTCCCCTCTTAAAATTCTTGATGAGAGATTTCTTCTCTACATCCTCTTCCTCCAGTTTGTTTAAGTCCGATTGAGGGATTGTCGGCTTATCCTGGGGTAAGACATCTTTTTGCACTCTCCGCATAGTGGCCATTGTAAAACAGTTAAGTGAAGCTTGTCCGTGAAAAGGGGCTTCCCATTCCATTTGGTCCACTTTATCAAATTTATTTTTCCTTTTATTGTTAGGCCTGATTTTGCCACATGGCGTGTCCAGGTCCTGATCCATGTTCCCACTTGTGGGTGTTCCCTCATGTGCTATGCTACACCTTTCTACAAAATTCTCAATGTCCCATCTTGCTTTGGGCCAATAATAATTGTGAGCCACCTTTTGAATGATGGTACCTATTTTCTCATGGTCCCCATCTGGTTTCACATGTAGGCTCCTTATTAATTCTGTCCTGTATCTTTTAGGAAGTACCAGCTGTCCTTGACCATTGGATCTAGCTCCAGTCTTCCTATACATCAACTTGTTTTTCATGTAAAAATCTCCCTTGCCTGGAGTTGTATGACAAGTTGACAATTTTCTGAAACAAGGCTTGAGTGTTTTATCCCCAGCCTGTGCCTTCCTCATCTCTTCTGGAGTGGTATCTAACATAATATCCTCCTCCTGTCTTGAGGTCGACCTGACCTGAAGGGTTGCCATATACACAGGTTTCCTTCTGCAACGGTCAGTGTCATGATTGTCCATCTGACAATTCTTACACCACCTTTTTCCTTGGTTGAAAGATTTTCTTTCATCATATTTCCTTTCATCGAATTGTGGGAATTTATTTTTATTGTCATACCGTGGCCTATCAAATTGGTGCTTACCTTTATTTTGATCCTTAGGATCAAATTTATTAAAGTTCTGTGGTGCCCTAAAGTTGTCCACCTGTTTTTTTTTTATTACCTGTTACCTCTGCTTGAGCTGCTTGATACCTTTCAGCAACATTTAGCAACTCACCCAGCCTCTCTGCACCTTGTTCCATGAGAAACTTTCTCAGGTCTGGAGCCATGGACTCTCTTAGTTGCTCTATAAGGACCATTTCCTTAAGATCTTGGGTTTTCCCCAGAGAAGTCCATTTCTCCAAGTATGTCTCTATTCGTGCAGAGAACTGGTGATAGGTTTCACCTGACAGTAGTTTAGCATTCCTAAATTTTTTCCTGTAAAACTCTGCATTCTTTTCATACCTTAACAAAAGAGCCTGCTTTAGCATGTCATAATTTTCCTGATCACCTCTGCTCATTTTTGCAAAAACTTCATAAGCTGCCCCACGAAGTCCCTGAGATAACTTTAAGCTCCACCTTTCTCTCTCTAACCCATACGTGGTAGCTAATAGTTCGTACCTATTTATATAGCTCTCAATATCATCGTCTTTCTCAACAAAATGATCTAAATGAAAATTCATAGCTGAGATTGAGGCTCCTTGAGTAACCGTAGCATCAGAGGCAAAGGGACTGGCACCATTTTCAGGAGCATGGCCCTGAAACTCAAACTCCCTTAGTCGTAACTCATGTTCCCTTTGTAATCTCTTCTCCTCCTTTTCTGCTTCCCTCTCTGCAGTCAATCTTCTTTCTTCTGCAGCTACTTTCTTCTCTTCTCTTTCTGCTTCCCTTTCTGCAGCCTGTCTTCTTTCTTCTGCTTCCAATTTCTTAGTCTCAGCCTCAATCTGCAACCTCTTAGTCTCAGCCTCAGCTTCAAATTGTAACTTCTTAATTTCCCTTTCAGCCTCTAACCTTCTTTCGGCTTCTTTTTCTAATCTTCTTTCTTCGCGTTCAATAAATTTGTCACATTCCGTTGTGACATAGGCAACCATAACTTGCCCATCTAATCCTAACTCTTTTGCAGTCTGAACCGCAGCAGATCGAAATTTGGCCAGGTCCGCCATTGTCTATCATGTAACTTAATACAATGTCTAACCAACAATTCAATCTCTAATGGACAAAACAGGCACCGTGAGCTCAACCTTATTTAATTCCACCCAAGGATACCTTTTAATTCTTATATTCCCTGAAGTGAATTACCCCCAATATTTTTAATAGTTAAAGATTCAAAATCCCAAGAGCGAGACCCCAATATATGTGGTGAAGTGGGATGTTATAAATATTTATAGGGGGACTTAGTGTACTGACTGAGATCAGCTGTGAAGGTATCTATATCTATTAAAAGTAGTGTATTATAGATAACCTTACTTGCTACCACATATCTCTTTATCTCAGTCAGAATTATTCTGGAATAGTGTGATGCTACGTTATGTGTCTAGGGTATGTGTATGAAGAAGTGTAAGTCACAACAACAGACAGATAAACAATTTAATGTAATCCACTACTCTTGACAACACTGTGACACTCACATACATATAACACTCTACAAAGATATCTTAAAAGAGTCACTGATAAACTTTCGAATAACAATATGTATTCATTACTGGCATGAATGAATATGTGTCCTGATTCAACTACAAGGGAACCAGGAATCACAATCAATTTAAATTACAAGTTATGTACAGAATGTATTTAATATGAATATTGTAGTGACATATATTATTACAAATGTTCTATGTGTGTCAGTTGTGTAGTAGTAAAATGAGGTAATACTGGTTTTGTTTTGTTCAAGCTCTGTTGGTATTTGTCATCATGACTTCAATAGTTTGTCTTTAGGGACTATTATTGGAGATGTTCACAGTTCCTGATTTTAAGACAAGTAAATTCCCCTCTGAATGGTATTTTTATAAAGTTATTTCAAGATGAGGGGGACATAATGTTGAGCTCAGCTGGCCAATTCGCTTATCTGGCGTGATGGCGGCAGGAAAGGACTCCTCTGCTCGAATTCTCCTCTGGGCTCAGGAGACACCTCACTGATAGCTAAAAAGACCAAGGAGTATGCTGTCCGACTCTGGATTCAGCAAATCTCTGACCAGATGCTGCTCACTACCATCAAGACCACTGTCCCTGAAATCAAGAAGGATGTACCTTCTACTTCATAACTAATTTATATTCTCTTTTACACTGATCACAATACAGCACAAACATTGCGTTCAGAGCGTTAGGCCAACAGTCAGCTTCATTTGAAATACTTTATTCCAGTATTACCCTTCTTAATGGTTACTACGCCTCTGCACTTCCAGCATTATTTCTTTCTAGTCCATCATCCAGGTGTCAGTGTACTATTTGGCCATTCCATGCCGTTTTACTTCTCTCCGACACCCTCTGTTCAGGCTGGAGCATTATAGGCTTTACCTCACGTTTGCCACTGAACTACACATATATATACAGGCATAAATCAACAATTCACATTCAATTTTTCATTAAAAGATACTGAATGGTTCAAGCTTACCACAATTTCATGGAAATAAACACAGATACGTTGATTAGCAATGAATTCTGGCACAAACTGGCACAAATTCCGTTCTGCCTATGTTCCAGGCTTTTATTTTAGCAAAAATGTGAGCTGGCTTCAACGTACTGTCGCTTTATCAAGCTTATTTGAATTAGTGGTCTCGAACTAACGCTCCCAAGTGTGTATATCAGCGAGACTGGCCAATGAGCCACGTTTCGACAAGTGTTTGAAAAAATGTTATCTTTTCCCGTCTCCCCTAACAACCAAGATAGTATTTATAACCCGACCAATCGTGGTTAGGCTTTCATTTGTTGCGCTCCAATCAATTTGGAGTTTACATGGTAGGCTATTTATGTAACGTAAGGTTTTTTCAAACACGTTATAAAAAAAATTTTATGAGCAGAAATGATTTTATGCTGTCAGGCACCCCCAATATTTTATTTTGGGTATAATTTATTAATTCCTGGACTATTTGCGTAACGTTTTACATATTATTTGTCAGCAAGCCCTAAGGAACCCAAAAAATACTAATTTAAAGGAGCTACGTGGCTGCGTTCAAAATATGCAATTTCTTCTATCTCCTGTTTAGAAGATGTGCTGTCTGGGTACTGTTATGTGTTCAAACGTAAACCCATATAATGTTGTCTTTTCTAATAAGAGTCTGTTATGATTTATAAACCTAACTCTGGGAAAGGGTAGTGTATTTTATCACTGTCCGTCTGAAAAAAAAATTAGTGCATGTAGACTTACACGCGTGATGGTAGTAATTGTGTATCGCGCGAAGCGGGTTTAGTGTTCGGCTTTCTGCCTCTCCCTTCTCTTTTTATCCCTTTAGTCCATCTGTTCGTTCGTTTTGGTAACGCAGTATAATTAAT
>JAMPIV010016930.1:295000-384025 GCA_024509875.1 Oreohelix idahoensis
GCAGAGGTAGACCCACAAATACACGGAGAAGAGAATTGGAAAAAGACATAATAAAAGAAATGAGGAAGAAATGGACAGACCCTGAGGTTATGGCACGTGACAGGAAGACTTTTTATAAGTTTATTGACGGCTTATAAAGGATATTCTATAACTAGATTATCTTAATCCGTGCTCTCATGAACAATGACAAGCGCTTACTTGTGAAACAGCTCCAGGTATAAGATACAACAATGGGAGGATTACTAGGAAGGCTTTCTCTACCGGAAAGATGTCCTGCAACCTGCAACTTCAGGGCGGAATCTGTGGCACTGCTCCAGAAACTGTTTCCATGGCGGCGTTTTCTCGTTAGGACAGATACTGCAGACAGCAGTCATGAGACCCATGCGCGCCCCACATATAACTCACGAATCAAGACAGAGAATAAATCATGGAACACTTGATAGATTCACTAATTGAACAAAGCACTAAGTGAGGCGGTATTTACAATGTTTGATAACCATAAACCTTGGATGACCACATATGGCGTTACTAAGCGGTGGGATTAAGCTGTATTCAATTAACTTTCCTATCAGCCATAATTTATTGCTGATTGTGTCTCCCCCGGACTAGAAAGTAAATTAGCGTTCTCTCCGAGTATAGGATGGGAGATCGGAGAGATGGAGAGAGCGAGAGAGAAAGAGACACAGACGGAGGGAAAGAGACACAGACGGAGGGAAAGAGAGACAGTTGTTATTCAGCCAAACATGTGCGACTTTAACAGCGAAATAAATACGAAACACTACTTCATCAAACACCATTTCATCAAACACCATTTCACCATCGACGGCGTCGTTTTAGCTGAAGCAAGAGAATGCTTTTGATTCATTATCTTGAGCTCCCTTAGGAGCATAGGCCTAAAACAAAAACATGCCAAGCCCCGTCACGTGCCATCAGCTCAAGGTCATTCCATGTCTTCCTGACCATTTTCAGTTCTATCCAGTTCTCTTCTCCTTGTGATCTTCGGTCTGTCTATCCTTCTCTTACCCCGGTAATACAAGAAAAAGGACTACCAGCTAATGCTATCACCATTTTCCTTCATTATGTGTCCTATCCTTCTCTAGCGTCTTATTCTCATGTCTTATTCCACTGGCTCAACTTCCAACAGACTGGGGTAGCATGTATCACGCTCAACCTTCCTTAGTGGCTTTATACGATATGCTTTCCAGGTTACTATTCTTTGCACCCTTTCGGACCAAGTAACACACGGGTGATATAATACCTTTGTGTTGTTTCAAAGATACGAGCATTAGAGATCACAGTCAGTATCTTGTATCCAACACGCTTTGAAATATAAATCAACTTACAGAGGCCATAGCATAATACAAACTTTTTTCTTTGGCGGGGCGTAAACATTCTTAACCCGTTTTATTACAGTCTGAGTGTCCGATTGACGGAGTGGTTAAAGCGCTTACCTCTCGCGGCAAGCTTACCGGGTTTCGGGTTCGAAACCTGGTAGCATCACGCTAGTTTACCCAGCTGTAAATGGGTACCTGAATCTGCTCTTAAGGAATACAAAAAGGCAGCGAGAAAGGGAAGTGGTCACCTCACTTCTAAAAGCTAGATCTAGTATGGGAAACTCTCTAACACTTCACTCCCTTACGGCAGTTTCCGCTAGGGTACTACCTTTATCGTTATATTACCGCTTACCTTTGTGGGGCCCCTCTTAACACCGGAACCCCGAACCACAGAATATACGTCAGCGTTATTTAAGCCATTGGCCTCACCCAGCTTCCCTTCATGTGTGGGATATAATCCCCGTATGTCCTGTCTGGTTATGCCAGTTGTTGTTCAATACATTACAGACCACATACAGCATAGATACAGATAAAAGTCGCTAACAAGTCGAAACGGTCAACGTCATTTTCTTGTCATCTCCGAACCAAAAATACAGCCACCAATGTACCCAGGAAGCTTGCACCAAACATTCGCATACTTTTTGTCGATCTCTTCTCCACTACGGCAGTACTCAATCCGTGACACTCTTGTAGTGGTGGTTTCTGCACCAATATGTTCTACACGATGAGGCTGCCAGTCACATACATCACCTCATATTATCAGCCATATACGACATGCCTGACGGTGCCATTAGCGCTATTCTTTATTTTCCCCTCCAGTAAATCAATAAATAAAGGTAATTAACAGGTACTTGTTGGACATAAAGGCTGGCACTAGACAACAGACAAGAAAATATAAGTGATAGGGTTACCGGGAATCGAACCTAGGACGCCATCGCCTTGCTGTAACAGTACATCGTGAAAGGACGCTCAGCCAATTTTGCACCCAAAACATGCATTATTGGTTGAGTTCATTCTCATGAAACTCACACAACTATAGTATATAGGACCCGTGGACGACCCAATTAACTTTATTTATTTATTTCCTAATTTATTTACTGTTTACAGGACTCAAGGTTTCCTCTATTATTTTTCTCTCCAGAGAACTACCAGTGGTATTCAGAACATTCCCGTATAAATAAATAAACGACAACCTCGATAGAGCCCATTAAATACAGTTTGAGAACCCCTTATCTGATCAGGAAGAATGACCCAGCAGAACTGATTGATTAATTAAATAGTTTGAAACTACGGACACTGTAATTTTAGACTTAGATCAGATGTAGTGCCGTCTTCCAAGCTAAGGCAATGGGTATCCAACACTGTATGACCCGCTGACGCCAGTGGTAAACTCTGATAGATTATTATCTGTGCACCTTTTGGTGTTTAATTTTATTTTGTTATATCGTTTTCCTTTATTATTATTTACTTATTTATTTATTTGTGTTAGCCCAACTGGCTTTACTATCTTTGTTCATCCTGGAATAGTTTTTTTTTTTTTGGTGTCAAAAAAGTGTGCATCTTAATTTCGTCCAATATATATTTATTTCTGTTCTTTCTTAAAGTTACTTCTTATACATTTCATTACCTTTTGTGTAACTACTTGCTTTCCCAAATCTCTGTCTTTATTTTTAGTTCATTGTACACACCTCCACGTGTACTCCCAGGGAGTCAGTGAGGGTACACAGGACGAATAGGATTACAGATTTCTGAAGCATGTTTTTAAAGATGAGTAATATGAGGATGTTTATGTGTCTGGCAATCTGATCATGTAAAAACATTGTTACGAAAACCACAGCTGCAAAAACACACGAATGTTGTAGTGGTGAAGCCATGTTCTGTAAGCGATCGAAAACTGAGAAAGCAGAACAAGAATATCGGAAAAATAAGAAAAAGTGGATGTGAACGAAAAAAAATTATGACAAGGAAGGAAAAAAGATAGAAAAGGAGAAAAAAAAATCATCTGAAGAAAGAAGACAAACAGACAAATAAAGAAGACAAAGTGTTGGAAGACAGAAAAAAAATTCAGTACTGGAGGGAAAAACAGATGGAGAATATTTAAAAAATAAAACAGTTTATATAGAAAGAAGAAACAGAGGAAAAATAAAAACATAGTAAAGAAGAACAATTATGGTGAAAGAAGACAGTAAAAGATAACCTGGATAAAGACGACAAACCACACAGTGAAAAAAAGAAGAGAATATGGAGAAAGATGATAAAGAACACGGAGAAAGATGATAAAGAACATGGAGAAAGATGATAAAGAACACAGAGAAAGAAGCAAAAGAACATGGAGAAAGAAGAAAAAAACATGGAGAAAGAAGAAAAAGAACACGGAGAAAGATAATAAAGAACACTGAGAGGTAAAAAGAACACAGAGAAAGAAGAAAAAGAATATGGAGAAAGAAAAAAAAAGAACACGGAGGAAGATGATAAAGAACACTGAGAAGTAAAAAAGAACACGGAGAAAGATGATAAAAAAACACGAAGAAAGATGATAAAGAACACTGAGAAGTAAAAAAGAACACGGAGAAAGATGATAAAAAAACACGAAGAAAGATGATAAAGAACACTGAGAAGTAAAAAAGAACACGGAGAAAGATGATAAAAAAAACACGAAGAAAGATGATAAAGAACACTGAGAAGTAAAAAAGAACATGGAGAAAGATGATAAAAAAACACAAAGAAAGATGATAAAGAACACTGAGAAGTAAAAAAGAACACGGAGAAAGATGATAAAAAAACACGAAGAAAGATGATAAAGAACACTGAGAAGTAAAAAAGAACACGGAGAAAGATGATAAAAAAACATGAAGAAAGATGATAAAGAACACTGAGAAGTAAAAAAGAACACGGAGAAAGATGATAAAAAAACACGAAGAAAGATGATAAAGAACACTGAGTAGTAGAAAAAAGAACATGGAAAAAGATGATTAAGAACTGTGAGAAGTAGAAAAAAAAAACATGGAGAAAAAAGATAAATAAAACATGGAGAAAGAAGATGAAAGAGAATATGGCAAGAAAAGAATAAACAGATTAAGGAGAAAAAGAACACAGAGAAAGAAGGAAAAGAGACGAAGACAGAAAAGAACATGCATGCTGAAGAAAAAGAACGTGGCATCATAAGGAGTTAAAAGAACGTGAAGTGTAATGATGGATCTCGACCCACGTTCTGAAAGTAGGTAGTGTAATGATGGATCTCGACCCACGTTCTGAAAGTAGGTAGTGTAATGATAGATCTCGACCCACGTTCTGAAAGTAGGTAGTGTGCTGGGTCAAAGATGGTTAACACAACAGGGGATTGTCATGTTCAAAAATGTATTCACAATTCTCGATCTCGCTAAACAACAAATGTTTAGTCTGAAACAAGGAAGTCCGCGAAAAGTGTTCACAGCCACCTGAAAAATCAGATCTGACGAAACAAAAATGAAACACTAAAAAAAATATGAACTATAAAGTGACATATTCAAAGAATTTGACAAAATTATGGCTGTCAAACATTCCACAACATGTCTCATGTGTAACGGAAACAGTCGGTGGACAAAAAAATGCGACAACAGCAACAGACAACATGGTGCAAACGACAAATTCCGATTTTTACAGATATCATTAACCATGGCAACACTAGACGATGTCGAAATGGCTTCCGGAGCAGGCCACGTCAGCATCCGGTTGTTGTGAAAAATAACGCAACCTTTGTACATTAAGAGAAAAAATATACTTGCTGCAGAGGTCATTTAGGTGAAGAGAGAGGGAGAGAGAGGAGGCAGACACACACACACACACATAAAATGCAAGTTTCTGACCCGTACCAAATCTTGTAGTTCGTTGACTTTAGACACACTGCAAAAAAACAAAACAAATGACAAATAGTTATGCAGTCAGTTTATTAATTGAATGACTCGCACACACACACAAAAGCGGGAAATTCCGCGTATAGCCTTCCTCAGCCAGTCACAAAGACAACGCAAAGATGATATAGATAGGGTTAGAGAAAAAGACAACGAGCAGTGAAAAAAAAAAAAATAGATGAATTAAAAAAACACAAAAAAACAAGACAAGCAACCCAGAAAGATGGCAAGAAATAATAAATACAGGAAACACTGGGGGGGACAAGTAACAATAAAAAAGCAGGTAACGAAATAAAGAAACATCACGGCACAGAATCTTACAAATAACTAAAATTCCAAACAGAAAATGGGAGAACCAAACAATGAAACCATGTGCAAGAAATTGCCCGTAATGAGATAAAAATGGCCGAATCAAACCCCCAAAAAATCTTCACAATACACAACTTTGGTGTCCAACAGATTCTACGTGGCACACGATTCTATTTAATCTGAAAAGCAAGCAAACAAAATCAATGGTCAGAAAAGGACCACGCCGGAATACAGAGTAATGATAAACCGAACAACAACAACAACACTAAAATAATCAACACAATTTCCAATATTCAGGCTTAATGATTACATTAGACAAAAAATGCATAGCGGAGATTAAGAACACAAGTACCAAGCAAAATAAAAAAACCCTACAAAATTCCATAAATTGTGATGCTTTCTTGTCTGTCCGCAGTTTCCTTCTTCGCGTGTTTTGTCAGTCTTCCTTGACTTCTATTGCCCCGGGGATTACAGAACAAAGACTGCCTTGTAATGTCATCAATATGCTTACTTAATGTGTGTTCTAGCGAACACCAGCGTCTTCTCACTTCCTGTTCCATTAGTATATGTCTGGTTCTTGTAACCAGTTTCATAATGGTGATCTTCTCATACAATTCCAGTCATCCTATTCCAGGCACGC
This sequence comes from Oreohelix idahoensis, assembly GCA_024509875.1. Classification (NCBI taxonomy): domain Eukaryota; kingdom Metazoa; phylum Mollusca; class Gastropoda; order Stylommatophora; family Oreohelicidae; genus Oreohelix; species Oreohelix idahoensis. The sequence continues at coordinate 301,174 of JAMPIV010016930.1, forward strand.
ACCTAATTATAAAAGTCTAACTTCCTGACTGTCTTAAATGACTCATCTTTAATTTGTCCACCTTCTTGAATTTTTTTCTTGCCCAATGCACATTTTCTAACTACAATGCAGATAAATAACGTGATGTGAAACACACCAAAAAAAAAAAAAACAAAAAAAAATCCCCAAGCTCTATCATATGTAACTTCGCGCTAATGTCGTTTCAATATGTGAAAAATGTCCCCACCAGCTTTTCTCGTGAACCGTCATTTAGATGAAGTAATGACGACATTACAAGTTTAAACAGCTAAGCGTCCCATTACAACGGACGTGGTGTGCACAAATGTATTATCAATTACGTCTGTATCTATATATCTCGCGCGTCTTTCTCTTTGAAATGATGTCACACTCTATCACTCATACCACATCTCTCTTTCCAACCTCCCCACCCCTCCCAATTTTAAAATTCAGAGCACGACATTTAGAAAATTGCTCTACGTGTTGTGGCTTCCGTTTCACAAACGTTAAAAGAACATCACAGACTGCTTCGCTTCCGGTCTGATCCATCTTAACGTTTTTGCATTATTAAAGTACTGGACCAAAAGCATATGAGAAAAAACATTAACAAGGCGTAACACCTTCCCCCTGAAAGAGGGCATATGTTAAAATTACAAGTTTTTGATAAATCTCAAGTTCATTTATTTAAAATCAATGTCTAGAAGCAGCAAAATGGCTATCTAGCTATCCCAAAATGTCAATTTCATTAACCAGATAAGGAAAATGAAACACGGAGTAATGAAAACGAAACATGCAGAACAACAACCAAAAAGCTACAGACTTTCATAAACGGGTGTTTGCGCAAAATATTAGGATTTAAATGATATGACGAAATTACAAAACGTGGAACTGATGAGAAAAACTGATGAGAAGAACTGATGAGAAGAACCAGCGGAATAAAGACGAGATGAAGACGCTGGAGATGGATAGGACACACAGAGGAAACCTGCTGATAGCGTTACAAGGCAGTCCTTGTTCTAGAATCCCCAGGGTAAGAGAGGTAGAGGAAACCCGAGGAACACATGGAGAAGAGACCTGGAGACAAATACGAGGGGATAAAGAAGATAGGCATAAGTTTGCTGATGACCTATGACCTTGGGAAGGTGAATGATAATGATTGTGAAACAAGGAAAACTTGTGGATATGAAGTATAGAGTTCTTCTCGAACAAAAACCTACATAACCTTTGGAGAAATGGAGTGCGGCAGAGATGCCTCTAATCACAATTTCTCGTCTTGCTGGCTACAGACTGAATTATAAAAATAACAATCAACATGAAAGAAATTTAATTGTCTCTGGCAAACAGCCTAACGATCTAAATCTTACGAACGACTTGACTCTTCTGTTAACCATAACCAGATGCAAGATAAAAATGAGAATATTTGATAACAAGTCACATCAAATGGGGCTGATGATCGACAGTGAAAAGACAAAGATTATCAGAATAAACTCGGCAAATATTAGCCATACTGCACTTGAAGAATCCCCAGCAAAATGCAGACTCACAGAAATACCTTTGCAGCACCACAGACAAATTTGGAGAAACAGCTCCTAGTATCAAAATAAGAATACAAAAGGCGAAATAAACTTTAACTGATTTGGGAAATACATGGAAATCAAAAGTAATCAAATTTAAATTTAAAAAAATAACGAAATGTTAACTTAATTGTCAAGGCAGTCATTTTGATGGCTCTGAAACAAAGAACAACACAGAAAAAAAGACAACCAAGAAAAAAGAGACTTTCATAAACGGGTACCTGCGTAGATTAGAACTAAAATGGTCTAACAAGATCACCAACGTGGAGCTGAGGGAAAAAACCAAACAAGCACCAATGGAATAAAAGCTGAGATAAAGATGTTTACACGGGATGCTAAACCGGGACAGGCAAATGGTGACACGATAGCCAGAGAGGACAAACACGGACGAAAATAAATGATCAATAAACGATTTAATAACAAACAACAACAAACAACAACAAGATCAATGGAGGACGAGCGCTGGTGTCGGACGTCTATCGGAAGTAGACACGATCCAGTAATATAGTAATGGAAAACACATTATCAAAATTAAATTCTTTGACAAAGCTGTGCTTCCAAGTTCGAAGTCAAATTGCCGATTTCATACCCTCACGAGGCAATATCACTAATATTAAGACTTAAATGTAATTAAAACACTTCAGGAAACGAAAAGGAGATTTAGAAATAATTAATTATACTTCAGCAAGCCAAACCAGGGCAGGGAACCAGTAATCGAGTACGTATTTCAAAAGGATTTAATATGAGTAATTTCAAATCTTCCTTAATCAGCGATAAGAGCAAAGTCACCTTACCCAAGTATATACCTCAATTACCAGATCTAAAGTTCTTTTATATGTGGTCATGCGCCCTAATATAACCGACTAGGTTGAACGGGACGCTCCTCGCCAAAACGAGGCAAAATTTTACTTTAAAAAAAAAAAACTTACCCAAGCCGCGTTTTACACACACACACACACACACACACACACACACACACACACACACACACACACACACACACACACACACACACACACACACACACACACATACACACACACACACACACACACACACAAACACACATACACACACACACACACACACACACACACACACACACACACACACACACACACACACACACACACACACACACACACACACACACACACACACACACACACACACACACACACACACACACACACACACACACACACACACACACACACACACACACACACACACACACACACACACACACATATATATAGGAGTATATATATGAAAAAACACGAACGAAAAGGGTGTGGGGTATGTATTCATTTAAAACGTTTTCTTTGTTGCAAATTTATTTTATTTAATGTTTTTTTTTATCGTTCCTGACTGACTGACTGACTGACTGACTGACTGAAGCGACTGTCTGGTTTTATCCCTCTCTTAAAAAGACACTGCCCCTGAAGAAATGACTGAATACTGACCGTAACGTTATTTATTTGTCGTCACCGTCACCATCACCATCACCCTTCAGCTGCCCATCGAGCACAGGCCTTCAACAACCTTACGCCAAATCTCCCTGTCCCGTGCCATCCAGCTCAAGGTCTGTCCAGGTTTTCATCATTCCTTTCACGTATGTCTCCAATTCTCTTCTCCGTGTGTTCTTCTGTCTCTCTTTAACCTCTTTTACCCTGTAGATACCAGAATAAGGACTGCACTGTAATGCCATCAACAGGTTCCTCATGTGTGTGTACTATCAATCGTCAGAGGTTTCTTATCATCTCTTGTCCTACTGGCACTTGTCTGGTTCGTGTTATGACTTCCACAGTAGTGATCTTGTAATACCATTTTCCCTTCATATCTTTTCATAGTTCATAGAAAGTTGTTTATGAAGAGTCTTTCAGATGCCATTCTCCGTCAACAAAGATGAACACTAAGATTGACAAAAGCTTTCTGCAGTCGTCAGACACAAACGTCTTAACAGTTCTGCATTAACCGACACTGACTCTGAGATATCCGGTAATGACCGATAAACAATCAGGGCGATCCAAAAACAATCCATAATATGCCAGAATTCCCGCCAAGCTTTTCTTTCCCGACAATACATGTATACTCCATGCGAACGCTTTGACAAAGTAAGAGAGAATGGCTTAGAACTCGTCTTGCTTCATGTCAAGGAGGAAAAAGAAGGACACATTATAAGCGACAGAGTGTGTGACAGACAGATATATAAAAGGGAGATAAAATATTTCCAGGCACCATTAATCCGAAAATTATCTAATTTTCTCTTGAACTGTTCGTCTCATGGCGACAGTCGTCACGCCTAATGCAGCAGAATTAATCGATCTCTTCTAGCAGTGCAGTAATGTTTATGTTGTTTCATTTCGAATGAAGCTGTTTTTATTACGGATGCTTGTGGAGGAAACAAAAGTTCAAAATAAAGAAAAAGGAAGGTACTGTCTTAGTGTGTGAATGTGGCTGTGGCAACTTCAAATGATGGTGTAAGCGCGTGCTACTCTTACATAAGATTACAATGAATTAAACAAACACAAATAAAAAAGACAATGGGTGTGCACAATTCATTGGTACCGTAGTTACTAACAGATAACACGTCTGCTTTTCAGGAAAGTGGAGAATGCTTAACTCCCACTTCATTACAAAATCATACCGCTTCTGTTTGTGATGCGAATGTAAGGAAGAGCATTTTGGGGGATGGGATGGGCGGTGTAAAACTATACTTAAAACAGTCTATAAGAATTTTATCCTGCATGTTGCTAAACGATTGAATATTTAACAACATACATGATAACATCCCTTAAGACTGTTATAAATATGGTTTTACAACCACTTTAAATACCTTGGAGTTGTCATAGAATGGAAGGTAGGCATCAAAGGAGAGTTGACTTTTTCTCACATTCATATTCACACACGGTATTTTCTGACCCTCGTTATAACAGGTTAAATAAAATACAACAGATCCCATACTTGGTCCGGCACGACCCTAGTGTATACAGTAAGCGTCAGATCCCAAACTACTGTTAGTTATGCGGTACGTCTGTGTGTTTGTCAGATGATGAAAAGCTGGTGTCACAATATCCATCAATGGAAATAACCAAGGCTGACAACTTGCCCAAACATCAGGCAACGCCTGGCTGTGTGGGAAAAGCTCTGGCTCATCAGCTAATGAAGCAGCAATGTTTCGTCGTTTGCTATCAAATAGCCCCGTCTACAAGTTAAATTAAAATGCTTCTAATTTTTACATTCTCACTTGTATATATCGGGTATTTAATTAAGAACCAAATGTCAAAATAAGGGACAATAAGTGTTTTTTGACAAATAAGTTTTAGTTTTTTATGTTTTATTTCCAGAAACAAATCTTTAAATAAAGTCTTTAACACCTCCACCCCCTGCGGCAGCTTCTGCTATGGAAGTACCTTTACCTTTGATGGTTGTAACAGTATGTGAAGGGTTCTGTTGTCACCCTGCCCGTCACCGATATTTCAATCTTCGTGCACAATTTGGACCACCAGCTTCTAGAATCATAAGAGTGCATTCATTTAGCTTTTCTGAGATTGCTTCAATATTTCTTCAGCCGTTCTCTCTGTGCTTCTGTTATTCCAGTTACTTCCCTACTTACATTCCTTGATCGTCCCTTGTTTCTCAGTGCCGCCGCTGATGAAGACTTCTGTCCCCGAGACGCTGCATCTTGCTATTGCGGCTTTCCTTCTTGAAAATGTATTCTTTTTTTAAATGACATTTTTTTTCTTTACCCTTCTTAGTGGTTCCATAGCAACATCTTAGTGGTTCTATAGCAACATCTTAGTGGTTCTATAGCAACATCTTAGTGGTTTTATAGCAACATCTTAGTGGTTCTATAGCAACATCTTAGTGGTTCTATAGCAACATCTTAGTGGTTCTTTAGCAACATCTTAGTGGTTCTATAGCAACATCTTAGTGGTTCTATAGCAACATCTTAGTGGTTCTATAGCAACATCTTAGTGGTTCTATAGCAACATCTTAGTGGTTCCTTGGCAACATCTTAGTGGTTCTATAGCAACATCTTAATGGTTCTATAGCAACATCTTAGTGGTTCTATAGCAACATCTTAGTGGTTCTATAGCAACATCTTAGTGGTTCTATAGCAACATCTTAATGGTTCTATAGCAACATCTTAGTGGTTCTATAGCAACATCTTAGTGGTTCTATAGCAACATCTTAGTGGTTCTATAGCAACATCTTAGTGGTTCTATAGCAACATCTTAGTGGTTCTATAGCAACATCTTAATGGTTCTATAGCAACATCTTAGTGGTTCTACAGCAACATCTTAGTGGTTCTATAGCAACATCTTAGTGGTTCTATAGCAACATCTTAATGGTTCTATAGCAACATCTTAATGGTTCTATAGCAACATCTTAATGGTTCTATAGCAACATCTTAGTGGTTCTATAGCAACATCTTAATGGTTCTATAGCAACATCTTAGTGGTTCTATAGCAACATCTTAATGGTTCTTTAGCAACATCTTAGTGGTTCTATAGCAACATCTTAGTGGTTCTATAGCAACATCTTAGTGGTTCCATGGCAACATCTTAGGTTTCCATATCCTGGTTTCACTTTTCGCAGCTTATGGAGCACGGAACCATGGTTGCAGCTGGTCTCCTTGCAGGAGATCTGCAACAAAGCATTCATGTACTCTTTCTAATGTGATTTCTGTAGCAATATGTTTGATATGATGAGGCTGCCAGGCACATATTAGTTGCCTTGTAAGTGATGCGTGATGCCATATGATGAGGCTGCCAGGCACATATTAGTTGCCTTGTAAGTGATGCGTGATGCCATATGATGAGGCTGCCAGGCACATATTAGTTGCCTTGTAAGTGATGCGTGATGCCATATGATGAGGCTGCCAGGCACATATTAGTTGCCTTGTAAGTGATGCGTGATGCCATATGATGAGGCTGCCAGGCACATATTAGTTGCCTTGTAAGTGATGCGTGATGCCATATGATGAGGCTGCCAGGCACATATTAGTTGCCTTGTAAGTGATGCGTGATGCCATATGATGAGGCTGCCAGGCACATATTAGTTGCCTTGTAAGTGATGCGTGATGCCATATGATGAGGCTGCCAGGCACATATTAGTTGCCTTGTAAGATTCACCTGAGACTGCAGCAGTACTCTTCATTCTTTGTCTCTTTCCCCTCCCCCGGGATACGTTTCCTCATAACATATTCAAACACTGCTCACGTTATGTATATAGTTCTCTGCCACTTCTTTTGTGGTATGATACTGTTCGTAATGCGTCCCTTTCTGACTCTTCTCTTGCCAGCCACATTCTGTGCGTGTTTTTCTGTCCTATACTTGAGTTTATTGTACTGTTTAAACCAGGACCTGATATCAACAAATGTATGTTCCTGTTTTCTGGTCACTTTAAATTATGGGATAGTTTTCTATGAATCATCCACTAGACCAATGAAAGTCGAGTGAAGAGGCGGAACAACACGAGTACTGTTGTATAACGAAAGGCTCTAAAACCAGAGGTCGGCAAAGCGGATGGTTTGGTTTGTTTTTTAAGGAATATCTTCACTGCACATGGACAACTCCATCAGTGCTCCGATCTCCTCCCTTAGATCACATAAGGAGGATCTCAACACAGTGCACGAACTCCGTAGCACCGGTGAAAATCCCAATGTGTGTATATAGGAATCGCACATTCTATAAATATTTCTGTGGCGGGTAGGTTTCCTAATTTTAAATTTTACCAGGGCAGCTGCCTTATGACCTACTCTTTACGATCTCCAACTACTGTTGGATTTTTAACGTCCATAACTTGCACAAGGGACCTCCTACTTACTTTTTTACCCTTATCCGAGAAGGCTAGGCATCCGACCTCACTACCCAGGAGACAAGGGGAGAGTATGACTTCATTAGGACCACTGGTTCTGAATAAAATTTGCATAAATTATGTTCCCTCTACTGAGAATCGAACCTGGTACCTTTACAATTCGAGGCGCACACCATACCTCTTAAGCCACTCCGACCCCTTGATGGTGATAATTGTAGTAAAATCTGCGAGAATAATCGCTCATTTCAGTAAGATTTTAGTCATAAAATGATAATAAATACAACAGCCCTATTGTGTCTGACGGTGATGTTCTCACACGCCAGCATAGCGCTGAATTTAGTGCATAGGAACGGCTTAGAACCGCTCCCCCCGTTTAAACCTACTCGCGTTCCTTGTGACGTACATTTTTAACATTTTGCCCGATTTGATAGAGACTGTGGCAAGACTTACAATTAACGCTTTGGCGGAAGTGTGCCGCCAACTACTGTCTGAATTAACGCAGAAATTTGACTTTAACGCTGGTAATCAGTAGTGATCCTTACAAATTTGGTAGTGTAACACGATAAAATACAAATTATTAACGCCACTTTTTAACCCGCCATGCACTCCCCCCGTTTCGTTTGACACATTCTGCCATGCAGATATACACGCGCGAGCAAAGCCAGCCAAAGCAAAACCACGCAGACAAATTTATTTTCATCCTTGCGGTAGCATTTCTGACGTAACTGAAACAAGTTAGTTATTTGAAAATACATGCTGGCGGAATGAAAGAGAGGAAAAGATGGCCGCCTTGTTAAAAATTTTACTTGACGATTGTCAGTGGAAAAATTGTAAAATCTAAACCAATATCAAACTGACCATAAAAATCATATGATAATATAGCTTAAAGTTTAATGAGCAAGAATATGTTTGAAATAATATGATAGTCACAATATTAGCCCAGTTATTGAAGAAATACTAAATGTCTACGGACGCACTAACAGACTGACGGTTGTTCCTGCTTGTTAATTTTTTTTTTGTTAGTAGGGACACCGGCTTAGAAATAGCGGCATTGAGGTACATTCAAATTCGCTTGGGTAAACAGAGAGTATAGGGGGAAGGGGGGGGGGGGCGGTAGGAAAAATGTAATTCAAAACGAAACATCTTTTGTATTGGCATAACTAAGGCAGGCTGGCCAATCGACTACCAGACGCAGAGTTGGGAATTATTTTTTTTTTTTTTTTTTTTTTTAAAGAACTGCATTTGAATTCTGGTAGTCGAAGGTTTCGATTGGCCAGAGATACAAAATATTAGCAAAAAGCTTTCGCTGCTCAGTGCCAGTTGAGAAAATTTTCATTCAGTTACGCTGAGATCAGCTGTGATAAATTTAAACTTAAATAATAGATAATATTCACAGTCTGGGCAGAGCACAGGGAAACTGAGGCCATTTCTTTGTAAAGTCAGCGTCAATTGTTTATATTTTCTTGAATTGTGGTAAGGATGCTTTATGAATTACTATGTTTATTCCAACTACCAAAGTTGGATACTGCTATGGGGAAAAGTGAAGGACATGCCGGGAGCAGACATTGTTGAGTCCTCACTTTGAAATGTATCTAACTGGTGTATGTTGTCATGATTTTGTTTGAATATTATTGCATTAGAATAGTAATAAGCCTCTGTGTTCTATGAACACTATTAAGCATGCCTGAAGCATTTATATTTAAAAAAAAAAGAAACAGAAGAGAAAATCATACCAAAGGAAATGTGGTTACTCCACATTATTGTATTGAGGAAAAATATGTAAACGTACAGTGGCGTATCTGCCATAGGGACCTGAGGTGTGGTCACAGCAAGGTGGGAGTCATGTAAAATTAGGGGTGAGTGCCCCTGTAAGGCACGCGAGGCTGACCCCATACCTCCTTAGGAGAATAACAAATATAGTGAGTGATCAGATGTAAAAGGCCAGGGTGTCCTTTTGTTGCAGAGGTTCTATTTCCAAGTGCCAGCTGGTGACAGTAAACCTGCTGAGTCAGAAACATACTATCAAGTCTCCGACCCTTCATATGCTGTCAACAGATAACGGGAGGAGCTTGGTGCACGTTTGAAAGAGATTTTCTGCATCTACATATTGTATTTCATTCTACCAAGGAACCCCAGGTGATGAGTTAGGCATCTGGGTACATCTGACACTTTCGCTTTAAGAAACACTGATATTTCAACATATACTCAGGAAGTTTTGGGGCGTGATGGAACTACAGCCCCTCATACACAGTGACTCTCCCTGCTAGATTAATAGAGTAATAGCTGTGAACATTTCCCACAGGACAGATATATATATATATATATATATATATATATATATATATATATATATATATATATATATATATATATATATATATATATATATATATATATATATATATTACTTTATAGTGTTGGGCAAATTGTCCACACATACTTTTAGTTGATCCTTTTTATGTAAACTTTCTTGACCTCATTTTCAAAGACCTGTCCAAGAGATATGACTGGACAGGCAAAATAAATTGTACAGAAAAGATTAATTTAAAGAAAACTTTAACCAATGTTTTATTCACTTCCTCATAGAAAATTAAAGTGTTTTTGTGGTGTGTACCATCATCTCATTTCTCCCCTAGACACTAGGTACATCATACACCATACACTAGAGCAGCGGTGGCCAAACTACGGCCCGCGGGCCAGATCCGGCCCGCCAACCTGTTTTGACCGGCCCGCCAACCTGTTTTGGTCGGCCTCTTATTGTTGATTGAAGCCACACTCTTCACAATGAAATAACACACAAATGTGTGTTTGAAATAAATAATTACATGTCAAATTACAAATTACAAAACAAATTAAAACATCAGATTCATTATATTTTTTTAAACAGTAATTTCAGTTCGAAGACTGGTATACATGTCTTGGCAGATGTGCAGTACAGTAGTTTGCCGTTGCTTTCTGTACGTGGTTCATTATATATATATATTTTATTATATATTTATATTTTATTTCTTAATAGCAGCACTTATATATATATATATATATATATATTTATATATATATATATATATATATATATTCCTATATAAAAACTCGCTCCTTATCAGAACGTTATTTTTTAAGGATTTTATAGGTCTGGCCCTCGGGTGTTACCCTTTACCATAATCTGGCCCTCGGCCAACCTTAACTTGGCCACCACTGCACTAGAGCCACAAGAGTGACCGTGTGAGATCTAGGGAGGTAGCGTTAGGTACCCTGCACATAATTCATCATCATCATCTTTTAGAGTCAGGGGCCTACATGTGCTTGACCTCACACGGTTTATGCAGACACCGATTTCATTCTTTGTTAGGATACCATCATAACCTCCCCAGCAAAATCAACTTTGCTACAATAATAATGGTAACCATATATGTGAGACAGAGAGAGAGAGAAAAACAATCAAAGAATAAACAACGAATTAGCATAAATAACACTGGACAACAGCCAAAATGTATCCGAGAGTAAAGTACCGGTAGCTATTTTTAACTAATTTGAACAGGCTGATCACGAATATGAACTTAAAAATCGCGAATTAGCTCTAGTTTTCAAGATCCGGGAGGGGGGTGGGAGGAGGAGGAGGGGGGTTGTTCAGTAGGCTGGTGGCTTCACCTTCCCGACGCGAATGACCCAGTCCTTCTCTTTTCTATAGCCCTGGAGCGTGATTCCCCACGACACGGATAGCCTTGAGCGCCAATTGGATGACGCAATCTGTAGCAGTCATTGCAACCACATTTCCTCCTTGTCATCATTTGTGTTGTGGATTCTGTGAGTGCAGACGTGTCGTTCAAGATACCTCGTGAATGTGTGAACAGTGCGGATTATTTTTGCTATATTTGCAGACAAATAACTTTGCTATCACAAAGGCGACCCATTACACCGATGATAATGAAAGCTTACAGCCTTTATTTTGGTTGTGAAACCGGTGACCAGGACCGGTATTGGGCCCCACACATATGTTGTCAATCCTGTGCAACGAATCTGCGCTGCTGGTTAAACCGAAAAGGACGATCAGTGCGTTTTACAGTTCCAATGGTGTGGAGGGAACCGACAAACCATCTTAATGATTGTTACTTTTGCATGACTCCTCCAATTGGACATGGTATTTCTAAGAAGAAAAAGCGGCCTGTGACCTATCCGAATATTCCATCTGCTATGCGGCCAGTACCTCACGGGGAAGGACTTCCTGTTCCGGACCCACCAGAATCTTATACTCTGGATGATGAAGAAGATAATAAGGCCAGTGGACAATCGTCACCTGTGACAGCATTTACATCAAGAGATCCCGATTTCGTGCCTATTGAAGAGTCTGCACAGCCACATAAAATTACCCAAAGTGAATTGAATTATCTAGTGAGAGATCTGGAATTGCCCAAAAAATAAAGCAGAGCTGTTGGGGTCCAGACTGCAGCAATGGAATCTTCTAGAAGAGAATGTGCATATGTCTGTGTTTCGTGCTCGGCAAAAAGATCGGCTTCCATATTTCAAAATGACAGATAACCTCATTGCTTGCGTTGATATAGTGGGTCTGATGGCAGCACCACACATCAACTACAAAGATGACGATTGGAGGCTGTTCATTGATTCGTCAAGTTGAGCTTTAAAAGCTGTGCTGCTCCATATTGGTAACGTTTTACCATCTGTTCCACTCGGGTATGCAGTCCACATGAAAGAAACGTTCAACAACATGAAACAACTGTTACACACCATCAACCACGACAAGTATAAGTGGCAGATTTGTGGTGACATGAAGGTCATTGCCATCTTGATGGGGCTACAGCATGGTTACACAAAGTTTTGCTGTTTCCTCTGTCTGTGGGACAGCCGTGCCAGGACTTCCCACTAAAAGAAAAAGGATTGGCCCAACGACAATCACTTGAACCGGGGAAAAAGAATGTACTTAACGAACCACTTTTAGAATCCCATAAGATCTTGCTCCCTTCTCTCCACATCAAACTTGGACTAACGAAGAATTTTGTAAAGGCCATGGATAGAAATGGGGAGGATTTGTATACCTTCATGATAAATTTCCAAGACTTAGTGAGGCCAAAATCAAGGAAGGTGTATTTGTCGGTCCACAGATACGTCAGCTCTTCCAAGATCAGCATTTTGATGATATCCTCAAAGGTGATGAAAAGTTAGCTTGGAATGCTTTCCAGCAAGTGGCCACAAACTTTCTAGAAAACAATAAGGCTGGCAATTACCAGGAGCTTGTAAGAAACCCTCTTGCAACGCTACGAGAGACTAGGGTGGAACATGTCTTTGAAATTACACTTTTTACACTCTCATCTGGATTTCTTCCCTGCTAACTGCGGTGCTGTCAGTGACGAGCATGGGGAACGATTTCATCAGGACATTACTACCCTCGAAAAAAGGTACCAATGGAAATGGAATGCAGCAATGCTAGCAGATTATTGTTGGACCCTTGTGAGAGATGCTCCAGAAACTCATTACAAGCGACAGGCAAAAAGGCTTCGCTGTGAATCATTTCCGCTATGAGTATTATTATCATATGGTATGTATATGCAAATGTGTAAAACTTGTTTAATAGATATTTAAAAAACTAGAGCTAATCTGGTGTTTTAACGGCCATTTTCATATTCAGCAGCCCAAACAACATAAAGGTAACTTGGTGTAATCTCAGATACACACAAAAAGTCAAAATCTGTTGTCCAGTATAATTACTTTGCTCATTTTGTTAACAAATCAATCTTCAGGAACTGGTGTGAATCTACTGCCCTGGTCGTACAGAGAGCTACGCGGCAATGAAAGAGCTGACAGACTAGCTTCAAGAGCGCCCATAGAAGGTGCACCAGATATGGATAATCTGTGGGAGAGATTTGTTTGGAAATTAAATTTTGCCTCGGTTTGGCGAGCCACGTCTTGTTCAACCTAGTCGGTTATACTAGGGCGCATGTCAAAAAAAAAATTTGTTATATAACATGAATAATTATAATTGGGGACAATTAATGATAACCTATTAGAGAATAGCACTGACATAGATGAATCATCAAGGCTTGCTGGAGTCTGGCATCAAACGTAAGACTAGCAGGGATGGACGTACAAAAGGATGCATCCGCCGTGTATACAACCAGCGCGCTAAAGGAACAATTAGCATTCATGATTTCATTTGCTGAGAGATACTGAGCACCTATGGGTTTGCCCGGAGTGCAGTGACGTCGATTCTGATCAACAAATGCGTATTTATCGATGTTTAAACGAGAAAACTGACGCACAAAAGTTGTCTTTAGCCCTTGAATGACACCAGAAAGTGTGTGAGATATCAACGTTGGTCTAAAGTATTTTTTTTTTTTTAATGTAGAGGATTTGATTGGTTCTTGAAATTTGTTTGAGTGATGCAAATATGTGGGTTGAAAATCTCATTTAACTTTCACCACGCAACAAATTCTTTTAAATGCCAGTCTGCTGAGTTGTTTACATACACCTAGTAATACCAATATTTTGTTCCAACCGCCGTCAGCGGCCGTACTGGGTTCGTTTCAGAGCTACTATACATATTCTTTAATTGGTTTATGTTGTCATCACGTACAAATATTGGCCAGGAGTTGACTAGTTTAACCAAACATGACAGTAACAGGTCTAACACGGACAACAGGTCTAACAAGAACACCAGGTTTAACAAGGACACCATGTTTAACAAGGACAACAGGTCTAACAAGGACAACAGGTCTAACAAGGACAACAGGTCTAACAAGGACACCAGGTCTAACAAGGACACCAGGTCTAACAAGGACAACAGGTCTAACAAGAACACCAGGTTTAACAAGGACACCATGTTTAACCAGGACAACAGGTCTAACAAGGACACCGTGTTTAACAAGGACAACAGGTCTAACAAGGACACCAGGTTTAACAAGGACAACAGGTCTAACAAGGACACCAGGTTTAACCAGGACAACAGGTCTAACAAGGACACCATGTTTAACCAGGACAACAGGTCTAACAAGGACACCATGTTTAACAAGGACAACAGGTCTAACAAGGACACCAGGTTTAACAAGGACAACAGGTCTAACAAGGACACCAGGTTTAACAAGGACAACAGGTCTAACAAGGACACCATGTTTAACCAGGACACCAGGTCTATCAAGGACACCAGGTATAACAAGGACACCAGGTTTAACAAGGACACCAGGTTTAACAAGGACAACAGGTCTAACAAGGACAACAGGTCTAACAAGGACGATAGGTCTAACAAGGACGATAGGTCTAACAAGGACAACAGGTTTAACAAGGACACCAGGTTTAACAAGGACACCAGGTTTAACAAGGACAACAGGTCTAACCAGGTCTAACAAGGACAACAGGTCTAACAAGGACAACAGGTTTAACAAGGACAACAGGTTTAACAAGGACACCAGGTTTAACAAGGACACCAGGTCTAACAAGGACAATAGGTCTAACAAGGACACCAGGTTTAACAAGGACAACAGGTCTAACAAGGACACCGGGTTTAACAAGGACAACAGGTCTAACAAGGACAACAGGTCTAACAAGGACGATAGGTCTAACAAGGACAACAGGTTTAACAAGGACAACAGGTTTAACAAGGACAACAGGTTTAACAAGGACAACAGGTCTAACAAGGACAACAGGTCTAACAAGGACAACAGGTCTAACAAGGACGATAGGTCTAACAAGGACAACAGGTCTAACAAGGACGATAGGTCTAACAAGGCCAACAGGTCTAACAAGGACACCAGGTTTAACAAGGACACCAGGTTTAACCAGGACACAAGGTTTAACAAGGACAACCGGTTTAACAAGGAAAGGACACCAGGTCTAACAAGGACACCAGGTTTAACAATGACAATAGGTCTAACAAGGACAACAGGTTTAACAAGGACAACAGGTCTAACAAGGACAACAAGACTAACAAGGACACCAGGTTTAACAAGGAAACAAGGTTTAACAAAGACAACAGGTTTAACAAGGACATCAGGTCTAACAAGGACAACAGGTCTAACAAGGACAACATGTCTAACAAGGACACCAGGTCTAACAAGGACAACAGGTCTAACAAGGACAACAGGTCTAACAAGGACGATAGGTCTAACAAGGACAACAGGTCTAACAAGGACAACAGGTCTAACAAGGACACCAGGTTTAACAAGGACAACAGGTCTAACAAGGACACCAGGTTTAACAAGGACAACAGGTTTAACAAGGATGCCGGGTTTAACAAGGACACCAGGTTTAACAAGGACACCAGGTTTAACAAGGACAACAGGTCTGACAAGGACAACAGGTCTAACAAGGACACCATGTTTAACAAGGACAACAGGTTTAACAAGTCCTCATCTTCGTTAGCTCTCACATCATTATCGTTTTCCTGTTCGCTCCTAATGGAGCATGGGGCGACCACTGAAGCTGGTGACCTTGGCAGGAATCATGCACCAAGCTGTCACACGATCTTACAGCCATGGTTTATGTTGTAATCTGTTTTACATAGTGAGGTTGCCACGTTCATGCACAATCTCATATTAGTCGACTTGTACGACATGCTTGAGGGATCAGTAGCCTTGTTCTTTCTTTGTGTCCTCAGACACCCCCGAGGACTTCACAGGGGCGTAGCTCTCATCTAATGACATCTATATGACTCATACAGTTGGCGGTCAGTCTTAGGCTTCTCGCATCGCCATACACTTTTCCCGTCAACGGAGTTTGTGAAGGCCATACTGTCGATCCGCTTCTCTCGAGCAGTAGTTATTCTTGAAGGACATGTTCTGCTGTATGCTTATGTTCCCCATATAGATACAATATCCAGAACCGAGGTCGTCTATCTCCATCACCTGTTTGTTCTTCTTTGCCTTTTTTCTATATCTGATTCTTTCTTTCTACGTCTGATTCTTTCTTTCTATATCTGATTCTTTCTTTCTATATCTGATTCTTTCTTTCGATGTTGTCTCATGTAGTTTCTGGGGGTCACTGAAGAGACAGAGAACATGACTACGGCTCTCTCAAACACGACGTCGTACATGGCGACAAAAAACCTCATCGTGTAAAACAAATTGTTACACAAACCCCTGCTGCTGCAGCACATGAAGGCCTGGTGAGGGACGATCTGTAGCAATGTCCCCATACTCCATAAGTGGCGAAAAGGAAAGTGATGGTAATATAAAATATTATAACATTCCTGGGTGAGTGCACAGGTGCATGAGCGAACATGCGCAGAGCTGCAGGTGTGTTCTGTAACCAGTACATTTATGTCCGGCACTGTTTTGAAAACCTCGTGACAAATGTCACAACAAATACCACATACCTTCGTAAACGGCTGACTTAACTTGCCAGGCAAGCAAATATTACCATCATCTTTACACTCAGTATGGAGCGTGGATCCACACACTACAGCTGGCCTCCTGGCAGGAAGCCTGCATAAAGTAGTCATTTACTCATGCGCCGGTGGTGTCTGTAGGAATGTGTTTAACACAATGAGGTTG
Organism: Oreohelix idahoensis; assembly: GCA_024509875.1. Lineage (NCBI taxonomy): Eukaryota > Metazoa > Mollusca > Gastropoda > Stylommatophora > Oreohelicidae > Oreohelix > Oreohelix idahoensis. Next base: position 318,068 of record JAMPIV010016930.1, read on the forward strand.
CCAACCACACACACAACCTCACATTAGTCACCCAATATAAAACACAAGTAACCCATTCAGTGTCATCCTATCCTATATATAAAATCTCAGCTTTTTCTGTCAGTGCGTAAAGCTAAGGGATGCAACTTTGGTTGAAAGTTAGACATTAATTGTATTGTTTCCCTTATATGTACTCTCCCGAAAATAGTAATGCTTACCATAGAAGAATGCACAAATGACGGTGTGCACAAAAATATATTTATAGAATGTGTGATCCCGTATACACACATTGAGATCCTCGCTGCTGCTACGTAGTTCGTGTACTGTGGTGATGTACAGTGGTTTTAAAAAAAAAATACTTCTGAATAAGTAAAATTGCCGTTAGTTATTGGTGCTTTTGAATTTAATTCCCGTCTTATGACGGGCTTTTACACTAGTATTAACTAGAATCACCGATTTTATTTCCTACGGTCTCTTGTGTCTTGAAACGATCTATGACTTCGGTTTGTTCCCACGCCATGTGATCATTTTGTCGAGGTATTTCTCTTTCTGTTTTCCTCTTCATTTTATTGGGGTTGAATTTACCAGCTGTTACCAAAGTCTCAAACATTTCTCGTCTCGTGACGTGTCCAAAACGGCGAAATGTGAAAGTCTCAGCCTCATCATATCATGATGCAGCCATATTTCTCTCTTTCCAGAGGAGTTCCTCAGCTGATGTTCTGGCTGTTATGAGATGCATCCTCCTTAGAAACCATATCTCAGCTGCATCCTTTATCATACCCATCTCTTTCTTTACTCAGCGTTCACTTGGCTAAGCTGCTACTGCTCTTTGCTTCTGCGGCAGTTGCCGGTTTCCGGGATAGAAACCTAGCTGCGTCACGCTCGAGTCTACGCAGGTGTAAATGGGTACCTGGCTCTGCTCTTGAGTTAGGGAAGGCAAAGTCAGCGAAGCAGTGAACTGTTCACTCTACCTCATAAAAAGCTGGGCCTAGCCTAGTGAAGTCTCAAACACTTCACTCCCCTAGGGCACTATCTGTAAAGAGACTACCTTTACCATGACTTATTGCCCAGATCTCACACTAACCATTATTTGCCTGTTCTCCGCTTACGCAGCTTGGATTCCGCACCGCAGTAAGTATTTTTATAGGAAGCTTGAACGAAAACAGTGTGTTCTAGTAATGAACAAAAATCTTTCAGTTTCCTACGCGGTTCTGTCAAGTTTTCTACGCGATGATATCAGTATTCAGCGCGACTCTGAATTATGCGCGATGCTTTCAGTTTTCTGCGTGAAAGTTTCACTTTTCTGCGCGATTCTGTCAGTTTCTTACGCGATTCTGTCAGTTTCTTACGCGACTCTTGTCAGTTTTCTATGCGATTCTTTCCGTTTTCTACGCGATTATTTCAGTTCCTTGCGTGATTCTTTCTTTGTACCTATGAGACAACAAATACAAATGTCCTGTAGATTCAAGCATTAAAAAGGTAATGGACGATGTTACAACATGTCTTAATGTGTTTACATTTTTGCTGCACGTAATACCGTGTCAATGATCTAAGGTTTGTATTCGCTTTCATGACACTGCATTAAGTGCAATGAAGACAGTGCAGTGCTCGCAGTTTCAAGGTGATTACTAATACAATACACGTCTTTGGATTTAAAAAAAAATTAAATTATATATTTTTAGAGACAATTCTTTAACGCTGACATATAATCAGATTCAGGCGTGTCGTACAAGGCAACTCATATGAGGTTGTGTATAGGAGGCTGGCAACCTCATCATGTCAAACATACTGTCACAGAAAACACCGCTACAAGAACATGTGATTGATTGGTGCAGGTTTCCTGTAAGGCAGGTGGCTGTAGTGGTGGTTATATGCTCCATTAGGATCGCAAAAGACAATGCCGACGATGATGATATAATCCTACATAAAGATCCTACACATCTGATGTTGGCAGTAATGTAAGTATGACTCTTTCCTACATAAAGATCCTACACATCTAATGTTGGCAGTAATGTAAGGATGACTCTTTCCTACATAAAGATCCTACACATCTAATGTTGGCAGTAATGTAAGTATGACTCTTTCCTACATAAAGATCCTACACATCTGATGTTGGCAGTAATGTAAGTATGACTCTTTCCTACATAAAGATCCTACACATCTGATGTTGGCAGTAATGTAAGTATGACTCTTTCCTACATAAAGATCTTACACATCTGATGTTGGCAGTAATGTAAGGATGACTCTTTCCTACATAAAGATCCTACACATCTGATGTTGGCAGTAATGTAAGGATGACTCTTTCCTACATAAAGATCCTACACATCTGATGTTGGCAGTAATGTAAGGATGACTCTTTCCTACATAAAGATCCTACACATCTGATGTTGGCAGTAATGTAAGGATGACTCTTTCCTACATAAAGATCCTACACATCTGATGTTGGCAGTAATGTAAGGATGACTCTTTCTTACATAAAGATCCCACACATCTGATGTTGGCAGTAATGTAAGGATGACTCTTTCCTACATAAAGATCCTACACATCTGATGTTGGCAGTAATCCTACATAAAGATTCCACACATCTGATGTTGGCAGAAATGTAAGGATGACTCTTTCCTACATAAAGATCCTACACATCTGATGTCGGCAGTAATGTAAAGATGACTCTTTCCTACATAAAGATCCTACACATCTGATGTTGGCAGTAATCTTACATAAAGATCCCACACATCTGATGTTGGCAGTAATGTAAGGATGACTCTTTCCTACATAAAGATCCTACAATCTGATGTTGGCAGTAATCCTACATAAAGATCCCACACATCAGATGTTGGCAGTAATGTAAGGATTACTCTTTCCTACATAAAGATCATACACATCTGATGTTGGCAGTAATGTAAGGATGACTCTTTCCTACATAAAGATCCTACACATCTGATGTTAGCAGTAATGTAAGGATGACTCTTTCCTACATAAAGATCCTACACATCTGATGTTGGCAGTAATCCTACATAAAGATCCCACACATCTGATGTTGGCAGTAATGTAAGGATGACTCTTTCCTACATAAAGATCCTACACATCTGATGTTGGCAGTAATCCTACATAAAGATCCCACACATCTGATGTTGGCAGTAATCCTACATAAAGATCCCACACATCTTATGCTGGCAGTAATCCTACATAAAGATCCCACACATCTGATGTTGGCAGTAGTGTAAGGATGACTCTTTCCTACATAAAGATCCTACACGTCTAATGTTGGCAGTAATGTAAGGATGCCTCTTTCCTACATAAAGATCCTACACGTCTAATGTTGGCAGTAATGTAAGGATGCCTCTTTCCTACATAAAGATCCTACACATCTGATGTTGGCAGTAATCCTACATAAAGATCCCACACATCTGATGTTGGCAGTAATGTAAGGATGCCTCTTTCCTACATAAAGATCCTACACGTCTAATGTTGGCAGTAATGTAAGGATGCCTCTTTCCTACATAAAGATCCTACACATCTGATGTTGGCAGTAATGTAAGGATGACTCTTTCCTACATGAAGATCCTGTGGTAAAGTGGGATATATAAATATTTATAGGGGACTTAGTGTACTGACTGAGATCAGCTGTGAAGGTATCTATATCTAATAAGGGTAGTGTATTATAGATGACCTTACTTGCTACCACATATTTATACCTCAGTCAGAATTATTCTTGAATATAGTGATGACTACGTTGAATGTCTAGGGTATGTATATGATGAAGTGTAAGTCACAACAACAACAGACAGATAAACAAGTCAATTTATTCCACCACACTTGACAACACTGTGACACTCACACACATGTAACATTCTATAAGACTATCTTGGATGAGTCACTGGTAAATTTTCAAATATCAATATGTATTAAGCACTTTTCATTAATATATATGTGTCCTGATTCAAATACAAAGTGAACCAGGAATCACAATCAATTTTAATTACAAGTTATATGTACAGAATTTATCAATATGAATCTTGTAGTGACATATTTTATTAATCTTATCCTATGTGTGTCAGTGTGTAGTGGTAATATGAGGTAATACTGGTGTTGTTTTTTCAAGCTATGTGGGTATTTGTCATCATGACTTCAAGTGTTTATTTCTGTTGGAACTAGTATTGGAGATGTTCTCAGTTCCGTTCATTAAAACAATTAATTTCCCCTCTTAATTTTATACAATGTCAGTTTAGGATGGGGATACATAATGTTGAGCTCAGCTGGCCACATAGGCTTAACTTTCGTGATGGCGGCAGGAAAAGACTCCTCTGCTCGATTGCTCCCCTGTGTTCTGGAGACACCTCACTGTTTGCTATATGGACCAAGGAGTATGCTGTCCGCCTCTGGATTCAGCAAAGCTCTGACCAGGTACTGCTCAATAGCTTTAGGACCACAGTCCCTGAAACAAGAAGGTTGTACCTCCTACTTCAGAACTAATTCATACTCTATTTCTACACTGAGCACAATACATAACAAACACTGAGTTCAGAGCGGTAGGCCAACTGCTATCTTCATCTGAAACAATTTTCACCAGTATATTCCTCCCTAATGGTTACTACGCCTCTGCAATTCTAGCATTATTTCTTTCTAGTCAATAAAATAGGTGTCAGTGTACTGTTTGGCAATTCCATGTAGTTTTACTTTCCTCCGACACCTTCTGTTCAGGCTGGAGCATTATATAGGCTTTACCTCATGTTCGCTACTGAACCACACATATATACAGACATAAATTATCAATTTACATTCAATTTTCATTAAAAGATGTCAAATATTTCAAGCTTACCACAATTCATGGAAATAACACAGAATTACGTTGACCGGCAATGAATATAGCACAATTTCGATCTGCCGATGTCCCAGGCTTTTATTTTGCAAAATATGCACTGGTGCTCAACGCACTGATTCTGTAGTAAGTTTATTTGCAAATGTGGTGTTGACCTGACGCCTCTAATTGACTATATTGGCAGGTCTAACCAATCATGCCATGTTTACACAGCTTTTCAAAAAAGTACTCCTACTCACGTTTCCCCTAACAACAAAGAAGTAGTATTTATAGTCCGACTAATCGTGTTTAGCCTTACATTTATTTTCCGCCAATCAAATAGGAGGTAACATGTCAGCCTATTTCCCGTACAATGGTGGGGTGAAAATCTGCCACTGAGCGATTCTGAATTTGGTGTTGTCTGACACCCTCACTATTTTCTTTTGGCTATAATTTGTTAATTCCTAGACTATTTGCGTAACGTTTAACATATTATTTGTCAGCAAGTCCTAAGGAACCCAAATATATATATTTAATGGAGCCAATATGCATTTTCTTCTAGGATAGTCGTGCTGTTACTACCTCCTCACTTCCAAACTTTAGGGTGTCTGGGTACTGTCATGTTTTCAAACGTAAACCAGTATAATGTCATATTTCCTAATAAGAATTTTGTAAGTTTTTAAAACCTAACTCTGGTATGGGTAGTGTTTTTATCACTTTCGATTTGAAAAAAAAACTAGTGTATGTGGCCTTACACGCGTGATGGCAGCAATTGTGTATCGCGCGACGCGTGTTTAGTGTTGCATGTGTCCCTGCTTTCAGCCCTCCCTTCTTTCTATCTTTAGTCCATCTGTCTTTCGTTTTAGGTAACGTAGTGTATAAAAAGACATGAATGGAATTTTAAATCTAGGTCAACCTGCGTATCTCAAGGTTTTTCTTAAAAATGCAGCACATGTTTTATCGTAGAAGGCGGGTATTGAAGCAGTAGGCTTTTACTATCAACGTGAAACGTTACAATTTGCAGACGCAGGAGAAAACAAGGGGGATTTCGAGTACAGTCATTGTGACAGCACTGTTCTTTACCATTCTTCTTTCCTTTTATTAAATTTATTTGTTAGGCTTTACATTTACGTTTTAATTTATATATGTGGATTAGAATTTCTCACGACAGATCCTACACATCTGATGTTGGCAGTAATGTAAGGATGACTCTTTCCTACATAAAGAACATACACATCTGATGTTGGTGGCAATGTATGGATGACACTTTCCTACATAAAGATCCTACACATCTGATGTTGGCAGTAGTGTAAGGATGACTCTTTCCTACATAAAGGTCCTACACATCTGATGTTTGCAGTAATGTAAGGATGGCTCTTTCCTACATAAAAATCCTACACATCTGATGTTGGTGGCAATGTATGAATGACACTTTCCTACATAAAGATCCTACACATCTGATGTTGGCAGTAATGTATGGATGACTCTTTCCTACATAAAGATCCTACACATCTGATGTTGGCAGTAATGTATGGATGACTCTTTCCTACATAAAGATACTACACATCTGATGTTGGCAGCAATGTATGGATGACTCTTTCCACATTTCCTCATGTCTTGCGCCTACCAAAAGTCGCCTACGCCCCTGTTAAACGAGGGGGCTTCAAATGAAAACCTTAAATTTGCGATAGAAATTCGAAACACTGTGCCATTGTCATGTAAGTTGGCAGTATTGTTGCTAAGGACGTCAAGAGTGTCCTGCAGGTGGCATCACGGTGCAGACGAACCACATGACGTCACAGTAGGAGTTTAAAGATGGCCGCCCCACTAGTGACATGCACCAAAGAAGAGCAGCGTTCTGTTATCCGTTTTTTGAACAGCGAAGGGGTGAAACCTACAGAAATTCATCGGCGAATGAAGGTCCAGTACGGTGATACATGCCTGTCACTCCAGCAAGTGTACGAGTGGAGTAGGAAATTCCGAAACGGGGTGAGTTCTGTGACAGACTGTTCTCGACCGGGTCAGGCACACCGATTAGTGACCCAAGAGTCAATTGCAGCAGTTGAACGCACCGTGATGGAAAATCGCCGAGAGACTGTGAATGAAATAGCCGCACTTCTGGACATCAGTCAAGGTTCAGCACACTTCGCTGTTAAAAAAACGGACAACAGAACTCTGCTCCTCTTTGGTGCATGTCCCTAGTGTGACGGCAATTTTTAAACTCCTACTGTGACGTCATGTGGTTCGTCTGCACCGTGATGCCACCTGCAGGACACTCTTGACGTCATTAGCAACAATACTGCCAACTTATATGACAATGGCACGGTGTTTCGAATTTCTATCGCAAATTAAAGGTTTTCATTTGAAGCCCCCTCGTAGATACACAGCTGCGTTTTAACTGAGGCGGGGTTAACTGTCTTAACGGATTGTTTCTCACCTTCAAATATTATGTTCAGGATAATTTATACCGTATTTTAAAGAAATCTCGTTTTTAAAAAAATGGGGGAGAGGGAAGAAAGATGAGCCTTCCATTACTGAGGCCCCCCCTCCCCCGAATATGCGCTTTGGTAAATTTATAGATGGTTTCCATTAGTGTGTCTTTACTTCTGTGTTTCTTCACTCCTCTACGGAGGTTGGGGGGGGGGGGGGGGGGGGGTGGGGGGGGGGGGGGGGGGAAGTGGCTAACATGTATGGCGTCCGCCTCGAATTCTAGAGGTACCGGGTTCGATTCCCAGTAGAGGGAATATAATTTACGGAAATTTTTTGTCAGAACCAGTGGTCCTAATGATGTCATACTCCACCCAGTTTCATAGGTAGTGACATCGGATGCCTAGCCTTCTGGGATAAGGGCGAAAAAAACTAGGACGTCCCGTGTGTATGTTGCGCACGTTAAAAATCCCACGGCAGTTGGAAATCGTAAAGAGTAGGCCATAAGGCCGCTGCCCCTGGCAAAATTCAAAAATTAGAAACCTACCCACCAAATATATTTATAGAATGTGTGATTCCTATATACACACATTGGGATTCTCGCCGGTGATACAGAGTTCGTGCACTGTGATGAGATCCTCCTTGTGTGATCTAAGGGAGGAGATCGGAGCATTGATGGTTGTCCGTGTGCCATGAAGATAGTCCTTAAAACTAAACCAAACAACTCCTCTACGGCAGTATCTGCTATGGGACTACCTTTATGACTTACGGGGAATCTGACTGCACGATGAGGAGTGAATAATACCAACTCATTTAGAAGAACGGGATGAGGCAAACGAGAAGGAGTGGGAGGAGTGAACAATTCTACCAGTTATTCTGTCCTCTCAAACTGTAATGGGTGTCTATCTGGCAAGGACGCAGACTCTCAAGTGCCAGGTCGTTTTATGCGTGGAATTTTGGAAGCTGTTTCAAGGATTTCATTTTTCTGGCTCCGAAAGTTTTTTGATTGGCTCCTAGTTTTAAAGACAATGTCTGGCGTGTGGTCGGACCCAACCTGGCTGTCCCCCACAACCTTTGGTCTACTCTGATACAGGAGGTCAGGTACATGTAAGTGATGTTTATCGTGCAAGGAGAAGGATAAAAAAATAAAATAGACGAAGGAAGGAGGAACTATAGAAAATAAACCAGCGCTTTGTCAGTGACAGAACATGTTTCATTACTTTTAAAAGGTTCCTTAGGAGCAGAGGACTTCAAAAAATGGATGCCAAGACTTCCTGTTCAGTACCGTCTGCTCAAGGTATTTCCGCGTCGTCTTGACTTTTGCAAGTATATCTCTAATTCCCTTCTCCGTGTGTGTGGGTGTCTTTATTTGTTGTTGTTTGTTATCCCTCAACCTCTCTAACCATGTAGATTCCAGAAAAAGGATTGCCTTGTAATGCTATCAACAGGTTTGCCCAAACTTTGTCCCATCCTGGGTCACCCTCTTAAAAGGTATAAGATGAGGTCATTTAAAGAAGCACCCGTTTATAAACGGGTGCTTGCGTAGAATAGAAGGACTAAAATGGTATGACAAAGTCACAAATGTGGAATTGATGACAAGAACCAGACAAGTGTCAGTGAAACAAGAGATGAGAAGAAGATGCTGGCGATGGATAGAACACACATTGAGGAAACCTGTTGATAGCATTACAAGGCAGTCCTTGTTCTGGAATCCACAGGGAAAGAGAGGCAGAGGTAGATAAAAAAAAAACACATGGAGAAGAGAACTGGATACAGAGGTAAAAATGATGAGGAAAACATGGAAAAAACTTGAGCGGATGGCACGGGACAGGAAGACTTGGCATGTGTTTGTTGAAGGCATATGCTCCTTGGGGAGCTAAAGGGTATTGATTGATTTAAAGAAGCAGACAGCAGACATAGATTATCAATATTGTCCTTTTCGCTACGCGTGGGGTCATGGTTGCAGCTGGTCCCCTTGAAGGAAGTATATACCACAGCATGTATACGCTCTTACAGCGGTTGTCTCTGTAGGAACGTGATCTACATGATGAGCTCTATATCAACATGCACAATCTTACTATTAGTCGCCTCTTACAATAATCATGCAGCAGTAGTAGTAGTCCAACTGTTCTTTGCTCAGTTACTCCCGTAAACTACTAGGAGACATTCTAAGATGGAAATACAAAAATGAACACAGACAGAGATACACAGGACACACAGAGATACACACACATACTGACAGGTTAATATGCAGATAAACAGACGTGCGGGAAAGCAGACAGACTGGTAGATATGTTAGAACGATAGACATACAATATTAAAGCGCATATACATGAGTACAAATTTCAACACATATACACATATTAATTAACAAGACGGAAGACTTCCTTCGCGCCCGTTCGTCGCAGACATATTAGTACACATTTGTGTTACACAATCTTATACTACGCAAATCTTCGCATTACTCAATCTTATATGACGAATTTTTATTCCAGCCTCCATCTATCTTGTCATCTCTCTCATCTTAAATCGAGAATTAGAGGATATTAATGGGCATCAGAGAACGCCGCCATCCGTTTCCGCTCTGATCTTATTAAAGGTGAAATTTGTCTCTATAACTTGCAACATGCACTTTACTAGCAATAGAAACCTGCACATATGTAAAGTGAAAAAAATTGTAGCAGCAAAACAATGACCCAAGATATAACGATGATGATACAACCACCTTTAGGACTAATAACAAGAATAAGAAATACACGGTAAGGAGGAAAAGACATGCATGCTTGTCTCCTTCTTCTTCTTCGTTCGCCCTGAAAAGGACGGTGGTTGCGTTGTGTCTGTTTACAACGTAGCTGTGATATCTGCACCTTTCGGTCGACACATCCGAGTTCTGCACGGCATTTTTTAGGACCGGGTTTGCCTTCCCATTGCGATCCATGCTCGCTCAGCCAGCCTGCATTGCTGCATACTGTTTCCAGGACCACCACGTGGAGGTGGAGCACGGTCTTGACCAGCTCTGGTTCGCTGGTCCTGACGCAGGCAGTCAAGCTATGAGTCGCTGACTGCGGTCTCTATTGCTGCGTCTTCTGGTCCCGCATGCTTGTCTAACATGTAAAGAACGAGACATAATAACGAGACAACAAGGGAAATCAAGCAAAGAGCAAAAAAATACGTTTTATGGATCAACTGTTAGGCCTGGTGCAGACGAGCGTTTTCTTGCTGTGTTTTGACCGAATCGCAAGGTAGTGCAGACGTGCGTATTTTTGCCGTGACCTCGCACCTAAAAATAGATTTCCAGACTGGCACTCCCGCAGTTCAGATACGAATTTCGTGGAATTAGCATGTCTGTCGTTGCTTGTAGTACGAGCACGCAGGAAAAAACGACAAAACGGACGATTCTGGGTGCATCCACTGATTATATATATATATATATATATAAATAAATCTTGAGCGTTGTTTTAGGTAAAATACATTTACTTAACGTGTCATAGCAACAAAAACAAAACGTAAGAAAGACAAGACGAAGAAGAAGATAATGGAGAAGAGGAACAAGAAAAAGGTGAAACAGAGGAAGATGAAGGAGGAAGATGAAGGAGGAAGAAGAGAAAGAGAAAACGAAGAAGAAAGAGGAGGAGGGGAAAAAAGGAGAAGAAAAAAAGAAAAGGAGATGCAGGAGAAGAAGGAAGAGCAGAAGAAGAATATGACGAAGTCGAAGAAAAAAGAATGAGAAGAAAAAGAGGAAGAAGAAGAAAGGAAAAAGAAGGTGGAATAGAAGAAGAAGAAGAAGAAGAAAAAGAAGAAGCAGAAGGAGGAGAAGAAAAAGGAGTGAAAAAGAAGAAGAAGGAGTAGGAGAAGGAGGGGGAGGAAAAGGAAAAGAAAAAGAGGATGAAAAGAAGGAAGAGGCTAAAGAGAAAAAGATTAGGGAGAAAAAAGAAAACTGAATAAGAAGGAGAAGAAATATCAGAGAGGAGAAGAAAAATAAGAAAAGATATAAGAAGAAGAAAATATAGAAGAAGGATGAGGAGAAGCAGAAGAAGTAGGAGATGAAAATGAAAAAGAACAAAAAAGAGGAATAGGAGAATAAGTTGGAATAAGGAGAGAGAGAAGTATAAAAGAAGTAGAAGGACAAATACGAGAAAGAGGAGAAGATGAAGATGAAGGAGAAGAAGATGATGAAGAAGAAGAAGTAGATAATGAAGGAGGAAAAGAAGACGAAGAAGAAGAAGATGATGCACAAGAAGAAGAGGACCAATAAAGAAGAGGTGAGGAGCAGAAGAAGAAGAAAAAGAAGAAGAAGACGAATGGAACCAAACGGAACCCCATCACACAATTAAATGTTAAAAACTCGAGCACCACTAATGTTACTGCGTAATTACGATCCGCCTAAAGTAAGTAACGGATTCGAAATAACCCATTTTCACGCAAATGTTCTTGATAAATCCAAATTCACAATAGAAATGCCACGACAGTGTACAACGCAAGTTCGTCGCTAACATACTTGGTCACGTGATAAAGTTCAAGGTTAGCCAAAAACGCCGGCGATACGCGAAGAAAATGGAACCAGTTGCGTTTTTTTCTACGCAGCGGGAAAAACCTCGCTCGTCTGTCTGCTTTCTCTAAATCCCTACTGTTTCATTTTCCACGCGCGAGATACGCGCAGCAAGAAAACGCTCGTCTGCACCCAGCCATACATGTTGTTACAGGATACACTAAAGAAGCAGAAAATAAACTTATTCATACATTCTATAACAGGGGTCGGCAACCGGTCAATATTGTGTACCGGTAGATCACAAGGCATCATTTGGTAGATCAGTTGGTGACGGAGGGTAGAAACATGATTTTTAATCTACGTAAATTTCGGACTAGCCCTCTCCCACCGGCACTAAAAAGCGCGGTGTCCCCCGGTTTTAATGTACTTTCACCGTATTAACAAGGGAAAAGCCGCAAGTTAACTAACTAAAATTCATTTAACTCGTAAACTGTATAAGATAAACATCAATTTTTTTCTTTGAAGCGAAGTTAATTTTCTGTAAAATATTTAGTTTTAATTGTCCACCGCTATAGTGATGGGATTGCCGGAGCAGATCGTGCGGCAGAGATAAAAGTTACATATAAACTGGATTTATTCCAAAAACTAGATACTCTACAACCGGAAACCAGACATGGTTTTATCAAGATTTATCTTGAGAGAGATCAGTGTTTTTAAAGTAGATCTCCACAGTTCCTGGTTTGCCGACCACTCTTCTATAGGACACAATTAAAAGTGGATGGTCAGTAACTAATCAGTGATTTGTCATATGTTCATTTGAGAACGATAAGAAGAATTACTGATAACTGGTCATCCCTTTATATTTTATCCGAAAGAATGCATAGAAAATAAATGTTTTTGCCTCTTTTCTTCAGTGCATTTGGTAACAACATTAAAAGTGGACCGCTAAAACATTTTTTCCTGTATTTATTTCAGAGCTTTAAGTCATATGTGAACAGGGAAACATGACTTGCAGACATACGAACAAAACCCCAGTCATCAACCCATTAATGAACAGGTAACTGTTGGTAAACATACAATACGTTGTTTATATGATTCGGGTTTAGAGTACTCAGTTCTAGTTTCTCTATTTTTGGTGAAGGCCCATCAATACACTGGTGAAACTGTAGAAATACAGAAAAAGCATAGAACCTTTGATTCTTCCAGTTGTGGAAATTGATGTTTCAACCCGATATGTACGGGGAAAAAATCAATGCCGCAGTTTTAGACGATTTAGTCTACCCTCTCATCTTAGGGAGGAAATATGTCTTCCTTGGGGATCCTTCACAGAAACCCAGGTCGACAAAAGAGAGAACCCAGGACACGCCCAAGCGGCCCCGGAGTTCTCATCTCTAACCAGCTGCAATATATCGGCGCTGAAGAAAGCATAAAGGGAAGATAAAACCCTTAAGTCTTGTTTTACTAGGTTGTATGGAAGCTACTCCCATACTCCTCAGGAAGCCTATTATAGGGAGAAAGGTTTAATTTACACACAGGTAGGTAACAAGAGACAGTTAGTTGTACCACTCCCATATAGAACCCATCTGATGCAGCAATTGCATAAACCTCATTTATAACCTCATCAAGGTAGACGCGCCTTATTAAAATATGCTTCTTTGAAATACTTCTGGCCAGACATGCAGCGGGATATTCGACAGTATGTGCACGATTGCTCGGATTGCCATAGCATGGGAAACCAGAATGGTGAAAACCATAATTTAGCTACGAGGAAGGTGAAGGAGCAGAGCACACACCTCCCAGCATTGGAGAGCTCTGACTTTAACTCACCACTTCTGCTGAGCTTAACAGAGCTGAAAAGAGCGCAAAAAGATTATGTACTCTTAGCGCCCTGCTCTGAACAACGGCACAGAACACAGGCCCATACTTTGGCTGGAACATTTTACCACGAAGATAGACTTCTGTTTAGAAGAACGAGACATAGGACCCGACAAATCCCTTTAAGATCTCAGATTTTGAGAGCTGGACATGTATCGCTTTCAGGGACACACATGTCAGTAGGCAAAACGATGCGCAATAAAAACGCACATCACTGTTGGCCAAGGCAAAGATTGGACATACGGCAATACGTCCAAAATTGTATCCACTGCCGGCCCGAATAACCCAGCAGAGAAATGAGCGACCCAATGGATAGCAAAACCCACGGAAAAGTGATCGCCCCAAAGCTGGATATTATACAAATATCTTAGGATAGAGGGTATGTCACGGAATTTGGATCGATCTCTTGTCCACTCCGGCAGTATTTAGTTACATTTTTGTGTGTACTAAATGATTGAATTTTCTAGTGGTCAGCACATTTCCTTTCCCGACTTTCTCTCAGGTATTTTGTGAATATTTTCGGCTCAGTACTATGACTACTGTGTTTTAAGCTTCAAATATTTAAAACGCGACAAATATATAAATCTCACGTGAAGTCAAATAAAAGAGTTTAAAAACAACTTATGATTCTAGACCAGGGTGGTCCAACGTACTCCACCCCGAGGACCACATAAACCAAAAAATTAAAGTTCGCGGACCATTCATGATAAACAAAATTATTTTTAATGAAATCTCTGTGAAAAGTGGGTGAACATCGAAGAGTGTGAAATTAAAAATTAAAATATGATAAAAATTACAATGAGCATTGAATTTCTTTTGAAATAATTTTTCCTGTTGTGGGGGGAGGTTATGAATTTTCTGTAACCAGAGTCAATGTCAATCGAACGGTTTCGGATGCTGACTGCAGACAGTAAAACATTACTTTCCACCGGACGTTTTGAGTCAAATCTCAAAAGTATTCATTATACCATGTAATAAAAGAAATATTTTTTTGTATGAGCGCGGGCCACACAAACAAATTGTGCGCGGGCCACATATTGCCTAACAGTTGGACCACGCTGTTCTAGACGAAAAGTTCGCTAAGGAACACGTCAGGCAGCCTTAACGGTTATCAAAAATTCAAGCACACCATTTTTAGTTTAGTTTAACCAAATTTCTAATTTTATTTATTGTTAATATTTCTGGTTATATCTGTGCTAGCATTCATACAATGTTCTAGGCAGCGTTATAAATGACAAAACGAACAAGAAAAAACAACAACAATAACTAAAATCCAGGCTAAAAGGTCTTATATATTTGAACATAAGCCGTAAATAACTGTCTTAAACTGAACGGGACGTGCTGACCCGTCTTATATTAAGAGAAAAAAAGAGTACATGAAAAGTTGTGTTGCATAGGCCCGACCGTGTCCTAAAGAAGCAAATCTTGAACAATAAGCAACCAGATAACAAGATCAACGAACGTCACTGCGATACGAAGTATGCGCAGAACTACAAGGATCATTGAGAAGGTAATAAGGTTCAACAAAGACCTAAGTTAAACAGGTTCAACAAAGACAAAACGGTTCAACACACGGTTAAACATCAAGGAAGAAAAAACAAGTGGACGATTGAACTGATATACAGTGCTAAAGACGGGCAGTTTTTAGTAGTCATTATTGCCTAAGCCTGAAGGCTTTGCACTTGAAGATTTAAGAAAATGTTACACCAAGAGAGACACGCCACAGTGATGGCACGTGCAACTCCTAATTACCAATCAAAACATCACTATAACAACCATTATCTCCATAAAAATTGTTTTGCTTAAGTCGCTAAACGTTCCATCTTATCGTCACAATTATCATCATAAACATCAACATCACCGTTATAATAACCACACGTTAACTTACCCACTTCGTCGAACCACGTGATGTTGCAGTAGTTGGCCACGACACACGTTGTGATTGGTACGGTATCCACGCTATGCGTAATTTTGACTTGCTTCTCTCCATTCTCGTCCCACCACCACGTCTTCGTTTCTTTGTGCTCTTCTCTGTGAACATACACAACATATCATTGGATGACAGCGTCCTCTGGAGAGTTAAGATTTGTCAAGTAAACAATACATAGTCCTAGGCATGCGTACTTACCACTTTTTTTGGTATGCGTCACCGCAAACGGGAGCCTTTTTTTTTTGACAGGCAATTGGAGGTCTATTCTTGAGCGTAAGAAGAATTGGTTCATTGGTAAATAAAGAGTGGAATCACACAAGGAAAACAAACATAATTTATATCATCTGAACTTGCAGATGTTGTAGGACCTTTGCGATGGTAACTCAGTGCTCCATAAGGACAGAAAAGGTGTATGATGATAATGACCCAGTTACAAATAAAAAATATAGTTAAACAGAAATCTTGTTGATAGCATCATTGTGACAAAACGTCTGAACATGCTCTTTTGTGTGATCTCTCCCACATTCAGCCCTCCGGCAGTATCTGTTCCTCTTCTTCATTTTTCTCACATCGCTTTTATTTGGCATAAATCATGCCTTTTCATTCGTTATTTTCACTATTTTGCTCTATGCTGGACATAGCATGGTGAAGTCTCTAACACGCTACTCCCCTATGGCACTATTTGCTACGGGAGTAATGCGTATCTCATATTTTCACAATCCACTCCCAGACTGTTGTTACGATTCGCCAGGTTTGGTGACCCCGCCAGCGATAATATTGTATCGCCTAATCTGTCTGACCGCCTGTGGAAACGGGGCGGTCAAACATTTGACCCCACTGGAAAGCTTTTGATCATGTTGGCACAAGCCGGTAGGTGATACGATGAAAGAAGACCAAATGGTCTGACCAGACATCTGGCTAGCGGAGGCACGCAGATAAAGGTGATAAACAGAGGTGCGCCGGAAGTCTTAGGTAACGAAATGACATCACTGTGTAAGAGGCCATGCGTGTATATTAAATTTAATATTTTCAAATACGCGAGGGATGAGTAATGATAAACCTCCCCACCCAAACAGTGCTAGATAGATTGGATTGGTTTGCCAGAATCTACAATGATTTGATTGGAACTTTCGGCGGAAACACAGCTGGGATTTGAAACTAAGGATTGTGAAATATAATCTAACAAACTCAGAGTCACAGCACACAGACAGATTGCATCGCAGCGGAAACTAAACACCTCCTACAAACCAGAGGAAATAGGATGGGACTTATCATTCCACAACTATAAGTACCAGATCGAGTATTGGGCAACTTTGGAAGTACAAGTAAACCCGCAATTTTAATACAAGACTGGAGACTTGGAAATTTTATCACAAGGAGTCATAAGAGGAATTAAAGATTTCCAGATCAAGTGTGTCACCCGTCATAAAAGGAATTTCCCAGACTTATGTGATTTAGATACAGGGCTGTGGGTCCATTCTAATCTGCGCCAGGAGAAGTGTGTATTCTCAAAATTTTGGGGTAAGTGTAAACAATTTATTTACTAATGTAACTGTTACAGGTTTCTTGCTAAGTGGTTTTATATATATATATATATATATACATATATATATATATATATATATATATATATATGTATATATATATGTATATATATATATATATATATATATATATATATATATATATATATATATATATATATATGAGGCTGGCAACCTCAACATATGAAAATAGTATATGCATGAACCACTATTGCAAGAGATGGTGATTGTTTCTGACTAGTCGTGCGGGAAACCCGACAGAAGAGCGACCGCAGACCCCGATGGGAGTAGCGACGAGTAATGAGTGATAATTACATCACATGTGCCTAAAGTGTATAGAATCATTTTGTGAGATTTATATACCTTTTTAATTCAGGCAAATGGGAGCCGCGCTGGTGTAATGGCTACGACGTTGTACTGGCGACCAGGTGTTCATGGTTCAAACCCGGCCGTCGGCGTTTGAAGAAATGTTTACGACCGGAAATTTGACTGAATAACCTGAACGGCTCCTGCACATAAATCCCGTGTGGATGGGAAGGAGCGAATCTCCTGACCGGGTTGGAAGGAAAGTCCACTGACCCCCCAGCCTCGCAATGACATGTCATTGGGCCGAAAGAGCTGGAAAACTCGAGTGCCGCTGGTTATAGAAAAAAAAATTAAAAAAAAAATTCAGGCAAATCATTATTCACAGACACTCACATACACATGGATGAAGACAGACACTCAAATACGCATAGAGGAAGAAATACAGACACTCAAAAACGCATTGATGAAAACAGACACTCAAATACGCATGGATAAAGACAGATACTCAAATATGCATAGATGAAGACAGACAGACACTCAAATACGCATGGATAAAGAAAGACACTCAAATACGCGTGTGTGAAGACAGATACACACTCAAATACGCATGGATAAAGACTTACACACTCAAATACTCATGGATAAAGACACACGCACACTCAAATACGCATGGATAAAGACAGACAGACATACACATACGTATGGATGAAGACGGACACTCAAATAAGCATGGATGAAGACAGACAGACACCCAAATACGTATAGATAAAGACAGACAGACACTCAAATACGCATGGATAAAGGCAGACACACACTCACATACGCATTGATAAAGACAGACAGACATACACATACGTATGGATGAAGATAGACAGACCATATACGCGTGGATGAAGACCGAGACATACCACATACGCATGGATGAAGACAGACTAGATACGCATGGATGAAGACAGACAGACATACGCATACAGAAGATAGACAGCCAAACAGACTGACGCACATGCATGCATGCTGTTGAGACACGTGCACAGTCAGCTACACCAGATCACGCGGTTTCTTTTTATTTTTGGATATGCGCCGTAATATAACCGGCAGACCATGTTGAACCGATCGCACCTAGCCAAATCGAGGCAAAATTCGTATTTAAAAAAAATATATATGTACAGACAGACAGCCGTTTGCATGTTGGCAGTTGTTTAGCCAGGGTGCTGGAGGTCGTCGCTTTTTTTTGCTGCCAAGTTGAACAATTTGCACGTGTTCCGTGGCTGTTGAGTGGTGCTATATAGAGTGGTCTGACTGTTGAGTACCCTTGCAATAGCTTTCTTCTTTCTGTGGTGAATCCTGAGTATGTGAAGCAGACATGTTCAACAGACTTGTATAGATGGGTACATCTGCGGCAATTGGGCTCTTGCAAGGGGTTGAAAATTGTGTAAATGCCTATGCATCTAGTGTGTTTTGATGTTAGTTGGAAGATTGTGTTCTAGTTTGTTGTCAATGTCATTTCTTTATGAATGGCAAGGCCAGCAGAAGCTTTTGTCTGTTATTGTTCAGACATTTTTCCATCGAGTTGCTTTAGAATATTAGTTTTGCTTTTCTGCGTGTTAATGGAGTATCTGAACCATTTTTGCCCCTAGTTTGCTAATCTGTCTTTCTGTTCGTTGTTTTGTTTGTATGTGTGTCCTATTATCTACTAGTGGTTGACTTTAATGTCGTGTGGAGTTGGCAGGTTGCCAATCGTTTCAGCCAGCTGTAGCTGTATTCATTCTTTGTTTTCAGTTTGGAGGCGATTTTCGTTTGCCTCTAGCGATGATTTTGAATCAATGAAGATCACGATAAAAGGTGCTTGTGCAGACAAGAACTGAAATGGTATGACACTGAAGTGGAACTGATGATACGTTACAGATAAATGCAAGTGGAGCGAGAGATGATACGAAGATGCTGGTTATGGAGATAGACTGAAGAACGCATGGAACAGATAACTGAAGACAGATTGTAGTGAAATTGACAGAGATACAACGGTAAAATACCTCCAAAGATAACATGTAAGGATAAAAACATAATGCGTAGGCTGCTGATAGTACATGATCGCCCAGACCGCGGGTCATCACCCTCCATAAAAATTGACTTGCTAGACAGGAGGGGAACGGCGGATAAAAAGGAAAAAAATATGACTGGAAAGATTGCGTGAGACTAGAAAGGCTAAGGAGACGCAATTGGGGGGGAAACGGAGAAAAGTCACGTTTCCCAAGTTGACATAAAGTAAGGAACTCGACAGCAGGGACCTTGGATATGTTACGCCACAGTCATTTATTGGTCGCTTTTGCGATACCAAGCCTTTGATTTGAATTCAGCGGCAGAACGCAGATGTTTGGAATATTACAAAAATTAAAAAGTAACTTTTTCGTAATATTAATGTTAGGAATATAAAAATTAGCTGGCCGGATGGCCCATTCTGAGCAGTGAACTAATATGTTCTTAATTTTACAGACGGATAGATAATATTGAAGATAATGACAAAAGACAGTGTTGTTCACATCAGCGACAGACTGTATGGAATAAAAAGTGTCGCTATTTGCACAAAAAAACACGACCTCGAGACGCAGGTGTTCAAATCTAATTAGTAGGGAAGCGAAGGGACATTGGTGGGCGCTGTGTCTAAATATAACTTTTAACGACAAAATTTTGGAGGGGAGAGAAAGGTTGGTTCAAAAATCAAGTACGACACACAATTTTGAAAAAAAAGTAGAAGACGGACAGACTAACAGATAAACATCCATACTTGACGATAGACACAGTATTTTAAAGTGTGGTGATTTCCAAATGAAAGAAAGTGAAATAAGTTCAGGGACGCCATACTATAGCCAGCAGCTCAGCTGAGTTTTGCTAGCATTTCTGTGTTCTTTATTCATAATCTGGTAAGATTGAAATTATTTCTTTGTATATTTTGAATATTGTTTAATGTTCGAGTGATTTGATACTGCCATATCATAATCTAGCCTTACAAACAAGTAGGGATTTGCTCTAGACCCCCCGCCCAAGTCAGGGTCTAGGGACCAACAATATACATAAACTCCAGCAAGGGTTAGGAAAGACAGATCAAGTGTTGAGAATAATGAAACATATTACCTATCCACTTTTAGGGAAGGAAACTAATAAATATTTTTCAGAATCTATAGTCTGGGAGGACCTATCTGATGTAAAACCACCATGGTAAATGTGCTGTTTGGTCAGAGAGATCTGACCTGTCTGTATGATGTGGTTGTTGTGTCCGTGTTGTGTCCAGACGTGGGTAGAGAATAGAATTTTGACACATAGCCAATACTTTGATTGCAGAGCTGTGAGTTTCAGTTGTCAACAAGGCGGTGTCCATTCAGTTGGTGATTTTACTCGAGTGTATCTGTGCAGTACGTTGTGACAGAGACCACTATTATTGCCCGCCAGCACGGAGAGGTGGGACCACCAGATTTCAGCACCAGAGCTACATATGCAAGTTGAGTGAGCCTCTGGTCTGCTGGAAGTTCACCAACGCCTTTTAGTTACTAATACCCCATAAAATTCCTGTAATTTACTGGACACTGTGTAGTCAATATAAACAGGTGTGATGAGGCCACCCCAACAGCACAAGCATTAACTATCCTCCCAAGTAGATGACTACTAGAACATTTTAATAAAACTAACTAGTCTAGTACTTATATATGTACACTCTTGCATTTATTATGTAACATTCCATGCATTTCTTTCATAATTTTTAAATCCTTTTTTTTTTAAAAAAAAGTTCTGGTCAACATAAAACTTGATCCAGAACAAATAAATGTAATATAATTCTATCAAAAATTTTACACTCTTGAGTTAGTTCAGTGTATTATAATATTTGTTAAATATTATTAGTCTGCTTAAATATCTGTGGGTGTATCCATAACTATCACACCACATTACATATCATTACCCTAGACATTTTACATAGCTACATTCATTAAGAAAAAAAATTGAGTGTGAGGTCGTAGTGGTAGCAAGAAAGGCCTTCTGACAATTCACAACTACATTTTATCTCAGGAGCCTTCACAGCTGGCCTCATACATTACATTTAGTAATATCACCATCATACAATACCATCAAACCCACTACATACATTGGGGTCTTGTCCAGGGATAATTAGCCCAACAGTAATATTAGGATCTCCTGGTTGGAGAAATAAAATTAGGGGAAAAAAATTGTGAAATTCCCTTTAAAATTAAAAGTGTCCCTGCAGATAAAAGTTGGTGAATCTTCACAGCCAGTGATAATTAATTAGTTAACTGGTTAGTTAGAATTAGTTAGACTATAGTCATAAGAAGTACTTAGTGTATTTACTGGTTAGAGATTTAGCTTGTATATTATTATATTGTCTGAAAAGTATGGCGGAGCTAGCAAAATTCCGATCAGCTGCTGTGCTGACCGCAAAGGAGATGGGAATGGATGGTCAGATTTTAATTCAATATGTAACGGCTGAATGTGATAAATATATTGAAAGGGAAGATAGAAAGGTAGCTGAAGAGAAGAGGTTACAAATTGAGGCTGATAGAGAAATTAAGAGGCTGCAGATTGAGGCAGAAGAAAAACGATTGACTGCCGAAAGGGAGGCAGAAGAAAAAAGGTTGACTGCCGAAAGGGAGGCAGAAGATAGAAGGTTGCAAAGGGAGCACGAATTACGACTAAGGGAGCTGGAATTACAAGGCCCGGCTCCTGAAAATGGTGCCAGCCCTTTTGCCTCAGATGCTACGCCCAGTCTGGGAGCCTCAAACTCAGCTATGGGGTTTCATTTAGACCATTTTGTTGAAAAAGACGATGACATAGAGGGGTACCTAGGACGTTTTGAGTTATTAGCTACTACATATGGGTTAGAGAGAGAGAGGTGGAGTTTAAAGCTATCACAGGGATTGAGAGGTACTTCTTATGAAGTATTTGCCAAAATGAACAGGGAAGACCAAGACAATTATGACATGTTAAAGCAGGCTTTGTTATTAAGGTACGAGAAGAATGGTGAATTTTATCGTAAGAAATTTAGAAATGCCAAACTGTTGTCTGGGGAGACATACCACCAATTCTCTGCTAGACTAGAAACCTATTTGGAGAAATGGACGGCTCTGGGGAAGACCCAAGATCTTAAAGAAATGATCATGATTGAGCAATTGAGAGAGTCCATGGCTCCAGACATGAGAAAATTTCTCATGGAACAAGGTGCAGAGAAGTTGGGGGAAATTTTAAATGTTGCTGAGAGGTATCAGGCAGCTCAGGCAGAGGTAAGTGGTGCTAAAAAGAAGCACATAGACAATTTTAAAGCTCCACAGCAATTTAATAAATTTGATAATAGAGAGCAGGGAAATAAAGGTAGGACAAACTTTGAGCGGCCAAGAAATGACTATCGCGACAGAAACTCACAGTTCAATGACCAAAAGTTCAATGAAAGAAAACCGTTGAACCAAGGAAAAAGATGGTGTAAATGGTGCAAGAAGGATAACCATAACACCGAATTTTTGTAGAAGGAAACCTTCAAACATTGCTGCAATGAAGTCGGGGACGCGAAGATTAAAGGTTAATCCTAATGGACAACAGGAACCTTATCACCCCCCAGTTTGTGAGGATGTTATTTGTAATGGGGTCACCATAAGGTGCCTTTATGATACAGGTTTGGATTATGATTCAGTTGTGAAGTCTAGCCTAGTGGACCCAAGTCAGTATACCACAGAAACAGTGGAAATACAAGGGGCGACTAAGGACATACCACTCATGACACTTCCCATCGCAAGGATAACGGTGAAAACTCGCTATGTGGAAGGAGAAATCAGAGCAGCAGTGATAGATGAACCAATCTACCCTCTGATATTGGGGTGTAGATACGTCTTCTTGGGGAATCCCGAGAAACCTGTGATCATGGCGACAGTGCAGACCAGGTCACAGAAGAAGGAGGAAGAAGGTGAACCTATAAATGCTCATCCAGAGGAGATGAGGAAGGCGCAGGCTGAGGATAGGACACTCAAGCCCTGTTTTAAAAAATTGCCCAAATGCCACACACCTCCGAGCAAGGGGGAATATTTCATGAAGAACAAACTCAATCACCACCTTATATACAGGAAGACAGGAACTAGATCCCCTGGTCACGGACAGTTAGTTCTTCCCAAGATATATAGGGCAAACTTAATAAGGAGCTTACATGTTGGAACAGATGGTGACCATGAGAAAGTCGGTACCATCTGCCAAAAGATTGCTCGAAAATACTATTGGCCCGACGTAAATGTCGATGTTGAAAACTTTGTAGAAGCATGTGGCGTATTTCATGAGGGAACACCCACAAAGGGAAAATATGTGCAGGACCTAGAAACGCCACGGGGCAACTTTAGGCCTGAAAGGAAAACTAATTATACTCGGGTAGACAAAGTGGAATGGGAGCCCCCTTTTCACACCCAGTCTTCACTTGAATGGATTAACATGGCCACTATGCGAAGAGTACAAAGAAGAAATTTTACCCAGGATAAGATGACAATCCCTCGGTCAGACTTATATAAACTGGAAGAACAGACAAGAGAGCGAAGATCTCTCATAAACAATCTTAAGTGGGGAGACAAACCCCCGAAAAAAATTGGTCGTAGTAGATTTGTGAGTGATGATTCTAGGAAGAAAAGTCCTCATTATACAGCTTCTAAGGGACGGGCCCCGATGGGTTCCATGAAAAATCTGCTATTTGATAAATTAAAGATCCAGATGTAACTTTATTAAGGACCTGGACAGATGAGAAGGCGGAAGAGACTGTTACCTCATCGTATCAATACGTGAACGAACTGACCACTCGTTTGAAAGCTGGATGGAAACTGGCAAATGATAATTTGAAGCAAGCCAGGAAGAAACATGCAGCATATTTTAATAGGAAGGCAAAGGACAGGGAACTGGCAGTCGGAGAGAAGGTGCTGCTTCTACTACCCGGAAGCCAGAATAAATTACAAATTGGTTGGCAAGGTCCATATACGGTTCTAGAGAAGGTGTCTAGAACAAACTATAAAATTGACAAAAAGGGGAAGGAGAAAGTTTATCATGTAAACCTGTTAAAGAAGTATCTGGACAGACCACTCCAGGAAAGCACCCCCTTATTGACCTTGGCTATTGCAACCCAGATGCAAAAAGAACCACTCACCTCACATGAATACCCATTACATCCTTGTGAAACCGCAGCACAGGTAAAAGTCAGTAAGCACCTGACTAAAAACCAGAGGGAGAGAGTTCAACAAGTTCTGGAGGAACATACAGATGTATTAACAGATAAACCAGGCCATACAAATTTGCTACAGTATGACATGAAACTGGTAGACTCAAACCCAATCTGTATGAGAGCCTATTCTATTCCGTTCGCGAAGGAGAAGGCATTGAAGGAAGAAATAGAGTATTTGTTGAAGGAGGGGATTATTTCGCACAGTGAATCATCTTTTAGTTCTAGTGTCGTTTTGTTGAGAAAACCGTCTGGGGGAACACAGACTGTGCATAGATTACAGGAAACTGAATGCTGTCACAGAAGGACAAGTGGATCCATTACCAGACACAAAACAGTTATTTGCCAGACTGAACAAGGCAAAATACTTTTCAAAGGTGGATCTTAGTAAAGGCTATTACCAGATCCCAGTGAAGCCTGAAGTGAGACCTTATTTGGCTTTTAGCACTTCGGATGGACATTATGAATTCAATATGCTACCATTCGGACTGAAAAAATGCTCCGAGTGTGTTTTCAAGGATGATGCGCAAATTGTTGGATCCCCTGAATAACCCATGTATCACGAATTTCATGGATGATATTCTCGTCGCCACAGAGACATTTGAAGAACACATTGAAGCTCTGGAGATGTTGTTTGATAGACTTCGGGAGGCGAACTTAACTGCTAGGCCAACAAAATGTTGTATTGGATGCAAAGAGTTGGAATTCTTGGGACACACTGTATATCAGGGTAATATGACCCCTGATCCTAAGAACTTGGAAAAAACTGCAGAGAGCACCTAGGCCGCAAACAAAAAAGGACGTGCGATCATTTGTGTCGTTATGCGGATTTTATCAGAAATACATCAAGAATTTTAACGCTATTTGTGCTCCTCTGACTGATCTGACTCGCAAGGGACTTCCAGATAAAATTATTTGGACTGCACAATGTGAACTAGCGTTCCAAGAGTTAAAGGAAAAACTCACTAGCAAGCCTATTCTCAAACTGCCTGATTTGACACAGGACTTTGTCTTAAGAACCGATGCAAGTAATGTAGGACTAGGAGGGGCTTTGTTGCAAAGATCATCTTCACCTGATGGGGAACTGAAACCAGTCGCTTATGCAAGCCGTAAATTGAATAAGGCGGAACAAGGATACTCCACAAGCGAAAAGAATGTTTAGCGTTAATCTGGGCAATAAAGAAGTTTCAAATCTATCTGTATGGTAGGACTTTTGTGGTGGAGACGGACCATCAGCCTCTCGTATTCTTATCTCAGGCTAAGCATGAAAAACGCAAGATTGCTGAGGTGGTCTTTATTGCTTCAACCTTATCAGTTTAGTATCCAATATATCCCAGGCAAATTGAATGTCGGTGCAGATTTCCTCAGTCGGCACCCCTGTGATCAAAATTAGAGTAGTGGCAGACGTGAGGAGTAATTTTACCTATGTGTATCGCTGGTTTTGGAACTTGCCATAGGCATGTTTTCAAGTGGGGGAGATGTGTAGTGAAATTGACAGAGATACAACGGTAAAATACCTCCAAAGATAACATGTAAGGATAAAAACATAATGCGTAGGCTGCTGATAGTACATGATCGCCCAGACCGCGGGTCATCACCCTCCATAAAAAAATTGACTTGCTAGACAGGAGGGGAACGGCGGATAAAAAGGGAAAAAAATATGACTGGAAAGATTGCGTGAGACTAGAAAGGCTAAGGAGACGCAATTGGGGGGGGAAACGGAGAAAAGTCACGTTTCCCAAGTTGACATAAAGTAAGGAACTCGACAGAAGGGACCTTGGATATGTTACGCCACAGTCATTTATTGGTCGCTTTTGCGATACCAAGCCTTTGATTTGAATTCAGCGGCAGAACGCAGATGTTTGGAATATTACAAAAAATTAAAAAGTAACTTTTTTCGTAATATTAATGTTAGGAATATAAAAATTAGCTGGCCGGATGGCCCATTCTGAGCAGTGAACTAATATGTTCTTAATTTTACAGACGGATAGATAATATTGAAGATAATGACAAAAGACAGTGTTGTTCACATCAGCGACAGACTGTATGGAATAAAAAGTGTCGCTATTTGCACAAAAAAAAAACACGACATTGAGACGCAGGTGTTCAAATCTACTTAGTAGGGAAGCGAAGGGACATTGGTGGGAGCTGTGTCTAAATATAACTTTTTAACGACAAAATTTTGGAGGGGAGAGAAAGGTTGGTTCAAAAATCAAGTACGTTTTTGAAAAAAAAAACAAGTAGAGACGGACAGGCTAACAGATAAACATCCATACTTGACTGAAGCATGACTGAAATGACTTTAGGGTAGGAAATTTGAATTTGAAATAAACCTAGGCAGTGATTGGCCACAGACAATCATTTTATCGGCGCTCAGACGCGCAAGTGGGGCCATTCCTCAATAGTTGTTCGATGATAGACACAGTATTTTAAAGTGTGGTGATTTCCAAATGAAAGAAAGTGAAATAAGTTCAGGGACGCCATACTATAGCCAGCAGCTCAGCTGAGTTTTGCTAGCATTTCTGTGTTCTTTATTCATAATCTGGTAAGATTGAAATTATTTCTTTGTATATTTTGAATATTGTTTAATGTTCGAGTGATTTGATACTGCCATATCATAATCTAGCCTTACAAACAAGTAGGGATTTGCTCTAGACCCCCCGCCCAAGTCAGGGTCTAGGGACCAACAATATACATAAACTCCAGCAA
Organism: Oreohelix idahoensis; assembly: GCA_024509875.1. Lineage (NCBI taxonomy): Eukaryota > Metazoa > Mollusca > Gastropoda > Stylommatophora > Oreohelicidae > Oreohelix > Oreohelix idahoensis. Next base: position 345,365 of record JAMPIV010016930.1, read on the forward strand.
GGGTTAGGAAAGACAGATCAAGTGTTGAGAATAATGAAACATATTACCTATCCACTTTTAGGGAAGGAAACTAATAAATATTTTTCAGAATCTATAGTCTGGGAGGACCTATCTGATAAAAAACCACCATGGTAAATGTGCTGTTTGGTCAGAGAGATCTGACCTGTCTGTATGATGTGGTTGTTGTGTCCGTGTTGTGTCCAGACGTGGGTAGAGAATAGAATTTTGACACATAGCCAATACTTTGATTGCAGAGCTGTGAGTTTCAGTTGTCAACAAGGCGGTGTCCATTCAGTTGGTGATTTTACTCGAGTGTATCTGTGCAGTACGTTGTGACAGAGACCACTATTATTGCCCGCCAGCACGGAGAGGTGGGACCACCAGATTTCAGCACCAGAGCTACATATGCAAGTTGAGTGAGCCTCTGGTCTGCTGGAAGTTCACACCAACGCCTTTTAGTTACTAAATACCCCATAAAATTCCTGCAATTTACTGGACACTGTGTAGTCAATATAGACAGGTGTGATGAGGCCACCCCAACAGCACAAGCATTAACTATCCTCCCAAGTAGATGACTACTAGAACATTTTAATAAAACTAACTAGTCTAGTACTTATATATGTACACTCTTGCATTTATTATGTAACATTCCATGCATTTCTTTCATAATTTTTAAATCCTTTTTTTTTTAAAAAAAAAGTTCTGGTCAACATAAAACTTGATCCAGAACAAATAAATGTAATATAATTCTATCAAAAATGTTACACTCTTGAGTTAGTTCAGTGTATTATAATATTTGTTAAATATTATTAGTCTGCTTAAATATCTGTGGGTGTATCCATAACTATCACACCACATTACATATCATTACCCTAGAGAGTTCTCCATCTGGTTTATATACTTATCACGTGTCACAATTTGAGTGCTTTACAACATACCTTCATTTCTGATGACCTTGAAGGTATAGCCTTATGTATAAGCATATTACTGCCGTGTTAGGTGAGGTGAGGTGTCTGTAGTTTCCAAAGTAGTTGTCTTCCGTACTGTTTGGTTACTGTCTCTTGTTAGTGTACTTTTAAAAATTATAGGTAGTTATAACTCCTTTCCAGGATAAAGGATAGGGTGTTTTTTTTTATAGTTATTTCCTGTTTCTGTGAGAGGTAGTGTTGCTATTCCTGTGGTTTGCATCGATTTCGCAGGCAACTGCAAAAGTGGTATTCATGATCCCTCTAACGAGCTAAAGAACTTTGTTTTTGACTTTGTCCAGTTCTGCCTAAGTGGTTTTGCTCACTGTCGACTCCAGTGGTTAATTTTTGTCCATCACTGATTTCTTTCTTCTGCTACCTGCAAAATGATTAATCTACTAACCTTGCCATTCATTTCGTGCATGAAAGATATGTGTATAAGCATGCACGTAGAGAGGTGGCGAAATAGACTGACTGACGCACAAGCATGCACGTAGACAGGCGGCGAAATAGGCTGATGCACAAGCATGTACGTAGACAGGCGACAAAAGAGACTGACTGACGCACAAGTATGCATACAATGTACAGAGAAAGATAAATCGGATAGACAGAAAGACAGGCGTATGCGTGCAAACAAAGACAGTTCGACAGATACATAAGCATGCATGCACGTAGACATAGACAGATACAACCAGTCAGATTCAATCAGTCACAGACGTCCAAACAGTCATATATACAAGCGTGCATATACGCAGAGACAAATACAATAAGACATGCATGCAGAGACATTTACCATGTACACCTGCAAGCAGACAGAGACCTCCAAACAGACAACCACGCACACATAATCGCAGATGACAGAGACAGATATGCAATCAAGCATGTATGTAAAAAAACAGATACAACCAAACACATACACACACACACATGAACGTGCGCTGAGGCAGCCTGGAAGACAACTCACGATCGCTACAACGCAGAAGGACAGACAGGTAAAACAAATGACGTAATCTTTCGCTTACCTGTACTTTGTAGTACAGATGACGCCATAGCAGTCCTCCCGTCCCCACAAACTGAATGTAGTATTAGCATCCGTCCTACTTATATTTAATGGTCTGGCCCACCGAGGGACAAAAGACCCGGCAATGATTAGGGACCAGGCTGTAACTGCTATGAGAGTTGCCACAATAGACAACACCAACTTATCCAGGTTTTGCGGTTTGGCCATGATAGTCAGAAGCAATAAACCTCAGCGTAATTCGCCTGTCTTGAAGCAAGCACACTCTGGTTCTCAGAATTCTCCAGGACAATTTCCTAAACGTCGTTTTAAAATCCATCATCACCTCACACAATGGATAACACTACTGGTTAATCCATTGCTAATCCATGCTTTGGACGATTCTGAAACACCAAAATGACACACAATTAATGAACATGATTGACAAATAACAAATAAAGCACGGTAGGTTTCATCATTAGTATCAGCATCCTTCAGTTAAAAGAGAATATGACCTTCAATAAACTTACGCCAAGTCTTCCTGTCACGTGCCATCAGGTCAAGGTCTGTCCAAGTCTTCTTCCTTCTCTCTCCAGTTCTCTTCTCCGTGTGTGTTTTTGTGTGGTCTTCCTCTACCTCTTTTACCCTGGGAATTCCAGAACAAGGACTGCCTTGTAATGCTATCAACAAGTTTCCTCTATGTGTGTTCAATCCATCGCCAGCGTCTTCTTCTCATCGTCCCAATTGTTTTCTTGAATGATTTTCTGTGTGGCTTGAAACCTCTCCAGCATCGGATAGATGGCCCATGCATAACCTTCCTTAGTCGTCACTTACGACATGCGTGGTATTTAACAGCGTTTCTACTGCACGCTCCACTTTCTGACCCGGTAACACACGGGTGAGGACTGATTTACTCTGAGTTCAAACTACGACCGCGTCTGACTGGCTAAGTGGTTAGAGCGTGTCCTCTCTCGGACACAGTTAATGGGATCGAATCCTGGTAGTGTCACGCTCAAGTCTACCCTGTTGTAACATTGGTATCTCACTCTTCTCTTGAAGTAGGGAAAGCAACAGGCAGCGAGGGAAAGCAACAGGCAGCGAGGGAAGGCAACAGGCAGCGAGGAAGGGACTGGTCATAAAATAGCTGGAAGTAGTATGGTGTCTCTAACACTTCACTCTCCTACGGCAGTATCTGCTACGGGATTACCTTTAAGATAAATGCATTTAGCATGTATACCACAGACAAAACGTCAACCGCATATAACATTTCACAGAAATACAACTGATCTAGACCGTCACAGAAATATGAAATGTTTGAATCAAAAGGGCTCTGAAAAAAAATAAAGAATAATATGATACATAAAATCAGTCGGTAGGAGACATTAGAAAAATCTCCGTCAGTTTTGACGCGCTGTTTATAAGAATTTTTTTTTTTTAAAGAAGGGTTCATTTTATTATAATCTTAACAAGAAAAAACTGTATTATTTTCTTAAAGACAGCCATATTACGATACACGTTTAATTTGTACGTCACGTCGATGATTTTACAAGGTAGTACTTGCTCTAAAATCCACAGGGGTATGATAGATACAGGGAGTCCCAAAAATATATGGATTGGAGATGGGCATAAAAAAAAAAATAATAACGGAATGGAGATAGGCGTAAAAAAAAAAAGAAGACGTGGATAGGCCTTCACAAGATAGCACAGGTAATTCCTTTTACGCTTATACTTCACAGGGCGCTGAAGCGTAATGAACGAATGAATTATATCATTGCTGCACCAAGAAGACGCTGGAGATGGATAGGACACACTGAGGTAACCTGTTGATAGCATTACAAGGCTGTCCTTGTTCTGAAACCCCCAAGGTAACAGAGGTAGAAGACTATTAAAGAGCACGTGGAGAAGAGAACTAAAAACAGACGTGAAGGGGATGGATAAGACATGGTAATACATTGAGTGGATGGCACGTGACAGGAAGACTTGGCGTAGGTTTGTTGAAGGCTTATGGTCCCTGGGGAGCTCAAGAATGATGATGATGATGCAGCAAGCGCTTAAAACACATACACTCACACATACACTCACACACATACACTCACACACATACACAAACTCACGTTTTTTTCTCTCAATAAATATATTTAATTAATTAATATTTGTTGTTGCTTTTTTTACATTTTATTTCCAAAAAAACAAGCAACAGTTACTTTTCCGAGATTTGGCAACGCACACAAGAATGGAGGACTAACCCAATCTAATTCTACCTCAAGCTATCTACCCCGAGACTGCAAAAGGGAATCAAAAGGGCGTTTAACGAGATGTGCATTCATCATATATATATATATATAATGTGAAAGACGAGAATTTCTAGACCGGAACAAGCAACTAACTATAATAAGCCACAATGCGCGATTGCGCCAAAGTCCCTATACGGCTTACATCAGTCGTTTAAGGTCATAGGTTATCTTACTCAGAATGCCTAACCCCGCTGTTCTTTCACATGAGGTGATGGGTTTGTCCCGGAACGCCTTACTGACATCTATCAAGGCTGATAACTACGCCACTTTCAAAGCAAAACTGCATTCCTCTGTTAAATCATTGAGAAGATGATTGCATTAACTGTACAAGTGTTTTGATGGTACCGGTACCCTCTTATGGCGTGTCATAGCCGGTATCTGAATACCTTCCTAACACTACAACTATTGTTTTCTAGAAAAGGCAGTTCCTAATTTTAAACTGTTATGTCTTCATTCCTATCCTACTAACTGACATAAAGCAAACGTCAAAATAAAAATAATTAACTGTCAATTCATCACATAAACTGACATTTCACATTAGTATTACGGTTCAACGTGAAGTTAGGTTTGTCCAACACGTGATCTTAAAGCGGGAAGCCCTTTCAAAATCGAAAAAGCAGTCTCTTGTAACGTCAGTCTATTAGCCGTTTGATATTTTATTTTGCTTCTGAGAATAAACATAAATATAAACTTATTTATCAAAGAGCAGTTACTGCTCCTAATTATGACTTTTTGTTTCATGTACGTACATCCAACAGGTACAAGTGAGAATATAAACAATTAAAAATAGGCAGTGACTTTTCAATTATCCTGTGCAATACTTAATAACAATAATTTTAGATTTAAATAATATCCAGTAGAACCTTGATAATCCAAACGTCAAAAATATACAAGATAATCCAAACCCAAAAATATACAACAAGAATAATCCAAACATCAAAAATATACAACAAGAATAATCCAAACGTCAAAAAACATACAATAAGAATAATCCAAACGTCAAAAGTATACAAGAATAATCCATAGGCGCCAACATTTGTCTTTTTGCACTGTTTAGGCGGGAAAGACTGTAAATTTTAAACTCTCACATTCCTCTAGACTTCTAGACTATCCGCTAGTTTGCTTAGTGTCCGTGTGATTGTCCAGTGGTTACATAGGTTTTACGGTCTTCTTCATTTCCTAAAAGGAAACGGGACTTTTGGGTAATTTAATGGGAGACTGAAACTTCAAACATACTTTAATTTCAACAGGAAAATGCAGGTCATCGTTAGCTAAATATTACAAGGTGGGAAGGAGCCGCGCTAGCGTAGTGGTTACAACACCGCTCTGGCGACCGGGTGATACAGGATCAAACCCGGGCGACGGCATTTGAGGATTTTTCGTCGACCGGGATTTGGACTGGATTAACTCGAGACCTGGCGAGTACATTTGAAGGAGTGTCGTCGACCAGGGACTGGCGGCTCCTGAGCCGACCCAACTGCAATGGGTACCTCCGAAATCGGCGAGTATTTGCCTGAATGGCGAGGGACACCTGTCTCTGTACAAGAAATAAAGGGATACTCACGTAAAATCAATGTCAGGTTAGACATAAATAATAACCTGAGATTTCGCCTCGAGTATTAGCGGGCGTACGAAAAAAAAAAAAAAAAACAAGGTGGGAAAGTCAGCAACAACTGATATTAAAATCAAGTTTTAAAAAAAAAGTTCGCGTCGAAGCTTGATTCAGATTTTGGGTCCACGCAATACTACTCATGCTGAGGAATTCACCGTGCTCCACACTGCAAATGCTTGGTATGAGCAAAAAATTTAATGGCGTCCAAATCATTCGTACCTCTCTTTAAAAGACTGAAATACCTGGCAGCAAATGAACGAAGTCCTTAAATGATGTGGCTGAAAATGTCATTTGGCCTGTTGCCTCCGAATAAATAAAATACGTTAAGCAGAAATCAGTGTTTGTATTAGCATACCCTTTTTATGTTTCCAGAACAGCATTTTTGATACGTTGGAAAATCCGAACTAGAACAAATCGGAAATTAGAACAGAATACCCTCCTTTCCCCCCGTTGCAATTATTTCGGATTATCTGCTTTTTACTGTACTGATACTGCAAGCATCATTTAATAATCTGCTTGGTATTAGGGGTAGAAATTTAAAAATTGATAAATGAATATTTACTTTATCTTTTTATTATTATTATATTATTATTATTTGGTTCTTTCGTTAAAGTTCACAAGAAACTTTCTTAACAACGCGTTCACAACTACTATATTCCACATGTGAAAGGTCGAAAGTGACTTACTTATCATGCCCAATTCCTAAAATGTTAACACTAGAGATGCTTACTTCCAAATAATAATCCACTTCTGGGCTTGTCTGTTAAGTCTCACGTGACAGTAGCTGCTTCATTTGAACATCCTCTGTATGAATCATGCTGTCATATGGTCAAGTGATCTGTAATTTTTATATATTTATTTTTTCACCGGAAGTGTTGGCGTGATAGTAAATACTCGGAAGGTTTAAGCTATTTCACGGACTTGTCTCGTGCATCCGCTATCTTAAAACAATAATTATGAGAATTCTGGGATTTCCAACGTAACCTATTGTAATGTCAAGTGGACACCTAGATAGATTCAGAGGCTGGATCAGTTAGTTAAGTATAACAGCTAGGATATGAAGTACAACAGGACATGTGTATATTTCAAGTGCCCATTTATAGACTAGTTTTTTGGGGTTTTTTACCTTAACCAGCGGCACTTGGGCTTTCAGCCCAAATGACATGTCATTGCGAGACTGGGGAGCATGTGGACTTTCCTTCCAACCCGGGCAGGCTTCGCTCCTTGCCATCCACAGAGGGTTTATCTCAGGAGCCGTTCAGGTTATTCAGTCAAAATGCCGGTCGATGACACTTCTTCAAATGCCTACGCCCGGGCTTGAACCGTGAACACCTGATCGCCAGCGCAATGTGGCAACCATTACACCAGCGCGGCTCCCTTTTATAGACTAGTAAATTGTGGTGGTCACTAAAAATTATTCTTAGTTAAGCCCCCTTTTATTGAGTACGAGGGGATGTCACTCTACAATTGACTAGTCTGAAGCGAACATTTATCCCCCTATGAACTGCTATGCCTGAGACTGTGTCTCCCGTCATGATCAACTATTTCCATTATAAATGAAATAACTCACAACTTTTCATCATTATCGTTCAGCTCACAATGGAGCATAGGCCTTGAAATTCCTGCCAAGTCATGTCCTGTAACATCAACTCACAATGGAGCATAGGCCTTGAAATTCCTGCCAAGTCATGTCCTGTAACATCAACTCACAATGGAGCATAGGCCTTGACATTCCTGCCAAGTCATGTCCTGTACCATCAGCTCACAATGGAGCATAGGCCTTGAAATTCCTGCCAAGTCATGTCCTGTAACATCAACTCACAATGGAGCATAGGCCTTGACATTCCTGCCAAGTCATGTCCTGTACCATCAGCTCACAATGGAGCATAGGCCTTGAAATTCCTGCCAAGTCATGTCCTGTACCATCAGCTCACAATGGAGCATAGGCCTTGAAATTCCTGCCAAGTCATGTCCTGTACCATCAGCTCACAATGGAGCATAGGCCTTGAAATTCCTGCCAAGTCATGTCCTGTACCATCAGCTCACAATGGAGCATAGGCCTTGAAATTCCTGCCAAGTCATGTCCTGTACCATCAGCTCACAATGGAGCATAGGCCTTGAAATTCCTGCCAAGTCATGTCCTGTACCATCAGCTCACAATGGAGCATAGGCCTTGAAATTCCTGCCAAGTCATGTCCTGTACCATCAGCTCACAATGGAGCATAGGCCTTGAAATTCCTGCCAAGTCATGTCCTGTACCATCAGCTCACAATGGAGCATAGGCCTTGAAATTCCTGCCAAGTCATGTCCTGTACCATCAGCTCAAGACCTTTCCATGTCTTCTTTACCCCGTTTCATTTCAATTTTCTGTTGTCCGTGTTTTTTTTTATATCCTTCTACCTTTTACCCACGAGATTCCAGAAAAAAGTAATTCCCTGTACTGCCTATCAAAAGGTTTCATTAATGCGTGACCTATCCATCGGCGACGACGTCTTCTAACCTCTTGTTCCACTGGCACTTATCTAGTTCTTGTCATCAGTTCCACATGGGTGACCGTGTCATACCTCTTCAATCCGTCAACTCCACGCAAGCAGCTGTTAAAGAAAGTCTTGTAACTTTTTTCTTCTTGTTGTTAGTGTTCTACTTAAGCTATTTGGATGTCGTTAAAGAAAGTCTTCTAACTTCGTTCATCGTGTTGTGCTTCAAGCTATCTGGATGTCGTTAAAGAAAGTCTTCTAACTTCTTTCATCGTGTTGTTAGTGTTCTACTTCAAGCTATCTGGATGTCGTTAAAGAAAGTATTCTAACTTCTTTCATCGTGTTGTACTTCAAGCTATCTGGATGTCGTTAAACATTAATATGTATAAATTTAAATAAAACAAACAAATTAAAGTCAATGAAGCATTCTCGTGTTTATTTTGTTAATAAATAATGTTTTAAATCATCTGAACTTATGAATAAAAAATAAGGTATTAACTAGAAACTCAAATGGTGTGTATTGAGGGACGCATTATCCCGCCATCTTGTAAATTCCCTATATTATTATTTTTGTTTTAAATTTAATAGAATAGGAAGGATTAAGATTGTGTAACTACATACGCAATAAAAATGTTTAAATAAACGGTCTACAATACGGAATTAGGAATGATGGTTTCATTAAGCTACATATAGATAAACGATTTTTATCAATTTAATAATTTTTAGATAAACAATTTTTATCAATTTAATAATTTATCTACAATTACATAATCCGCGTATCTTAATTATAACGCATGGGTTGAACAGGATAGTAGTTTTAATCAATGCTCGCTTCGTCCTTACACAAGTTTCTTTCCTCGTCTGTCTGTCAGTATGTTTGTTTATATTTATGTATGTATTGTATCTCCTATAAGGGTAAACAAGCTTCACACGAGATATTAACTTTATCCTGTGAATTATCCTAGGCACTGAAAACAAAATGACACATTTTGAATTAACAGGCAACCGATCTCATGTTTCGCAACGTAACCCTGCAGTTTATGCTGTATATTATTACTCAACCCATGTGCTAGTCTACTGTACATAACAGAAGCTCACAACCTACCAACACAAAGCAAAATGTCATATCTGCGTTACTGTTTTAATATAGCACGTGTTAAATTGCCTGGTTTGATTTCCGGCCTAGAAGGTTGTACAGTGAACTGTGTCTCGCCGCCTATGACAGGGTAAATAATCTAATTCTTGACAAAGACGCGGAAAAAGGGTTGTTGTGCCACCCGTCGCTGGGTCGGGGTAACAGACATGGCGGTAAAACATATCCCCCCCCCCCCCAAATCCGCACTTCCTGTAGTTCTTTCTTTCAGCACCGAAATATGCCCTTGAACTTTGTTTGAAATTGCGCCAAACGAAAATTGCGGCCTTCGTTGGCCTGACTTGAACCTGGGATACTATTTGTTGTGCATGATTGTGCCAATTAAGGTTATGGTGAACGCCGCGGTGAGAATCAGTACCGCTGTATTTATGATTAGTCTGCTGTTGTATTAGAATAAAGTGTTATATATATTCTGCATTTCTGTATGGTGCAGAAACATTGACGATGAATAAGCATTTGGAAGAAAGAATTGAGGCTCTTGAAATGTGGATATATAGAAGAATGGGGCTTATCTCACGGAAAGAAATGAAAACAAATAAGGAGGTCCTAGAAAATCTAGGTATGAAAAGAGAACTAATGAGGGAGGTCAAAGTTCGGCAGCTAAAATACTTTGGCCACATAAAAAGGCATAACACCTTGCAGAAGACCATAACAGAAGGGAGAGTTGAAGGCAAACTTGCAAGGGGAAGACAGCGCTATAAGTGGGAAGATAACATCAAGAGATGGACAGGAAAGAGTCTATCAGAGTGCACCACCAAGACAAGAGACAGAAGACGTTGGAGATCCATTACAGCCAACCTTCGTTGTGGAGATGGCAACTGATGATGATGATGTATTAGATTTACGCGACTGGAGAGAAGAGGGTGGGTTTATTTCAAATACCTGAATCGCGTGCCGCGATGGACCCCCACCCTCAGTCCAACCTTTTTTTTTTTTTTTTAAGGAAATAAAACATTGAATCCGTCTTTCCAGCGCTAAATGTTCTTGAAATAACAGTACACCTAGGCCGTGGGTTCTCAACCTGTTTTAGCCACCGCACCCATTTGGATTTTGCTAAACCTTCCGGTACCATACTGAATATGAGAGCAAATACATTTTGCTGTTTACCAGGCATGTGTATATACAAACAAATAGATTTACTAATGTTACATAAAGGAAATTTTATTCGATACATAACATTATCTTTAGTATCATAAATTGTTCGATGTTTATCAGAACATAGTCTAATAAATTAGTATGCCCTTGATTCTGTATCTCGTCAACCAACAATACTTATTGAAAGAGATACTCGCTTACCATATTTATTCTACATTGTTTATTGCTTTGGATTTGACTGAGAACATGACTTGCCTCTCTCTCAATCTTTATCTCCAATCCAAAATCATTTCTAGTAACACTGCTACTTTTGGATTATTTCAGTATGATGTAATTTACCAAACATTTCCCGCAACCCATTGAGAAAGTTCGAGAACTCCAAGTTGGTAACCCCTGTTTTAAACCAAGCGTCTTGGAGCAATGTATGATGTGACTTTAACAACAACCTCAAGTTGGCAGAATGGATAGAACCAGGGAATTCCCAGTGCAGGCGGGCGGGAATTCAAGCAGGTCCGCCGCTCTAGAGTATAAACAGGTTAATGGGTCAAAACAATTGTCTGACAAGGACGTCGTTTCTGATTATCAGATCACCTCCTCTTATAATGCTCTGCACAGAGCCCGAGAGAGCTATAGGATTCTGAGTAAATATACAGGCGTGGCGGATATCATCATTACTTCATCACATCAAATAACATGTTTTTAAAATCTAAACTATTTTGATTAAAGAGGAAACTACCGACATCCTTTAAATCAGTACTTCTCATATGGTCCTCCTAGGGGGCCATGCCATATTTCTAGAGGGCCACAATAAGATGGTTAAGTACCTTTTTTCCAGCTAACAGCGACTATGAGTGGGGCCTCAGAAGTACATGAGGCTCAGAAGGAGGGCCATGAGCAAAATAAGGTTGAGAACCTCTGATTTAAATAACTGTACTCAAGCTTTATTCTTGCTTACAGTGTCCAACATAAAGCAAATCATTGATGACACTCAAGCTTTATTCTTGCTTACAGTGTCCAACATAAAGCAAATCATTGATGACATTTTGAATTGAAGAAAGAAAAACAGAAAGTACAGACCTGCAGAACTGCATCATCCAACAGGCAGAAGTGTGATATGTACCGTACATATTTCACTATTATGTCATTATTTCAGATTTCGTTGGTCTGTGTCCAAAGATAGGTTGTGAGTTATTTTTGTCCCGTCTGAGTAGAGTGGATGGTGATAGGTACGTGAGAAAAAGGTGTGAGAAATAGATTTCACGGTGATAGTTTAGGGAACAAAATATGTCTAAGGAATGAGTAAGTTTCTCTATTCCAGCCTATCTATACGACTATAATTTAGTACAAGACAACCTTGCCCTCTTCATACATATAAATATAAGTTTAACTACACACACACACACACAGCTATGTGACAACAAGACACGCAAACGTGAAAAGCTACGGTAAATTGGGTATGGGTCTGACCAACACACAAAGTTCAGTTTCTTTTCTTGTTTATTATCATTTAAACTTGACAACATCAAATATCTAAAGAAAGATCAAATAAAATCAGATTTACATACAAATGAAATAGCAGAATAAATGTGCCCTCCCGCTATGGAGAAAAGAGGAACCCAAAACGTTAATAACCCAAAGGTCAAAGGAGAGCACTATGTTACAGAGTAGACAGTAAAGAAACAAGTTCCTACTATATGCTACCCAGTAAAGTTAACAAGTTTAAGCAAATCCAGTTTTGGTAGAGTATGTGTAACAAAGAAAAATATTCACTCTATCTTTCATACAGTGGCCACTCAATCACTCTTACCTACTCTTGGTGATATCCCTTGGAATTACAGTACAATTTTTGCGGACTATATAACATGTCAGGTTTATTTCCCAAATTGGCCCCAGTCCATCCTCTAACAAATAAAGACTAGTGAGGTGAACGCCGAATCTGGTGTGGGTTTTTCCTGGATGAACAAAAAGGCCACCGACAATAATTGATGTAGAAACGTGATCTTGGGGTTCACAGTTAAAAGAGGAAAATACTTCCAGTCTTGGGAAACATCTGGTTGCTAAAAATGTTACAATTGATAAATGATGATAATCCTATCGGCTTGCTCTATGGTAGAGTGCCGATTCCGAAACAGCGTAAATTCTGGATGCTACGCTTGAATACGACTGTCAGAAGTCGGGAATAAATGTTATTTTTTCACACCCCAGTGGGCTGGTAAAATTGAAAAAATATTGCTGGGTTTGGTAAGTCCAGTTAAATTTTACACGTTAAAACGTTTCTCGTGTATCGTTGGCAAATACTTGCTCACCAATGAAATTGGTGACGCACAAACCAAGAAAAGACAACATTAATCAGTAAAAAAAAAGAAAAGAAAAAGAAAAAGACCGCTGGACCCCCTTGATCAGTTCTGCTAGGAATATGTAAGAAACATTTATGGAAAAATGATACTATTCTATATAGCTACATATATGCACACAGACGGGGACAAGACGATCTCTTATCCACTGCGTCAGTCCTGATTAAATTTAAAAGGCACACGGTGTCTTTACCCAACGGGCTGATCACCCGTTTGCCAGTCACTTTGATTACGGAAACAACGGCAAACGGATTGATTTGTCGTTGCCCTAAAGACGCCATTAGGCGTGATGGGAACAACGGCAAAGAAAATCTATTCGCTGTTGCCCTTAAGACGCCACTAGGCGTAATGGCCACTGACTGCTTTGCCGGTCGTTGGCTAAGGACGGAAGAAGAAGACGGTGTCTTTAGCCTATCCTATCGCCCGTCGCTAGCGCTGAGTTTTCAGGTCGGATGAGCTATGTGACTCTCCCCCCCCCCCTCTTGCTCTCGCTTAACGATCGGCGTACAATGTCAATTATCACAAACTATCGCCGGTCGTTACGTAGCTATTAATTTGGTCGTCGTCTGATAGTTTAGTCGTATGATATTAAATAATAGGCACTTATAATAAACACGCACAATGAAATAAAACTTGAATTCTTTTCTGTCACTATTAGTCGAGCCTAGCATATAACCCGTCAGCTAAAACCGTCTCTTTTTGCGTGAGAAAGCGTGTGGTGAAAATTAATATTATAACTGAACATCTGGTATGAAATAGCTACGCGTTATTTTATTTCACTAGTTTTAACGCTAGAAAATCTAAGTGAATTATAATGGTAAAAGCTTAACACTTTTAAACACGTAAGCACTAATTTCTATTGCCAGAAAATCAGAATGAAAATCCCCACGAATGCTATTAACACATTTTCCACAATGGTTATAGAACTACGTGCTTAGACTATCCAAAAATTCTGAGTGACAACTGATAGCAGGTTTAAGAAAACACAGTTTATATATCATTATCTTCCTCTGATCTATAGATGATGTTACTTTTCGCACTATTGTGTGAGTAACGGAGAATCAGAACAGAGTTCCAAGATAAAAGTTTACGGTCGGCCTTTCTCGGGCGTTCGACCGCAACCAAAAGACGTGTATCCGTGTAACGGGGTTCTCGAAGATTTGTGCCCGTGAATCGATATCAAAGCGCACTCGGGAAAATCCCGGATTCCCCCCCCCCCCCCCTCGTGGACTTCAAAGACTGTTTTTCACGTGCAGTCTGTCAGGTATCGTACGATTGACAGATAAGCTCGAGTGAGAAAACTAGGTAAACAAACCTGATTCGCTACCTGTTATGACTGACAGGTCATGCAGTTTGTAAACATTGCGTTAGCTCGTGTTCACAGAAAAAGAGGTGGGACGAAAAGTACGCTTGTGTAAGTAAAACACAGGTAGAAAAAATGCATGGTTTTGCTAGCAAATTATAGAACGCTAACGGGATTACAAAGACTGTCAGATTACTGTAGGCTCTATTTCCATTATACGTCACAGTCTGTTAAATCATATTGATATGGAAGACCGTCTCAGAATTGTCAGTACAGGCCGGAAATTTTAGTATATGTATTTTCAGCATCACATTTGTTTTTCAAGAAATTTTTTCACACGTTCGTCCAGCATCCAGGTCTAATAATCCAATTCATCACACTTGTGTTGCCAATTTGCCTTACGTGTCGATTGACAAACGTTTTGCCAATCCCTGGGACAGAGTTGGCTTACCAGATGTCCGGTTTTAGCAGAATTTGTCCGCCTTTTCGTGCCCAAAATATGCGTCCCGCCGGAGTTCTTTAAAACGTTGAAATATCCGGCTTTTATGTGATTGGCCACTTTATATGAAAGAGCCCATTGTGAAAATTTTCCACTTGAACCCCAGTCCCGACGACAGAATTTAAGTCGTCACTCTTGGAAAATCCAGCTAATAATTTATTAACAATATCGTTAGCTTTCATGTTTGATTATTTATAGTAGATTATCACTATATTTTAGCAACACGTTTTGCCATTATTGCTCTGTATGTTAACTGCCACCTTTAATGGTGGAAAAACATAAAAATGGTAGGGGTTTAGTCAATTCCCCCCCCCCCCCCCCCACCCTTTCTTGTTCCATTGGTATTTGCTTGGTTTTTTATATCACTTTTCAATTAGCGACCTTGCCATCCCAATTTAAACTTCTATTCTAAACAAGCACCCAAGTAGGAAAGTCTAAAACTGCTTGGTTCTCTTGGTTGTGTCCGATTCACTCAATAAAACTGACTTGACATTACTGACTTGACATTACTGACTTGACATTTACAGTTGAGGATTTTTATCTTCGTGCTAGGCTTGCTTTCTTTTTTATTTCCATGTTTCTCGGTGCGCTTTCCTCTCGCGGCATAGTTAGGGGGCCCCTCGCTCGATAAATGGCAGCTTCACGCTCCAGTCTCCAGCTGTAAATGGGTACCTGATTATTTTCTTGAGTTGGAGAAGGCAAAGGCAGGGAGCTGAAGAACTGGTCACCCCACCTCACAAAAAAGCTTGACCTAGCATGGTGAAGTCTCTAACATTTCACTACCCTACTGCTGTATCTGGTATGGGACTACCTTTTCATTTGTTCCTCCAAGTTTGTGTAAATGCTGCCCAGATCAGGGTTTCTTAACCTTTTTTTTTATAAATGTTGTCTGATGAAGGCTACGGACCTGTTTGATTGTCTGATGAAGGATATGGACCTGTTTGATTGTCTGATGAAGGCTACGGCCCACTTTGATTGTCTGATGAAGGATACGGACATGTTTGATTGTCTGATGAAGGATACGGACATGTTTGATTGTCTGATGAAGGATACGGACATGTTTGATTGTCTGATGAAGGATATGGACATGTTTGATTGTCTGATAAAGGATACGGACATGTTTGATTGTCTGATGAAGGATACGGACATGTTTGATTGTCTGATGAAGGATACGGACCTGTTTGATTGTCTGATGAAGGATACGGGCATGTTTGATTGTCTGATGGCTACGGCCCATTTTGATTGTCTGATGAAGGAAACAGATCTGTTTGATTGTCTGATGAAGGCTATAGACCCCTTCTTATGAAAAAATGTGTACATAAAAGCATAATAAAAAACGTTTACATTTTACATTTTAGGTTCTGTACAGAATTCATAAACGTACCCATATGATGAGGTCCTTAGATCGCAAGTTAAGAAACGTTGACCAAGATACATGTTTGAAGTCCACATTTTGTAGAGGTGTGTCTCCAAATATAATCTGGCTATCATTTGCATAATTTGTTCTCACAATCTTTGTTTTTTTCATTACGTATTCTCAGATACAGCGTTAGACTGACAGAGTCATTAGAGCGTTGGTCTATCGCGGCAAAGGCACCAGGTTCGATTCATGGTATCGACACTTTCCAGTCTACCCAGCTGTAAATGGGCAGCAGACATTTCTCTAGAGTTAGGGAAGTAAAAAAGCAGCGAGGAAGGGACCTGGTCACCCCACCTCTCGATGCTGGACCCAGTATAGTGAAGTCTCTAACACTTCACTCCCCTACGTCAGTATTTGTTATGGAACTATTTTTACCTTCATCTTTTCTTCTCAAACACCATCGCCGTCACGTCTTATCAAATATTCTTATTGTGGCTTACATCTGGTTAGAGTGACGGAACAGAAGGGCCAGGTCATCGGCAAAATCTAGCTTGCCAAGCTGTTGTGTCAGAGGCCCACTGAATTCAATTTCTGTTGGCTGACGACTGTCACTGTTTTCCTAATTCATATGTGTAGCCGGCTAGAAGAAAAACTGTCACACGAAAATGACCGTTTACAAAAATAATGAAGGCTGTGAGAAACAGCTTGGCAGCACTGGGCGGAAATAACATTAGCATCGAGTTACACTGTCGTTATAACAAATAACAGTGTCATCAGCGGCGTCTGCGTCAAGTTCTATTTCAGCTACATCGCCCGCGTGTGTGTGTGTGTGTGTGTGTGTGTGTGTGGGGGGGAGAGAAGAGAAAGGGGTGCCAATAGTAACACTGCTAGCATGACGTAAAAGCTGACTAAGGAGGGTTGGGAATCTGAGGTGGCGCCGTACAGTACATTGGCACTTGGTGCGATCGGCAGCTTCATCCTCCCAGGTTGTTGGATCTATGTTCAGTGCCCTCGTGTTTCTCTTGCACACATCTTTGAACCTCAGCTTCGGTTGCTCAACGGTTATTTTGCCATCTGCCAGTTGTCCGTATAAGATATCTTTCGGGATGCGACCATCTTCCATGCGGCGGACATGACCAAGCCAGCGTAGTCTGCGCTGTGTAAGCAGTGTATACATGCTATAAAGGCCAGCACGTGACAACACCTCGACATGTGTCACTTTGTCCTCCCACGAAATACAGAGGATGTGGCGTAGACACGGTAGATGGAAGGTATTGTGCCTTATTGATTTATTAGCTATACATTGACATAGAACGTGTTACAACACCACTATAATCTTAAGTCCAGGGGACCCAACAGAACGGTCCAACTATGGCCTCACAATTACTAATACCGACCCTGGAGTCAATGACCACATCCTGCACAAACTCCAGTGTCACGAGAGGGTTGCTTGTTATTGAAATTATAAAGTATCCTGGATACAAAGTTGTATCAGGTGATACCAGGATAGTGCCAGATAAGAGTCTGGTCTTATAAGAAATACCCCCTTCTCTGAAAAGAGTAAGGGTGTATGGACATCAAATGTAGGATCAAGCTGTATAAATTCCCAGAGAAGATGGTAATGTATTACTCTAAGTTCCTACAGGCTCCTCTCAAGATCCTCCTCTGTTAATATTAATAGCTCTGCTAGGGGTATTAACTAAACTATCTACCAACAAGAACTGTAACTTAACTTAAATAATTTAAGTAAGTCTGCTGGTAAATATTTACAATTTATTTGGCGTAGATTGTGATTTACATTTCATATTTTATTACTAACATGTGAACTAACACACATATATATATATATATATATATATATATATATATATATATATATATATATATATATATATATATTATATATATATATATATAATATATATATATATATATATATATATATATATATATATATATATATATAGATATATAATCATGTGAATTTTAATATGTTGAACTCGCTAGTGGATATCACAGTCATTTGAGGCTGGCAACTTCAGCGCATAGAATGATGATTCATGAACCACCACTGCACGGGGTGGTGATTGCTTTATTGCTAGTTTCATAAAGAGAACTAAAAGCATAAAGTAGTTCCAGGTTCCATATGGAGCAGGGAGGGAAAGATGAAAGAAATGATGTACATTCTAAGTATAATACTTACACTTTCAAAGCAGTGTAAATGTCCCTATAAATATAGTCACTTTAAAAGTAATGTACGTTTTCAAGCTTTAAACCAGTGTAAATGTCTATGTGAAAATATTCATTTTAAAGTTAATGGAAGTTTCAAACTTTTCAAATCAGTGTAAAACATAAATGAAAACATATTCAATTTATATTGTGAACACTTTTCAAGCAGTGGAGATGTATATGTAAACAGACTGTATCTGTATTATTAACCGTTTCATTTAAATATAAAGTAACTACGAAAGCTATTCTATTTAAATGTATAGAAAGTTTTAACCTGAGTGATTACATTTAATTCTCATCAAAGGTAATGTCTGAGTTAATTGGGATGGTGGTATGGGAAAATAGGAACCCATAACTATGGTGTGGAAACCGCCTTACTCAGAAGAGCGTTTCGTTCTATTCTTTTACCAAAGTTATTGGTGGTACCAGCAGAAAGTACTATCTCTGGAATAAGAAGGGAACAGTGGCCTAAGCTTTAAGACGAAGGACCCACGTGGTA
Source organism: Oreohelix idahoensis (assembly GCA_024509875.1). Classification (NCBI taxonomy): domain Eukaryota; kingdom Metazoa; phylum Mollusca; class Gastropoda; order Stylommatophora; family Oreohelicidae; genus Oreohelix; species Oreohelix idahoensis. The sequence continues at coordinate 364,202 of JAMPIV010016930.1, forward strand.
GACTCTCCTTGACATTTCTGGGAAACGAGCTACATCCGACAACCTTGATCAGGGACGAGCGTGAGCAGAGTGAAAAGAACCAACCCATAAGAAGGAGCAGAACCGTCATTGGCAGCTAAGTTCAAATATATGCTGCCACTTGAACTTCTTGTAACATTTCACAATCCATAAAAAATGTGATGATAACTTTTCTTGATCCATAACTATTCAAATTATTTTTCAACTGTTAAAACTGAAGTGATTATTAAATTTTGTTATTTGTAATTATACAAATTTAACTTCGATTTAATCATTTTAAAGTTACTTCATGTTTTTCTTTTTTTTCTTTCTTCAGTCCTTAGCCACCGACCGTCAAAGCAGTCAGTGGCCATTACGCCTAGTGGCGTCTTAGGGCAACAGCAGATAGGTTTTCTTTGCCATTGTTTCCCATCACGCCTATTGGCGTCTTTAGGGCAACGGCAAATCAATCCATTTGCTGTTGTTTCCGTAATCGAAGTGACTGGCAAACGGGTGATCAGCCCGTTGGTTACTTCATGTTTGTCCCAGTCAAATTACTACACACACTCTAAACAGAGCTATACTAGAATAATAGAATTCCACTGAGTAAATCAGGGGTGGGGGCTTAAACGAGCTGAAATTAATAAGTGCTTAAATCCTTCACAAAAGCGTCGGCAGAATTACAGAGTTAACATACTCAGCCAAAGCAGTATTGTTCTCGCTTATTCTGAATATCTTTGAAGATAGAAGCGTGTTGTTTCTTCTATTTACATATCTGCCAAGAGTAATCTTGTGCGAAGGTAGACACCTTTGAAGCCCATATTAGATACTCTTGAGTTTTGGTCACTGTTGGACTACTACTGCAAAGAAGGGGAGGCAATACCGTTACAGGATGGCACAGGCCAGGCCGGCTTGTCTTATTTTTGTTGAAAAAAAAAAACAGGTTGAAAACCTGTGATACATAGGACGCTGGAAGGTGGTGATTACGATGATGATGACTATGATAATGCGAAATATAATTTTTTTTTTAAAGGAAGTACAACAAAATAATAATTAAAAAAAAATAAGATAAAATTTGCATCCAAACAACAGAACAGGGAGACAAGAAACAAAACAATTGACAGTATTTTCTACAGAAAAAATAAAGACAACTATGAACAGAAAAATACAGCATAAAGAAAAAAAGAATGTGCGAAATCAAACACAAACTAAATCTTTATTTATCAGACGTATGCAATTAAATTAACTATATGCTTCGCAGCGTAAGGAAAAAAAAAAAAAACTGTTCATGTGAAACAATGATTGTTATAATATTTGAAAGCAATCCCTAAATATCCTTACATGGACGGGGGGGGGGGGGGGGGGGGGGGTGGGGGGGTGGGGGTGTGTGTTTTGTTTTTAAGATTCCAAATTTCTTATTGTTTGTGCTTGTAGTTCAAATTAATGATAATAATAACATTAATAAATAAATAAAATAATTAAATAAATAAACTTTTTTTTTTAAACAGTGAACTATTAATTTTTTAATTATAGATAACACCATAATCAAAACGTTGTTACTGGAGCCCCAAATGGGAGCCAAGAATAGTAACAGTGTGCCCTACCGAGAGGCGTCCCACATGCATTTGGCACCTGAATAGGATCATACCTTTGGCACCTTTTCCCCCCATAACGAAACAAATTGTCAAGTATTTTTTTAACAGTTAGTACTTTCATTATAGTGTCCGATGGCACCCCCTTCCTGGCTGTCACCCGGGATGGACACCCCCCCACCCCAGTACGATACTGGTCCTACCAGACGCTCGTATAGAGCGACTATGAAGGCTATGGTTTCGCAGCATGCAGGAGTTTTAAGTAAAAGGGAAGGTAACATCGAAAAAGTCGACCTCAGCAAGTAATTTAAATATTTCAGCACACCCTTACAAGACAGAAGTAGTTCCTCGGTTACGGAGCGGTGTGATACAACCCAGAGACAGTTCACTCAAATGCCCAAGCAATCCTATTGTATGGCTATCAAACATGGAGCACGATTTACAAACTGATGACACACCGAAAATTACCCTTTCATAAATGGGTGCTTGCGAAGTGCAGAAGTACTGAAATAGTACAAGATCAATAAATAATTAAATGTAGGTAAATAACAGGTAGTGGTTAGACCAGTGGTTCTCAGCGTGTGCCATATGTCCCTCAAGGGAGCCACGCCATATTTCTAGGGGGCCATAGTAAGGTGGTAAAATACTTTTTTTTCCAGCTAACAGTGACTATGAAGGTCGGCACAGAGGTAAACCAGGCTCAGACGGGGGCTATGAGTAAATACAGGTTGAGAACCCCTGGGTTAGACAGACAGAAGGAGGACACCAGACAACAGGAAAATAAACATAAGTGACAGACTTACCAGAATCGAACCAGGGACCATCCAAAACGGTGCCATTGTCTGATTCCTGGATCGATTCCCGGTAAGCCTATCACGTAAATTTCTTCCCTGCTGTCATCCTCCTGGTTGTCTAACAAGTGTCTGTTATTTACCTATATTTATTTGTTTATTTATTTACTACTTGCAGGCCTCAGGTGTCCTTCTTTATTTATTTAAGACACGATGACAAATGTGGAACAGATATAACTGATCAAATACCAGTAGAACAAGAGGGGAGTTGAAGACGCTGCTACTAGGTAGGACAAACATTTTAGGAAACCAGCTGATAATCCGTTCTGACATCCCTAGAGGTAAATAGCGGGAGGGCGGAAAAACAAGTAGAAGGAATTAGAGACGGGCAAGGAAGTGCTGCAACAGACAGAGCAAGACTTTCAACAGATCGCTGGAAGTAAGCTTGCACCAAAGCCGCTGGAAGTAAGCTTGCACCAAAGCCGCTGGAAGAAGCTTGCACCAAAGCCGCTGGAAGTAAGCTTGCACCAAAGCCGCTGGAAGTAAGCTTGCACCAAAGCCGCTGGAAGTAAGCTTGCACCAAAGCCGCTGGAAGTAAGCTTGCACCAAAGCCACTGGAAGTAAGCTTGCACCAAAACACTCACGTGCTCTACCAGTGGCATTTTTTAAATAGCTATTTCTTCTACATGAAGAGCCTTGGTAGCGCAGTGGTAAGTGCACTGGCTTCCCAGCTCAGCGGTCCTGGTTCGATCCCCAGTTGAGGTGGGATTTTTTAGGCCGCAAACAGCTCCAGGGTCGACTCAGCCTCATGAATTGGGTACCAGCGCAATTCTGGGAAGGTTAAGGCGGCCGGCGTGATGCTGACCACATCACCCCTAGTGTGTCAATGGTCAAGAAAGCACGGACCTAACATCATATTCCCAATATGCCTCAATGGGCGTGTAACGGGATCCTTTACCTTTTACCATTAGTTGTACATGATGGGGTTGCCATCCCAATGCACCTCACCTTATTCGCCTCTTACGAATTGCCTGGCGGGAACAGTCGTCCTTTTTCTTTCATGATCTTATTTGGCGTACAACTACCGAAGGCCTGTGCTCCATATGAAGCCGAAATGCAATCAATTAATAATTATTATAATCATAATAATAATAATCACTCTTTAGCTCCCTGTGGAGGGTAGTATGGATCTTTACAATTTCACACGCAAGCCATGCTGCCCTGATCCGACATTTGAAGTGCCATCCATGTCTAACTGGTGTCACCTAACCTTCCCTAATGTGAAAAATAAATACGCACTTATCGGCCACATTTTTGGAGCGCGGACTCTTCCATCCCGCCAGCACATATTTTGAACTTTGACTCCAGAACACTTCCACTCAAATGTGTCCCGTTTTAAACAACTTCCGTGACACACAAGCTTTTCAGTCACAGCTGTTTACGAGAGACTAGTTTATATGTGTGCCCACTGTATGTTGTTTCACTTGACACGTTTTCTAAAGCACGTGTATTTCTATATAAAAATACTACTTAGCATGTACCATGTCAAGAAATGACAGCAAAGAACAATGGTGTGCGATTTCTATCTAATGTCTTGACGATGGCCCTTTCTGCTACAGTCAGTTTCCTAACATCCATCTCATTCTGCGTTTCACCTTCTACCGAGCAAGTAAGCCCGTCAAAACATCAGGCATATGTATAATATAATTAACTAATACAGAATAAACATATGAGTAGATGGTTGCGGTAAAAAATGTAACTGCAGGGAATCGAATGTTTACTTGGACGGCAATCATTCTAACTACTAAACACCCGGGCCGCAGTAGTTTGTGCGTGTGTGTGTGTGTTTTTTTCTTCAAACTTAACAAAGTTTATGTAAACACAACGAATAATAGAAGCGACCAAGATTAATGTGTTCTTATAGTCATAACACAGTGAAAATCGAAGTATTTGTTTTATGTTTAATGACCACTAGAACCTTCAAACACATGCAAGTTGACGTCTGAGCCATTTCGAAGAAAAATGAGAATATTTAAAAGGAGCGCTCGTTTTGTAATTATCTGCCCTTGCATGGAACCGTTTGGGATAAGAACAGGAGTGCGACAGGGATGCCTCTTGTCTCCATTTCTTTTCTTACTAGCAATAGACTGGGTTATGAGATCATCGACAACACACAACAGAAATGGAATCCAGTGGACTCTGACTAAGCAGTTGGATGATCTGGATTTTGCTGATGACTTGGCTCTTCTGTCCCATAACCGTAATCAGATGCAGGACAAATTGAAAACCTCAAGATGCAGCTAAAAATTGCCGTGCAGAAGTCGGATGTGTCGACCGAAAGGTGCAGATATCACAGCTTAGGCGTAAACAGACACAACGCAACCACCGTCCTTTTCAGGACGAACGAAGAAGAAGAAGATGCAGCAATAGTGAATGCAGTCAGCGACTCATAGCTTGACTGCCTGCGTCAGGACCAGCGAACCAGAGCTGGTCAAGACCGCGCTCCACCTCCACGTGGTGGTCCTGGAAACAGTCTGCAGCAGTGCAGGCTGGCTGAGCGAGCACGGATCGAAATGGGAAGGCAAACCCGGTCCTTAAAAAATGCCGTGCAGAAGTCGGATGTGTCGACCGAAAGGTGCAGATATCACAGCTTAGGCGTAAACAGACACAACGCAACCACCGTCCTTTTCAGGACGAACGAAGAAGAAGAAGAAGAAAACACTCGATGAGAGGTCACAGCAATTGGGTCTGAAAATACACAGGGAAAAGACAAAAATAATGAGAATAAATGCAGGTAATGATAACAGGGTTGAACTTGAAGAAACACCAATTCAAGATGTAGAATCATACACATATCTTGGCAGTAATATAGACAAGTTGGAGGGACAGACAGCGATATCAAAATAAGAATACAAAAGGCAAGAGGAGCTTTCATTGCATTGGGAAATATATGGAGATCAAGAGAAATCGGATCCAACACGAAAATAAGAATCTTCAACTCAAATGTGAAGTCAGTCCTATTGTATGGCTCTGAGACATGGAGAACAACAAAGACAACTACCAAAAAGCTACAGACTTTCATAAATGGGTGCTTGCATAGAATAGAGGGATTAAAATGGTATGACAAGGTTACCAATGTGGAACTGATGACAAGAACTAGACAAGTGCCAGTGGAACAAGAGATGAGAAGAAGACGATGGCGATGGATAGGACACACACTGAGGAAACCTGTCGATAGCATCACAAGGCAGTCCTTGTTCTGGAACCCCCAGAGCAAGAGAGGCAGAGGTAGACCAAGAAGCACATGAAGAAGAGAGCTGGAAACAGAGGTGAAAATGATGAGGAGAACGTGGAAAGAACTTGAGATGATGGTAACACGTACAAATGTGTTTGTGAGAGACCTTGGACAATATGAGTCTACAAATGTGTTTGTGAGAGTGTATGCGAGGCATTAAATGTCCATGTATGGCAATACGTGACCTTTTCAGGCACGCACCTTATTTAACGTGGGACTATTTTGAAATATCACACCCTATCTGCATGATTTGAAATGATTGGATCTTTCTGATTAGATTCATAACAACAATGCTTTGGAAAATAGAAATATAGCCCGACCATTTCGCAGTTTTATTTCACTGTGAATTTCACGCTCGCCAAGACATCAGACCTCGCCAGAGTGAAGACTAGATTCATAATTCCTTTTTGTTAACCGGACCTTTTATTGGAGAACCAAATAAGACTTACAAAGCGCAGGACATCTCTTTCAAATTTTAATAAGGAACCCCGGGACTGGGAAACTGAAGAAACACTGAGTCAGAGGGGGGAATCTATGGTCAAAATTAAAGACATCCCAGACGCATGTAAGAGAACGATTCGTCTCTTTTATTCCTCTGAGCAAACAACGTCTGTAGCCAAGATTGGCATAAGTAGTGCTTTTTTATTCTGTTTTATTACTAACATGTGAACTAACATATTTCTATATATATTACCATGTGAAGTTTAATATGTGAAACTCGCTATTGGATGTCTAAGTCATTTGAGGCTGGCAACCTCAGCGTATAGAGTGATGATTCATGAACTACCACTGTCAGGGCTGGTGATTGCTTTATTGATAGTTTCGTAAAGAGAATTAAAAGCATAATTAGTTCCAGGTTAACTACGGAGCAGGGATGAAAAGAAATGATGTACATTCTAAGTATAATACTTACATTTTCAAAGCAGTGTAAATGTCCCTATAAACATATTCACTTTAAAATTAATGTAAGTTTTCAAGCTTTAAACCAGTGTAAATGTCTATGTGAAAATATTCATTTTAAATTAATAGACGTTTCAAACTTTTCGCTAAATGTAAATATAAATGAAACATAAATGAATTTATATTGTGAACATTTGTCAAACAGTGGAGATGTAAATTTAAAACATATTATATCTGTACGTTTAATCTTTTATTTAAATGTAATGTAAAGCTAAAGCTATTTGTTGAAGGCCAGATTTGTTTCTTGTTAGGGTTTTGCAAGTGTATGTTGTTTACATACAATATTCATCTGAAGTTAATGTCCAGGGTTCTTTCTTTACGTGCCTTGAAGACAAATATTAATTTTCTTTCGTTCACACACCGCTTTCTTTAAAGAAAGTAATAGCTGCCACTTGACGGTCATAAACTTTATTACACATGAAGAACGTTACAACAGACCCATTGATGTGGTCAGGCAGTTCGTACACAACCAAGATTAATAATTATAAAAGTCACTCATATGTATGAAACAATCCTTTCAATCATGAAATATGGAATACAGTTGTATATTTTCAATACACAGGATCCTGTACACATGAATATATCCTATGGGCCATACACACACAAACACCCATATACACATCTCAACAGCCAAAACGGCTGGTCACTGAATGCTGCCTTTTTCTCCACCCCCTTCGCTGCTAAACTCTCTTTTTGCACACGTTTCGTTTGCAATCTTTTCCCAGCCAGTCTCATCGCGTGAAATAGAGTGTCTAGATGACTTGGTAGCGAAGCGGTGTTCTGGGCATTCAAACTAACTGCATTTTCTAACTCCCAACACTATTCAGTTTAAATGTAAAGGAAGTTTTATCCCGAGGGATTAAATTTAATTCTCATCGAGGATAAATTCTGACATGGGATGGTAGAATATAAGAGGGGGGCACATAACTGTGTCGGAAAACGCCATACTCAGAAGAGCGTTTCGTTTCTATTTCTATTACCAGTTATTGGTGGTACCAGCAGAAAGTACTATCTCTGGAACCAAGTGAAGGTAAAAGTGGACTGACGTTATGCCAGATGCCATCATAAGAGGGTCTTATAGACAGACGCAGAACCAACTTGGCTGTTACTCCTTGACGTTCTGGGAACGTGCGGCGCCTGAACTTTGACCAAAGACGAGAGCAAGCAGAGTGAAAGGAACTAACCCAGCGGGAGAAGAAACTACTATTGGCAGCTAAGTGAAAATTTCCGCTGCCAAAAGTGACCTCCTTTATTCAGTTAAATCCCATGAAAGTGATGAAATCGTTTTCATAAATATTCAAATTATTTTCCAACTGTTAAAACCTAAAGTGATAATAAAATTTTGTTATGTGTAATGTTACAAAGTTAAGTTCGATTCAATCCTTTTAAATGTACTACAAGATTGTCTCAAAGTTACTAAACACTCAATCTAAACAGAGCTATAAATTATCATAATAATTCCACTGATTAACTCAGTGGTGGGGGCTTAACCAGCTAGAATAAACCATTGCTAAATTCTTCATAAACGGTGTCGGCAGATTACAGAATTAACGTGCTTAGCAACAGCCAGCATTGTTTTCGCTTATCTGAATATCTTGTGAAGACTCCCATGTGATAGAAGCCTTACTAAAAAAGAACAAAACCAACTAGGGCATGTTGCCACTAAACCCAATATAACTTGTGTCAGTTCAAGGAGTGCGACAAATGATCAAAACCGGACAAAATTACGGTAAATAAATAAATATTACACACAAAAAGGTATGTGTCAAGCACTCGTGAGAAATAAAGAAGTAGAAAACTAGACAACAGAAAAACAACACAAGTGATAGGATCACCGGAGAATCAAACCCACGATCATCCAAACGGCAACACCGCCTAGCTACAGAATCGAATCACACTTTCCTCACTGCCAACTAGGCACCACAAAACAAAATTACCCATTGTTAATTTAACCGGTAAGTGTTTTGGTGACACAATCACCGAGTGTTACAACAACGCAACAAGTTCACATAATTTATCCATGTCAGACATTACACAAACCAACTACAGCAGTGTCTACCAGCGGTTATAGTATACCATCATCAACATTTCCCTTTGCGTTCCCTGTTGAGCATACAATCATTACTGCAACTGGACGCTTTGTAGGAAGCCTTTGCCAACGTATTCACACATTCTTGCAGCAGTGGTTTCAGCAGAAAATCGTTTTACATGATGAGGTGGCTAGTGTGACAAGATGGATTTGGGGCGACTCCTTCTCGATCTTTCTTTCACTCCGGCAGTACTCATTTTAAATTGATGTACTGACTATTCACGTGCTTTTCCATGGTCAGCATTCTTTTTCTTTCTGTTATGTAGCAGCTATTTTATATTGTCAAAACATTTTACACACGTTGTTGGTGATAGTACATCATATTTGCTAGACGCGGCACAGCTTTGTTGAGATTATCGCAGATAAAACCCATATTGGTCTGCTTAGTTTTCGTGTAGAGTTGTGTGCTCAAGCGGCAGATAACGAGATTACTCAGACATAAATGACATAATGGTGTCCTGTCCGACTCTCACGAAGACAGTACTTTATATTAGAGTAATATGTTGCTACATCTGAGACACATTGTGGAATGAGTTTACAGATGTGTTGCTGAGTTTGTACACCAGGCATCGGATGTTTTATTGCCATATATGGAAGACGTGACCTTTGCATCACGCGCAAAATTATTCCATGTCGGAATATTTTGAAATTACCCCACCCAACAAGCATGTTTGAAATGATTGGAGCCCTGAGTAGCTTCATAACAAACAGATGCGGGGGTAGGAAAGGCAATATAACTAGACCTTTTCGCAGTTTTAATTCACTGTGAGAAATCGCTTACCAAAGACGACACAACCAGACCTTGCCAGAAGATAGAATTCAGAATTCCATTTATCAGCCCGGACTTTGTGGACATCTTGACGGACTTAAAGAGCCCAGAAAAACCATTTTAATAAGAAACCGGAATCTGAGGAAACTGAAACACGGAGTCATAGTGGTAATTAATGTTAAAAATAAGGACCCCCAAGAACACGAGTATGAGGCCGAAGCCAGTGCCTTTATTTATCAGAGCAAAAAGTCTGTGAGCCAGGATTGGCGTAAGTTGTACAATTTACATTTTATATTTTTCATTACTAACATGTGAACTAATATGTATATATTGCCATGTGAATATTAATATGTGAAAATCGCTAGTGGATGTCCAAGCCACTTGAGGCTGTCAATCTCAGCGTATAGAATGATCATTTCATGAACCACTACTGCAAGGGCTGGTGACTGCTTTATTGCTAGTTTCTTACAGAGAACTAAAAGCATAGGTAGTCCCAAGTTGCATATGGAGCAGGGAGGTAAAGATGTAAGAAATGATGTACATTCTAAGTATAATATTTACATTTTCAAACCAGCGTAAATGTCTATGTAAATATAATCACTTAAAAAGTAATGAAAGTTTCAAATTTTTCAACAGGTGTAGATATTAAGGAAAACATATTCAATTTATACTGTGAACACACTTCAATCCGTGGAGATGTAAATGTAAACATTTTCTATCTGTACTATTAATCTTTTCATTTAAATGAAAAATCAATATAAAGTTATTCAATTTAAATGTAAAGAAAGTTTTCTCTCGAGGGATTAAGTTTAATTCTCATCGAGGGTAAAGTATGAGTAGATTGGATTGTGGAATAGGAGAAAAGGGACACATAAGTATGTGTCGGGAAACGCAATACTCAGGAGAGAGTTTTGTTTCTACTCTGTTACCATAAGTTGTTGGTGGTGGTAACAGTTGAGGGTACTATCACTGGAACAAGAAGGGAACATTGGCCTGAGCTTTAAGACGAGGGACCAACTTTGTAGACACTCCCTGATACTTCTTGGAACGTGCTACGCGCTACATCCTTGACCAGCGACGAGCGTTATCAATGATCAATCTACCGATAACCAACCCATCAGCGGGAGCAGAACCTACCAGTAGCAGATACGTGAAACCTATAAGCTGCCACGTGAACTCCTTTTAAAACTTTTATCCCATCACAACAGTGATGATACCTTTCTGAAAACATCATTCATTCTTTTAAACCCTTGTTAAAACTAAATGATTATTAAATTTATTATTTGTAATTATGCAAATTTAACTTCGATTTAATTATTTTCAATGTACTGTATATTTGTCTCAGTCAGTTTACTAAATACACTCTAAACAGAGCTATACCATAATAATACGACTTCCACTGAGTAAATCAGGGTGGGGGCTTGACGAGCTAAAATTAATAATTGCTTAATCCTTCACAAAAGTTGTCGGCAGATCATAGAGTTAACGTGCTCAGCCAATGCAGCATTGTTCTCGCTTTTCTGAATATCTTGTGAATACTGCCTTGAGATAGAAGCATCATTATCCTTCTATCTACCACTCTGCCAAGAGTAATCTTGTGCGAAGGTAGACACCTTTGAAGGCCCATATTAGATACTCTTGAGTTTTGGCCACTGGTGGACTATTACTGCAAAGCAGGGGAGGCAACTCGTGAAAACTAGTCCCAATATGCAACTTCAAACTGTCACCTCATACGACATGCCTCAATCAGTGGTTATATTCTTCCTTTATCTCTCCCCATGAGAGTCACATATATACAACATCATTTTCATCTTCGCTCCCAATGGAGTATGGGGCCACCACGGTAGCTCGCTCCCTTGAAGGAAGTCTGCACCATCAAGCGTTAACATGCTCCCACAACGGTGGTTTCTGCAGCAATTTATTTGACATGATGAAGCTGCCAGACCAATACACAGTATTATATTACTGGCCTTGTACGACATGCCTGAGGAAGTAGTCCCCCCGGTAACTACTCGGGACACATATATACAAGACAAGACATAATTACAGTCTGTATTTGAATAAGTGCAGTCTGTATTTGGAATAAGTGCAGTCTGTATTTGGAATAAGTGCAGTCTGTATTTAGAATAAGTGCAGTCTGTATTTGGAATAAGTGCAGTCTGTATTTGGAATAAGTGCAGTCTGTATTTGGAATAAGTGCAGTCTGTATTTGGAATAAGTGCAGTCTGTATTTGGAATAAGTGCAGTCTGTATTTGGAATAAGTGCAGTCTGTATTTGGAATAAGTGCAGTCTGTATTTGGAATAAGCGCAGTCTGTATTTGGAATAAGTGCAGTCTGTATTTGGAATAAGTGCCGTCTGTATTTGGAATAAGTGCAGTCTGTATTTGGAATAAGTGCATTCTGTATTTGGAATAAGTGCATTCTGTATTTGGAATAAGTGCAGTCTGTATTTGGAATAAGTGCAGTCTGTATTTGGAATAAGTGCAGTCTGTATTTGGAATAAGTGCAGTCTGTACTTGGAATAAGTGCAGTCAAGTCTGTATTTGGAATAAGCGCAGTCTGTATTTGGAATAAGCGCAGTCTGTATTTGGAATAAGTGCAGTCTGTATTTTGAATAAGTGCAGTCTGTATTTGGGATGAGCGCAGTCTGTATTTGGAATAAGCGCAGTCTGTATTTGGAATAAGTGCAGTCTGTATTTGGAATAAGTGCAGTCTGTATTTGGAATAAGTGCAGTCTGTATTTGGAATAAGTGCATTCTGTGTTTGGAATAAGTGCATTCTGTATTTGGAATAAGTGCAGTCTGTATTTGGAATAAGTGCAGTCTGTATTTGGAATAAGTGCAGTCTGTATTTGGAATAAGTGCAGTCTGTACTTGGAATAAGTGCAGTCAAGTCTGTATTTGGAATAAGCGCAGTCTGTATTTGGAATAAGTGCAGTCTGTATTTGGAATAAGTGCAGTCTGTATTTGGAATAAGCGCAGTCTGTATTTGGAATAAGCGCAGTCTGTATTTGGGATAAGCGCAGTCTGTATTTGGAATAAGCACAGTCTGTATTTGGAATAAGTACAGCCTGTATTTGGAATAAGTACAGCCTGTATTTGGAATAAGTGCAGTCTGTATTTGGAATAAATGCAGTCTGTATTTGAAATAAGTGCACTCTGTATTTGGAATAAGTGCAGTCTGTATTTGGAATAAGTGCAGTCTGTATTTGGAATAAGTGCAGTCTGTATTTGGAATAAGTCAATGTATGAAAAAATTGAATAAGTGCAGTCTGTTATTTGTAAAGAATAAGCAACTACAGTACAGTCTGTATTTGGAATAAGTGCATCCTGTATTTGGAATAAGTGCAGCCTGTATGAGACTTTCTTCTATGCCAGACTATTTACTTCTTGCAGTTCTATCAACACCGCCGTGGAACATTCAAATTAAACATGTTACTGAATGTTACTGCACATCAAAGAAAAGATCGCATTCCTGTCTAACTTATGTCACAAATGAAGTGAATTTATGTAAACTAGCTCACGAGTGCTCACTACGAACAAGGGGTTGGGGGGGGGGGGGGGAGAGAAAGGGCGATTACCTAACTTTAATCTTGTGGATAGGGCATTTTTAAATACAGGAGAGTGAGGTCTCGTCCGAAATTTCTATAGCTTTAAAATTATTTCTCTTTTCCAACTCACAGACTTAAAGACCTACCACATGTACCTGTAATGTACCTGCAGAACTGGATCTACCCTATGCAAACTATTGGTATAAACAAGGGTTGTGGACTCGTCTAAAACAAATTTCCGACTCCGACACCTGATATTTTAGAAGCCCGACTCCCGACTATATTTTACTAGTCATATGACATTCAACTCGGAGTCCGGACATTTCTTTACCGACTCTGACTCCACTAAAAAACGATCGACTGTACGACTCCGACTCCTCAGCCATGGTATAAACTGACTGACCTAAAAAAAGAAAAACTTAAGCAAATAAGCTTACCCATCTACTGCATTGATTTCAATCAGCCAATAAGAAATCTTCGACCTAGTTTCCCAAGACCTCAATGAAAGGATAGGATCTACGCGTCATTAACGACGCTTTAAAATAGAAATTGTGTCAACACTTTCTATTTTGGCGACACTCGTAACTCTACAACGACACAGCCGAGAAGACGAGAGGAAGGGCGAGAGATTCAACGACAATATAACAACAGAGTTGTAAGAACTAACAACACGTGAGCTTTGGTACAGAAGTCAAGAAGGGAGTGGGACCAATCTAAACTACATTCACTTGCCATCATTTTCGTTTCCGCTTCATAAGGAGCACAGTACCACCATTGCAGCTAAGTCCTGGAGGAAGGCTGGACAAAGCATTGACACACTCTTGCAGCAGTAGTTTCTGCGGTAATTGTTGTACACGATGAGGTTGTCAGACTCATGCACAACCTCATATTAGTTGTCTTGTGTGAATTGCTGGAGTTAGGCCTATTCTTTTTTTGTCTGCTCAGAAACCCCGCAACTTTACGGGGCACATTCAAGTTTCCTTAATGTTTGTCCTATACATAGTCCAAAGCGTTTTTTGTTCAAAGATAACAAATTAAAAATGAGAATCATCAAGTTTTCTCAATGCTTTGTTTGTTCTGGCTGAGAACCATCAAGTTTTCTCAATGCTCTGTTTGTTCTGGCTGAGAATTATCAAGTTTTCTCAATGCTCTGTTTGTTCTGGCTGAGAATCATCAAGTTTTCTCAATGCTCTGTTTGTTCTGGCTGAGAATCATCAAGTTTTCTCAATGCTCTGTTTGTTCTGGCTGAGAATCATCAAGTTTTCTCAATGCTCTGTTTGTTCTGGCTGAGAATCATCACGTTTTCTCAATGCTCTGTTTGTTCTGGCTGAGAATCATCAAGTTTTCTCAATGCTCTGTTTTTTCTGGCTGAGAATCATCAAGTTTTCTCAATGCTCTTTTTGTTCTGACTGAGAATCATCACGTTTTCTCAATGCTCTGTTTGTTCTGGCTGAGAATCATCAAGTTTTCTCAATGCTCTGTTTGTTCTGGCTGAGAAACATGGACAATGAACAACCAGCTGGAAGTACCACCTCAAAATGGTGGATATACAGAAGAAAAGGCGCGTCTCATGAAGACAGAAGCATCACAATAAAGACGACCATGAAAGCACTACGAATGAGAAGTGCCAAGCCAACTGGCGTAGGTAAGAACGCCCCTTCGCAACTTTTGATACAGAAATCAACAGAAATGATGCCCAACACAAAAATAAGAATTTTCAACTCAAACGTTAAGACAGTGCTATTGCACGAATGTGAAACATGGAGGTCAGCAAATATGACAACTGTTACTGGCTCTCATAGATGGATGGTTGAGAAGAGCAGAAGGGTTGAAGTGGGAATACTAGATCGTCAGTGTGGAATTGTTAATAAGAACTAGACAAATACGAGTGAATGAGGCGGCGGAAGACCACGCTGATGTTTTAATAGAGAAAACTAGATTAGGGAAATACACGACAGTCCTAGTTCTGGAAGCCTCAGAGTAAAAAAAGTGCTAAAAACACACAAATAACGGAGTCACAGACAAACATGAAATGGATAAAGAATACATGGACAAATCTTGAACAAGAGGTACATGACGGAAAGGCTTGACGTGAATTTTGTCAGGGAATATGCTCTATAAGGATTGGTACGGCCATGAATTAATCTGGCGTAAAAGGAATATAAAAACGTGCGGCTATTGAGTAGGCGAGTGTCTTGAATGATTTGTGTGAGTGTGTGTGTGACAAATGGAGAGACTACGTGTCTGTGTGTGTGTGTGTTTGTGTGATAGAGATGAAGAGATTGTGTGTATGTTTCTCTACAGCAGTGTTTCTGAACCAGGGGTGCTTATACCTCCTGGGAGTGTGTGACCCGACTTCTGGGAGTGCGAGACATGACAGATGTTTAAGAAAGCGAATCATCATAAACACAATGTAATATTACACAACTCAAATGTACTTGTACAAAACAGAACATTGACAACGTCACAGTATAAAAATAACCTGTTCTCAAGAATAAATGAAATGAAGCATCAGTTAACAAATTATGTTTCTCGTAAACAAAAAAACATGTAGGACGTCATTTTCATCTCCTTTTCTCAGGCATGACATATTTTGTGAGCTAGTACATAAGGCTTCTTAAGATATTGTAAAGGGGTGTGAGGCTTCTTAAGATGGTGTAAAGGGGTGTGAGGCTTCTTACGATGTTGTAAAGTGCTGCAAGGCGTCTTAAGATGTTGTAAAGGGATATGAGACTTCTTAAGATGCCGATAAGAGGTGAATGAGGTTAAGAAGCACTGGTAAAGAGTGAATGGGTAGAGAAAAGCATTAGTTATATCATGAGTGTAACGCACTCAAGATAGAATTCAGGCTGAATGGCGTTAACCCGTACGCGTCACCCAAATCTAGGCTCTTACTGAAATATGTTCCAATTTTGCCTAACCGGGGATAACAATAACACAGGAAACGAGTCACTCGACCTGGTGAAAACATGCAAATTGTTATGTTCAAAGTCAGTACGGAAACTGGGCGTTGTCGTCTCAGGTGGTTGCATGGAGTGGTGTGCAGGGGCGGATTTTGTCGAACAGTTTTTGTGGAGAGTGGAGTGTTAGCATGTTACATAACAAAAGTTACCCAAAGATGAAAACTGTAATGGTGAAGATGGTGCGGGAACCAACGATTTTCAAGCAGGGAACAGTAGACTCCGTGAGGACTTCCAAAATGTCTGTTCGCCTGTCTATAAACTTAGCAGATGAATTTTCCTTCCCCGACTTCCGCGCAGTGAAAAGTCGCGCTGAATTGTCTACAGTAGTGAGAGAACTATAGGGATATATTTCAAAATAAAACGGACCGTTTAAAACGGACACAATAAAAAACGAAGTTCCGAATAACCGACTTACATACACAAGTTCCGTTTAACCGACTTAGGTACACACGGTGGATTTATCGACTTAATTACACAAGTTTCGGTGAACCGACTTATATACACAAGGTATGAATTAACTGACTAAAGCACACAACTTCCCATTAATCGACTTAAGCACGCACGATCTGATTAGTCTACTTAATTACACAACTTTCGACTAACCGTCTTAAATACGGACGATTCGATTAGCGGACTTGGATAGAAGATATACCTAAGAATTCAGCCGGAAACAACAAGCTAATTTAAACAAGACACGCCCTCGACTGGAAACGGCAAGTGAAGAGAACAGCGGAAGGCCAATATAAATCGAAAGTGGGGAGGGAACTAAAACAGCGGGGACTTATGAGAAGAGCTTTAGAACGTGTCCTAAAAAGGACATTGATGTCCAGCATTTACGACAGCATCATGTTCCACAATGAACGAAAGGACTGTTGATGATGACATAATGTGATGACTTATGATGATGACATAATGTGATGACTTATGATGATGACATAATGTGATGACTTATGATGACCTAATGTGATGACATGATGATGACCTAATGTGATGACTTATGATGACCTAATGTGATGACTTATGATGACCTAATGTGATGACTTATGATGATGACCTAATGTGATAACTTATGATGATGACCTAAGATGACGACCTAAGATTTACGACTTACGTTGATGACGACCTTAGATGACTTGTGGTGATGATGACCTAAAATGAAAACTTATGGTGATGACATAGATGATTATCTAAGATGATGAACTATGATGTCGACGACCTGACGTGATGACCTGAGATGGTATTGCTAAGATGATAACCTAAGATGATGCTCGAAGATGGTGACTTAAGATGTGGACTTATGATGAGGACATAATATGAAGAATTACACTGATAGCTTATGATGACCTAAAATACAGACCTATAAAAAGTTAAAATTATCTAGACTCTATTTGCAAAACAATAGAACAAAATTATGTCCAAGAAACAGATACGTTGCTAGGATACTAACAAAAAGAGTTATCCAGTCGGGAGTGCAATTACAGCGGGATAAAATTAATATTTAAAAAAAAAATGAAACAAAAAAATTTAAGAATTTGTAAAGTTACCTCAGCAGAACTCAGCAACAAACGGTAGCAACAACAACTGTTTAAACAATTACAGACAAACAGCCCACACAAAACAAATACAGGAACTGCAGGGCGGGAAGAAAAGCTGCAAGGTCGTAACAGAGGTCAGAGTTGCTCTATAATTGAGCAATACTGTCATTGGCGTGTTTACTTGTTTCGATGCTTGTTGTTATTACTGGGCGCCCATAATCTGTCACTACCTATTAATGTACACAAATAGAAGACAGCTAAAAAGTGTCACATAGTGCCTGTGTACTACGTGGGCCTGAGATGGCGTTGGCTTTGGAAAGGGCACACATTGAGAATATCAGTTGATAGCATTACAAAACAGGTCTTACTCTGGAAAACTCAGGGTAAGCGAATTGGAGACCAAAAAAAACAAAACTTAATAAGAAAACTGAAGACAAATTTGAAAGGGATAAATAGGACAAGAGACATTGAGTGGATGGCATAGGACAAGAGACATTGAGCGGATGGCATAGGACAAGAGACATTGAGCGGATGACATAGGACAAGAGACATTGAGTGGATGACATAGGACAAGTGACACTGACATTGGACAAGAGACATTGGCATAGGGCAAGAGACATTGACATTGGACAAGAGACATTGACATTGGACAAGAGACACTGGCATAGGACAAGAGACATTGACATTGGACAAGAGACATTGGCATAGGACAAGAGACATTGACATAGGACAAGAGACACTGGCATAGGACAAGAGACACTGGCATAGGACAAGAGACATTGACATAGGACAAGAGACATTGACATAGGACAAGAGACACTGGCATAGGACAAGAGACATTGGCATAGGACAAGAGACATTGACATAGGACAAGAGACATTGACATAGGACAAGAGACATTGACATTGGACAAGAGACACTGGTATAGGACAAGAGACATTGACATAGGACAAGAGACATTGACATAGGACAAGAGACATTGACGTAGGACAAGAGACATTGGCATAGGACAAGAGACATTGACATAGGACAAGAGACATTGACATTGGACAAGAGACACTGGCATAGGACAAGAGACATTGACATAGGACAAGAGACATTGACATAGGACAAGAGACATTGACGTAGGACAAGAGACACTGGCATAGGACAAGAGACATTGGCATAGGACAAGAGACATTGACATAGGACAAGAGACATTGACATAGGACAAGAGACACTGACATAGGACAAGAGACATTGACATAGGACAAGAGATATTGACATGTTTTTGCTGAGGATCTGTACCCCACGGATAGCTGACAGGTAGTGGTTGATTTCTTGAAAAACTGTCCCTAACTTTGAAGATACAAAAATAGCAGTAGCACAAACATCAGATCAGGGTTTCTCGACATTAATTCGTGCTATGGACCCCTTTGATTGTCCGATGGAGGCTATGGACCCCTTTGATTGTTCGATAATAGCTATGGACCCCTTTGATTGTCCGATGAAGGCTGTGGACCCCTTCTTGGGAAAAAAATGTACATTCAAGCATATTTTTTTTAATACACATTTAAAATGTTGGTTTATGTACACGGACCCCAAACACTATTCATGGACCCTCGAGGAGTTCGTGGGCCACAGGTTAAGAAACCCTGCACTAGAATAACATTAACTTTCAGAAAACATAGACCAGATAAAGCGGAAACATCACACACGTGACACAGTACATGCCTTACTCTCAATTTCTGGAGGTACTTTGATGTGTCCATGTATTTATTCAAACAAACCCATATATTCCCATCACTCACTGGTCCGTTATTTGTTTGTTTTATTTCTGGCTTTCGAAATGTCAAGCAGAGTTTTTTAAATTGTCTTTGTGCCATGAATGACCAATGTCAGGTAAGCCATGAATGACCAATGTCAGGTAAGAAAATCTACTTAACTATAACAAGTTACTTTCATCATCATCATTTATCTGTATGCTCCCAAGGAGCATCGAGTCACTACAACAGCTGGCTCCATAACAGGAAACCTGCACAAAGCATTAATATGCTTTTGCTGCAGTAATTTCTTTTACATGGTCATGTTCCCAGTCCCATGCACAGTGGCGGATCTACATTTTGGGGGCCCTGAAGCTTGAACTCTTGGAGGGGCCCCTTATAGTAGATCCACAACAACACACATATAAAAACTGAAGAAAAAGTCGCTTTTGGGGGCCCCTCCGGGATTGGGGGCCCTGAAGCTTAAGCTTCATTAGTTTCATAGTAGATCCGCCACTGCCCATGCACAACCTCATAACG